>CM038471.1:25530996-26022962 GCA_021464415.1 Lonicera japonica
CACCCCCCCCCCCCCCCCCCCCCCCCCCCCCCCCCCCCCCCCCCAGGAATTGGGGTTAAAGTGAATTTTGATGCGGCTAACTTTGTTGATGCCCAATCTTTTGGCGTCGGGGTGGTGGTGTTCGAGATGCAAAGGGTGCCTTCTTAATTAGCTGGATTGTGTAAGAAGTTCAAAAACCAAGTTAATGCATTGTTGGTTGAGGTTGTTGCGGCTTTTGTTGTATTGGACTTTATTATTGGCCAGCCTTACCGAAACATTTCTTTTGAAGGGAATGCTCAAGTTTTTATCAATCTTACCAATAGTAATATTAGTAGTTCGGTGCCGTTTGGGCATATTGTGGATGATATTAGGCAAGCATTGTTGGTTCTTAGGCCTTGTAATTTGTCTTTTGTGCATTGAGATGGCAATGGAGTCGCCTACTGTCTTGCTTGACAAGCTAGGTTTTTGCTAGATTCCGAGTGTTGGATAGAGGAGGCTCCTGAATTTTTGTTGCCTTCCCTCCAAAAATATTTTGTTTCCTAACTATTGCTTCTTTTTCTTCAAAAAAAAAATGTTTATTTTAAAAAGTTCAAATTATTATCAGAAATTGTGCTTGTTCTACTTTAATTTTTAATTTTTTTTACTCTTTATGTACTAATTTGTTAGTGCAAGTGCTCCTGAGGGGCCCAATGATTAGTGAGATATTTTTTTGAGAAAACTTAGACCATTATTACATTTGAATGCCTTATCTTAAACAAATTTCTGATTCCGTCTACGTTACTACTTTCTTTGTTTTGTTTGGTTGGTAGTTGAAGTATATAAGCTTCAAAAGAAAATCAAGACTACAGACTTCAACTACCAACCAAACAAAACAAAGCAAAACCACAATCCAACCGAATTCCATCTGCTTCTAAATCAAGTTGGTTGAAGAGATCTAAGTCTCTCATTTAACCCTATAAACGAAGAGAAACTCTCCTTGCACCCCAACGAGTCAAAGCCTTGATAAATGGAGTTGTTAAGTCGATTTGCTAAAATTAATAACAAAAGTAACAAATAGTGAACCAACTTAATCACATAATACAAGATTACAACATACGCTTCCCCTAATACTTTATTTATTTATTATTATTTTTTTAATCCTGCTGAGTATCGAAGCCCCAAAAATCAAACTAAATCTAATCAACGTGACCCAGTATCCTGCCAAAAAAGAAAAAAAGAAGAAGAAGAAAAAGAAGAAGATAATTGTAAAATAATGAAAACGTAAAAAATAATAGAGAATTACACCCACGGCATAACCTCGAACAAATTTAAGACTTCAAAATTTTAAGAGCCAAAAAGTTGCACATGTGAAAGATAAAAAGGGAGAACATTTCTTCATCAGCATGGTTCCAGCCAAGCCTATTACCAAGCAAACCAAATAAGATTAGTCCAACATAGTAGAATGCAAAGTATCACAACTTTTTCCTAAAAACTTTAATATATTGAGATGTCATGTATAAAGAGGAAAAAAAATAACTCACCACGTTGTCCATTGTGCTTCTAGCTGGCAAGCAATATCAAGGCTAGGAACGTCAGCTCTTGTCCTAATTTGACATGTATGACTACTGTGTCCAACCACTTTTACAAGTACTACATCGTCGATTAGTCTCTACAATTTTAAACTTAATTTGAAATCTAGTAATCAAGAAAATTAAGTCTCCAGATTTCAACTACCAACCAAACAAAACAAAAGCAAAATCACAACTCATTCGAACTATCACCTTCCAAATCAAGTTGGTAGAAGCATAAAACGAGATGTTAAGTGTTTTTATCTATATATAGAAGTGAAATAATATGTATTTTTTACTGTAAGCTATGATTGGTATTTGTCAAAATTAACACATTTTTAAATTTCGACTTACCGATTTAACGTTTTTATAACCATGAATGAACATATATTTTTTCCTTCCTAGGAAAACTGTAGGAGTCTGAGCTGTAGGAAAAATGCGGAAGGAGGAGGAGGAGAAACAGATGAAAAACCATCCAACACTTGAAAGAATGCATAGTTAAATAAAATGTCTCCATAACCATGAATGAACATATATTTTTTCCTTCCTAGTGGTATGTCAGTCATTACAAATAAAAGAGGGACAAGAAAGTGGAGAAAAAGTTATGAACTTTCCTCATCATTTCTCAAATATTATTTCACATTGCGGTCAAGCTGGCATTACTTGAATATGAAGAGGACAGAAAAGCAGGGGTGTATATATATATATATATGAATATCAGATCTACTTTTACCTCTATTTTATTTTGGTTTTTCATTTGTTACTTTATGAAAGTATTATCTCTTCGGTTGTAGCACATCATAAACAATTCACTAAGTCAGTCAGCTGCTTCGAACTTTGCATCCTTGCAATTCTTTGAAAAATCAACAAATATTGTTTTGAGCAATAATGTGACACCTACCAATGACAATTAAGATTTTAATCTTGCTTTTAAGTCTCCGTTTGATAGCAACATAAAAAATAAAAGTAAAAACACTTAATTTAAGTAAAAAAATAAAACATAAGTTGAGACATGTGATCAGGCACATCCTCAAGTGGATCAATAAATTTTGATTCCATGAATGGTTATTAGCTTGATTTCAATTTATTTTTTATTCATCACCTCATAATCATAGCGATATTAAGATTAAATAAGCGTATATACGTTTAAGTAGGTTAGTTATTTTGGTAACATATATTCAAGTCTCCCCTTTCTCATACTCCTCTGTTATTTTAATTCTGACATGAATCATTTTATTTGTTTCTTAAAAAAATTAAACTTCAAAATTTTTGCAGGCTTTTCTTATTTTCCCATTTATTTTTCGTGTCTAGAAGCACTAAATGTCCGATGAAGTATCTTGAAATTGCTCCATATATGGGGTATTACAAATACTGAAATTGATTTATCAAGACTAAAAACAACAAAAAGAAATTGATTTGATTTTGGTATTACATGTATAAAAATTGAAATACTAATTTACTCAAAATATCAAGAAATATGATATCAAAAAAAATCCAATTTTAAAATTATTGAAAATAAGTAATATACCAATGATATTGAATAAATTAGAGATAATGGGTTATACGACTTCGCTTCGTAATGTTTTATAACTCTAAGGATGAATTCATGTTTAATA
This sequence comes from Lonicera japonica, assembly GCA_021464415.1. NCBI lineage: Eukaryota > Viridiplantae > Streptophyta > Magnoliopsida > Dipsacales > Caprifoliaceae > Lonicera > Lonicera japonica. Next base: position 25,534,139 of record CM038471.1, read on the forward strand.
AAGGAATGTGGTACTAATTTCATAATTTAGTTTTATAATAAGGACAATTTTCATAATATTAATTAATTTAAAGGAAAATGATAAATGTTGATGGATAAAAATATCCTAAGCAGTGCCCTCTCTCTCTCTCTCTCTCACACACACACACACACTCCTGTCTCTCTGTCAGTCCCTAAGCAGTCGTTGATCCACATATATATATATATATATAAATAAATTGAGTGGATGATGATCTCATCAATCACTAACAATTAATTCCCCAACATGATCAAATTCACCAGATATGTATGCGTACATATGTTTCAAATGTTAATTATTATTAAGAGAATTGGTGTTAAAACACTAGTACTAAATTTGTTTTAGTACCATGTAAATAGTTACTGTATTCTAGAGAATTAGTGCTAAATCTATTTTAGTAATTTGATGTGTTGTATTAGATGGGTGTTGAATATGTTTTAGCACTATAAATTTTGTTGTTCTCTGTTTTGTATTGATGCTAAATATGTTTGAGCATCATAAATTTTATTATTCTTTATTTTGTATTGATGCTAAAACCATTTTAGCACCAATGTTTTAGCTCCATTGGCGCTAAAACCACCTTAATGTGTAGCATTGGATGAGTGCTAAATCTGATTTAGCACCATGAATTTTGTTGTTCTATGTTTTGTATTAGTGCTAAAAAAGATTTAGCATCATTGGTTCTAAAACTATTTTAGCACCAATGTTCTAGCACCATTAGTACTAAAACATATTTAGCACCAATTCTGATCAGACGTTAGGTGTTAAGGAATGAGTATTAATGTCTTTTTGTACAGTGTTCTTAATTACACAGCTAATTTTATTGTATATATATATATATTATTAAATCAATAATTACATGAAATAAACAGATTTCCAAAAATACAGCTTAATCAATTAAGAACAAAACATCTTGCTACAACAAACGAAGCATGCATATATTTGCTAAATTGTAAGTCTCATTTATAAATATGTTATTATTAAAATGAACCCTTATACTCAATTGTCCCAATAAATTATTATACTAAAAAAAAAACTAATTATAATTAGTATCGTAAATACCAAAAAAATTAATATACATACTAATGAGGTTAAATACTGATTTTCACCATTGGCTTACACAGGTAATTCAATAATTTTACCCCCGGTAAAATCCCACATTTACCTCCAGTAAAATCTCATTTTTACCTCCACTAAAATTCCACTCACCTCCACTAAAATTCCACTCATCTCCACTCAAATTCCACTCACGTTCACTAACTTCCACTCAATTCCCACTTACATCCACTCACCTTTGTAAAATTACCTTTTTATCCCTCATCTTCATCAAATTTACTTTTTTACCATTCTAGATTTTACCTATGATGGTGTCAAAATCTAGAAATAGATAATTAACCAATCAACAAATTAATATCAATAAATAAATAAAATAAATGAACACGAGACATTTTTTATTAAGGTAGGTTCCCCCGGTAGCGCTTATGCTAGTCCGGCAGTACGTCCTCCTTTTCTGTGTGCTAGCTTTATATTAGCTCAAAGGCAATTAATTTGAATGATACAAGCAACCAATCTCTCTCTATAATTTCCTTAATTCTATTTGTAAATATAGAATTAGGATTACAAATATTTCAAGAAAATAAATAAAATATATATGAAAGAAAGTGTATAAGGGTTGTTGGTATTTTTTTTGGGTATGAAAAGGGAGAGTATAAGACCCTCCTATTTTGGCTTTATATCTCTTGGAAGAGAAAGAAGGATTTTAGAAGAGAAGGATGGTGTTGGATGAGAAAAATGATGTGTTTTTGTTGTGTGTTGAATGAATGAATGGTGGGAGGTATTTATAGGTAAATGGAGAATGGCAAAAATGTAAATTTTTTGTGGAGGATAATTATTTAAAGGAAATTGGATAATTATTTAAAGGAAAGTGTGGAATATAATGGAGTGGGATAATTATTTAAAGGAAATTAAATAATTATCTAAAGGAAAGTGTGGAATATAATGGAGTGGAATAATTATTTAAAGGAAATTAAATAATTATCTAAAGGAAAGTGTGGAATATAATGGAGTGGAATAATTATTTAAAAGAAAGTGGAGAATATTATTTTTGTAGGCCAATGGTAAAATTATTTTTTATTTTTGTAGGCCAATGGTAAATTAATATTTACCCCATCAACCTATAAATACATCCCCTTATTCATTCATTAAAGACACCAAAAACACATCATTCTTCTCATCCAACACCATCCTTTTTTTTTCAAAATTCGTCCATCTCATCCAAGAGATAAAAAGGCATTGGCAATACAAATACAAGCCAATTTAAAAAGAAATCGGATGGTCTTATACTCTCTATTTTCGTACCCTAAAAAATACCAACAACCTTTATACACTCTCTCTCCTACACAGTTTATTATTTATTCTGTTAAAATATTTGTAATCCTAATTCTATACTTATAAATAGAATTAGTGAAATTGTAGAGGAAAAAGTTGGTACCTTGTATCATCGTCCAAAGTTGATTGCCTTTGAGCTAATACAAAGCAAGCACACACAAAAGGAAGATGTATTGCCGGACTAGCATAAGCGCTACCGGGGGAATCTACTTTAATAAAAAATGTCATGTGTTCATCATTGCGCCGCATTTATTGTTTATTTACCGATATTCACTTATTGATTAGTTAAATATCTATTTCTAGATTTTGACACTATCACATACAAATCACAATTTTTTTTTAAGAAATTTTAAATAAAAGTTGCATAAAAGCTATTCAAAGACTTTTATTAATGTTCTAAACTAAATAGTTATTGAAATAAAAAAGATCTAAGATTTCAATGAGTATTGCACACTATTGTAACGCGCCGCTGATTTAAGGGGAATTTTTATAAATAATTTATCGTTTCTTAATTCCGCACTTAAATACAAACCTTAAAAGTAGGAGAGTTTGTCGAAATCCAATATTTTAGGAACCAAATTAAAACAATTTTAAAATTTTTCTTTTGAAATTATCTAAACTAAGAAATTAAAATAATTAAAATAAACTAATTAAATTATATCAGCAAGCAAGTAATCAATATTAAGAAATTCCAAGAAAAGAGAATCCACCACCATGGATATAAACAAAAAAGTATCTAATTATATTTTTAGCATTCATCCCTACTATATAAACAAATTCAAAATACCATCATTCTTTCTTTAAAACTAATGTAAATAAAAATAGGCATCGCCTGTATCCCCAAATTGGTGATCACAAGAGATCTTTCTTTTATTTTAAAAATAATTAAAGTATTAGAAAGAAAACACATGTTATAGTAATGGTAATTTCAAAATATATTTTAATTCGGGACGAATAATTAAAAATCAATTAGAATTAAATTAAGCACATTACATTCATAGCGGTTTCATCCCTCTCCTTTGGGAGATAATTTAGCCAATCATATTAAATAAATAACACATTAAAACAAAATTATAATTCATCATTAAAATTAAAATTAAAATTAAAGTACATAAATACAAACTATAAAAAATTAGAAAGCTAGAAAGCGTTCCTATTTATGATGCTCTAACTGGCGTGTGCTGCACGGCTTTACGCTATTCACTTCTTCTCCTTCAATACTTCAGCCGCACGGCAACTAGTATGGAGGATTTTCTCTCTCTAGAACTCTCTAATAATATCTATATTATATCTATTTTCTCTATCTATTTTTTATATATCTTTTTCTATATTTTTTTCTCTCTTTAGGCGTAGATAATGGGTCTATATATATAGGAATAAGGGATAGAAGTTTACAAGGTTAGAATTGTAGAACAAATAACAATTTTGAGTTCAATTAGGATTTGAACTAAGAGAGAGAAAAAGGAGTTGTATTCGAATTAGGAGAGAATATTGAATTGGAATATTCTTTCTTCTTTATTTTCCTTTGACTTCTTCCACCTTTTTAGACTTTTTATTATAATTTACTTCTTCCTTACAAAAAGACAAAATAAATATTAATCATCCATAATTTAAGCATTAATTATATTATAACAAAATATTATTTGCAGGTTAAAATAATAATTTTGGACACTTATTAGCAGCGTGGATAAATGAAAAGAAAATAGCATCTCTTATTTTATTTTTTATTTTTGGTTAAGATGAGATAAATGTAATATTGATGTCTAATAAAACAAGGTATTTAATTTCCATTCCACTGGTGTATCATGTTTAAAGGAATATGTATATAGATAAATACACACCATTATATATAATTAGATATAGGCGCAAACGTAATACATGTACATATATATCTTATTCTTATATATATATATGTGTGTGTAGGCTTTAACATAAGATTATTGTTGACTCAGTGGTTACAAATCATGTTTTGAATATTTAACGCGTAAATCTGAGTCTAATCAATTACATATTTTATTTAAAATAAAAATGATATAGGTAAAATAAGAAATCACCAAAACAAATTAGGGTCATAATCGCTTGGACCTATTTTTATTTTATAATAGTATAGATATAATGTGAATTATTATTTGTAATTAAAGTTCATTACGTGGACAATAATTTAATTTGTCTCTTGAACTTTTCAACGTGTCAACTAGCTAGACACGTTTTTATAAACAAAAGTTTGATTTTAAGTATTTGTGGATTCAAAAAAGCCATTACATCATGTTGGCGAAGAACTCGATCAAATGAAAATGTGTGCTCGTGCTTGAATGGTTGAAATTATAAGTATATCTACTAGAAGTGGTCTAGCTAAAAAATTTGATTAATAGAGTCATTAATAAACATAACTAAAATAATCACAATTTTTTTTTTTAAAAAAAGTTTCTAATACAAATTAAATGAACAATAAATGGTATATTCATGTTAAAAAAAATCATATACGGGATTTACCTCGTATATGGCCCGAGCACTTGGCCTGTGGCCAAGTTCAGCATAGAAGGCTATCAAAGCCATTTAAGCAACAATAGCATGAAGCATGGCCACCACGCCTCATGACCAATAACAACCCTAACACCACACCAACAAACACTCCATTTTCTCCGCTTCCCTCTAATCATGGAGAATGGAGTCGATCTATTACATTGTAATAGATAGTTCTTCGCACCTATGAAAGGATCTAGCCCATAACATTTCAGTTCACCACAAAATTAACCAAGTGCAACCATGATTACTCTCTCTGTAATCATCTTTAATTATCATCATCAATAAAATATTCAAGTCATTATTTAAGGCAAACGCAAAGCATACGTACAATTCATTGCTTAGGAGAATTGCCCTTACTAAATATTTGTGTGTTCTTCTTGCTTTCTTGCACTTACCGTGAAAAAGTTGGTGGGCTGTCACGTGCAAAAGCAAATAAACAAATCAACTCTAGGTTTGTTATTTGATGGTTGAATTTTCAAAAACTAATTTTAATTGAATCAAAAAGTAAACATAGAATTCTATGCATTTTAATTATGGAAAACTTGTTTAATTTTTTCTAACATACAACTATTAATAAAGCAATTAAACAGTTAAGCAAACACCAGAATTAACGAGATATTCAGGCAATGTAGAACTAATCCTCAACAATTCACTGTATACACAAAAGTTTACAGACTCAATTAATCTTAAATCGTACAGACTTACACAATTTGAATCACAAAAGCCGTCTGTGAAATTCTCCACATTCTATGGATATAGTCCTCCTATCCAAATCGCATGAGTAGGTTTATAACGCATCACTCGCCACAGTATTAATTGCACCGTTCTTCAACTCTTTTTGCGAATCACACGCACTTTGAGATCTGATTTGTTTTTTAAAGGAAAAACGATTACCATGGAATGAATTAAAAATCCTATAATGGATTTTATGTTTGTGGTATTGATCTCTTTCTAAAATGTGAAAAACTAACTCAAAACGTATGCTAAAGTCTCTTACCTTATAAATCTTTTTATATAAAAATATAGAGATCAATTCTTTTTAGAAAAATGTTAAAAATATTTAAAATAAGAATTTTTACAATAAAAATACACTGCTCAAAAATAAAGACCAAATCGATCTAATACCAAAAAGATGTACTGATTCAAAATTAAAGAATCAATTCGAAGGCTTGAGTTTGCGGCAGTTCAAGTTAATAAAACTTATTCCGGTTCACCCATTCAATTAATCATGAGCTTGCCCCACTTGGTTTAAAAATATTCGCATATTTTATTTAACTTAAAAGGTCACGGCATCTTTAGAGACCAACATCACGTGGGTTTAATTTAAATGGGGGCCGCTGGGGGTTTTAATTCGACCATTTAACTTTTTCAAAGTTTAATTTATTTATTTAATAAATATATTTTTTCCTTCATTACTTTTTCATTTTGTCTTTGTTTTTCGTGGTGATAAATCTTTTCGTAGTCGTTCAGTACTTATTTTAGATTTCCTTCATATATTTCATTTCACCTAGGGGTAGATATTGTTAACCTATGAAGCACGGATACAGATACAAGTATCAGATAAGACACTGCACCGATACGGGGATATGACCAAATTAAAAAAATATTGGATACGATACGTTTTAGATACTGATAATAAAAATTATATTATATATATTTAATTATTCAGCTATAAAAATTTTATAAATTTATGAGCAATATCATTAATATTCATAAAACTAAAGTAAACACCAAAGCAATTTAATTGCATAATAACCTAATTGCATAATAACCTAATTGTAGATATAATATTTTGACTTAAATACCAGAAGAAGGATTGAGGCTGAACAGCGATTGACTTAAATGCTAGAAGAAGGATTGAGGCCGAACAGCGATAATTGTAGACCAAGGACGACGTGTTTTGGTCGATCATTCCATCTTCGGATAAAATGGTTGACTTATTTACTGAGTTGTAAAGGGAAAGTTTAAATCTCTTTTAGAAGTTTCTATATTAAAGGAATTATTTATTATTTTTAGAGTGACCCCAATAAAAAAATAATCACAAAAATTATCCCGCTATATCTTGCACGTATCCGATATATATCCCTTGCGTATCTGAAATTAGAAAAATAATTCAAAAATAATGGATACTTCGATACTTATCATGTACATATCCCACCGTATCGGTTGCATATCCATGCAAGATACGTGTTGTGCACGATTTTGTGTGTATTTTAGACTTCTTACTTATCTTTGTTTATTCATTTTAGGTAGCAAAAGTTATTTATTTTTAGTATATTGTAATAATTATAGAGTTAGTAAATAAAATATTAAAAAATGGTTTAACTGAGTCTCTCATCTTAAACAAATTTCTGACTCTACCCTATTCTCACCTTTAATTGAATGGTTTAACTGAATTTTTTTATTCCCATGTTAAAATGAGATAAGATCACCACAAATCTCCCTCACAAACTCTCTTAAGCTCTGAATGTGAACTCCCTGATCAAATTGGGTGGATTTTGGGTGAAAGCGTGGGTAAAAAATGGGTCAAAACAAGTTTGGGTAGGGACAAACTTGATTGACCGAAACTTTCTAGTGCATTGTTCGTATTTTAGGCATAACTTTTTAATCAAAACTTCGATTTGGATGATCTTTATATCAACATAAAGAGGATTCGACGATCTACAATTTAGCTCTTTAAAGTTTTTAGATGAAATAATATCATAAATTCATTGAAAACAACTGTCTTCCAAAACACTACATTCTGATACGAACATATTTGGTTAAGTGGCTTACTTTGCACTCAGTTATGAACAATAAGTAACTAAAACTGGATTTTGGTAAAAACACGAAAGTTGTTGACGGAATAGAAATCTATCCAATGGTACAAACATGACTCATTTGGCCATCGGACAAAAAAGTTATAGCCTTTCAAAGTTGGCCAAAAATTTATTTCGCCAAAACCTTTCAAAGTTGGCCAAAAATTATTTCGCCAAAATTTGGATTTATCACCGTTAGCGGACCAAATTTAACTACAGCCATCCGAAATGCGTTTCAACCATTCACGCATATGCAATATGATTAATATGACTTAAGGGAAGTTTTTGGCTCATCAAACTATGTCTAGAACAAAATGTGATCACCCAAAGCTACATTTAAAGGTAAAATACAACTAAGGAACTACTAATACTTATTATTCTATAAGGACCACTCGAGTAGAGAAATGACCATCCATCCATATCTAATTAAGCTATTGAAACATGCTCGAGGTATCGAAACCACATAATTCTACTTGAAACAAAAAAAATACTAGTCAAAGCGAGGTTCGATAAACCAAGCTTATGAAGAAAAAATTAATGGGTAAACTAAACATGAAGTGTTACAAATGTGCAATAGTCGATGCTAAAGGGTCAAGCTGATGTATTTTTTTAAACCCAGGCTCGGCCCCTAAGCATCGAGTATGTGCACATCTACTCGGTGCTTAGGAGTCGAGTAAATATGACGAAGTGTTGGAGAGTGTTTTATTGTGTGTTAATAATAACCCCCTATATTTATTGTATTATAAAATAAAAATAAAAATGAGACCATTAGTCCATAACATTAAGGAAACCTAATGATTCGAGACATATAAAAGATTTCCATAAAAGTGCATGCTTATTTTGAGGTTGAGTGATTCGGAGAAGTAGCAGTAGGAACTAGGAAAGTTGGGATTATTTAGACTCATCATGAACTAAAAGGATTATGATTTCTGACTTTTCATGAAAATAGTTAATAGCTTAATATATAAAATGAGAAAGATTTTTTCAAACAACTCAAATTGCCATTGACTTTGTTCAATAATAATCCAATAATCAAATATGACCAAATGAACATCAAGTCAAATGTGTCATGAATTGGTTCAAACCATGGTATACCACAAATAGTGATCCCACATCAGATAAATGTGGAACTTTTTATGTGTATATAAGTGATGTACCAAGAAATTGGTATAATTTTTTATATTAATTTATAATTTAGAGAGCGTAAAATGTTGCTAATATTTATATTTTTAATGCTTTACAGGTGTTAGAAAAGAATTTGAAGAAGATTGAGAAAATTAGAGAAATTAAAGTGTGCGAAAGATACTTAAAATTGGTCAATACTTCCGGAAGCATAACTTTTTATTCGGAACTCCAAATAATGCAATTATTGAGCCTAATTTGAAGAGGATTTCGAAAGCTACAACTTTGTCGTTCAACACTTTTCCAAATTCAGCCATCCCGGGGTCCGAAATTACGAGGCAAAATCCAGCAACGTAAAAGTACGAAATTCAACAAAATATCCTCAACTATAGGCCTAAGCCCATTTAGCCATCCTAATAGATGCTAATCAAAGAAATGCCCAGCATGCGTTAAAGTAGAAGGCAGGGCCCAAATCCAAGTAAATTGCCATTAAAGATCATTAAACATATTGCAGCTCACAAGGAATAAGCCTCCTAAAGCCATCAATTGATTTTAAAAAGAGGGGAGATTGTAGCAGTTAAGGAGAGAAGGCAGCCGCAGCAACAGCTGAGCAACTCTTATTCTTCTTTTTCAATTTTCTTCTCTCCTTTTTTTTTTTTTTTTACTTTGAAGACTAGAAGATTGAAGATTTATTTTACTTAATTTCATGTCAAATAAGTTTTCTTTTAATTATTTTTTCTATTTAATTTATTCTATGCTATCGTAAATTTGTGCTAGGGTTATGATGAGTATATTTAGTTGATTCCCTTGCACATATTTATGCCAATTGACTCTACCAATTTAAAGCTTTAATGTTAAATACAATTCTTCCTATTGGATGCCGATTTTAATTGACAAAAAATAAAGTTGGATTCTCATTATTTTTTGTTGGATTCACCTTATGATTTGTTAAGAGCGGATATAGGGTGTGTTTTGACGGATATAGTGAGTGTTTTGATTTTTTACATAAATTTGGCTGTGGAAGAATTACAATTGAATTTTACAAATTAATTACACTTGGAATGGTTTTATTTTTCGCATTTAATAGAGTCAAGAGACCAAATTAGTGTGAGATAAGAGTATAGTTTATGTGCATGAATACTTAGGAAGATGATATTAAATATATGATTCCAAAATCCTAATCAATTAATTTATTAATTTTATTATCTTGCTTTATATTGTTTACTTTAGTTTCATTACTTTAGTTTACTTGCTTTACTTTATTAAATTTAATTTGCTCTATTTAATTTGTTTGATTATCATAAACTTTCTTAACTAGATTAGGAATTAGTGAAAAATAACAAGACAAATTTAAACGTATTGTGTGAGTCTCTGTGGGATTTACCTCGCTTATACGCTGTATTATAAATTAATTCGTGCGCTTGCAAGTATATTAAAATTTAACACAACAATAAGTAGGGTAGATACACTTATAACAAAGTATTTTGGAGAAATACCCTACATTTATGCTATAGAGTGTTCATATTGGGAACACTATTGTTACTCTTAATGGAAGTCGACGGGTCCTCACGCTGGCCAAGGTGGAGGTGAGCCTAACATCGCATTCACATTCACATTATTAAAGTTGAATCTTAGAAACTCCATTTTTTCAACTTTCCAGATCAAACACTACAGATCGTTTAAAAAAAGGTTTGAAAATGATTGAAAAGATTTTAACTTTATGAGACGATGGGAAAATATTAGAGTTCGTTATATGTTCACCATAATTTTCTTATTTTTCATGGAATTTTATACTTAATTACCAACAATCTTGGGAACTTTATTCAATTTAAAACCTGACAAATATAAGAATATTTCACCAAATTAAGTGTATATTTTTTAACTCAAAAAAAATCAGTGGTACATATTTTCAAATCATTCCCAACTTTTTTATGGAACACCCTATAAGTCATAAAAACAGTACTGGAAACCCTGTAACTTAAAGAAAGATAAAATAATGAGAATGTGTCTGAAATGATCAAATTAAAACATTTATGTAACTCCCCATAAGCATGATATTCATTCTTGATCACTCTCAAACATCTTGACACACCGAACTTGACCCCCCCCCCCCCCCCCCAAAAAATAAAAAAAAATAAAAAATAAATTCCCCACCACCACACCCACTCTTAGTTCAAAGTTCTTGTTTTGCTGTGTACTTGAAACTCATTTATTAAGCCTTATTAAAAGCCTATGTTTACATTACCTCTATTTCTCTCCGAAAATAGAGGTCATTAAACACTATATCTCTGAAAATTTTTGTTACTTTTATATGGTATAATTGTAAGTATAGACCAAGTTTTTACTCGCTTACTAACTTGAAGGACCAAGTTAACAATCGAGTGATGTATCGAAAAGTGTACCAGTGGACTTCACACAATAACATGAATTTTTTGACGCATTGTTTGACATTAAGTTGGTACATTTCTTGTTACTCTTATAGAATTCTGATATATTTTTCATTGGCTGGCAAGATTCAGTGATGGATCTTTTTTTTGGGGGGGGGGGGGGGGGGGGGGGGGGGGGCGCCACCCCAATTTTTTTTAAAAATAGATTAAATATAGTAGTCATTTTGTATTTATAAAAAAAATATAAAAGCTCGTCCCTCCAAATTATTTTGAAAAGATTAAGTATGGACCCCTCAAATATTTATTTTAAAAAAAAATTAAAACACCCATACTAATGTACGTATAAGATTTACATTTTTGCAACAAAATAAATAAAAATTGTATATCCTTTTATACATCAAAATTTACAATCTTGCATATAAATAGATAATATTTGCAATTTTACTTATAAATTTTATCCTGCGGATTTCACCGAGCAAGAAAAAGTACACTTGGAATTTCAATTAGAAAATTATAAGCTTAATATTTTGGTCCATCTAGAGTTTCAAAATTTATCAACAATTTCAGAGTTGTGCCAAGTGTTGGTGAAAACTAAAAAGTCGATCATTTATCATCTTATTGATATGTTAATTTGCCTTGTTTTGACGTTGCCGGTTTCAACAAATACATTTGAACGTGCATTTTCAGCTATGAAAATTATTAAGACCGCACTTCGTAATAGGATGGAAGATGGTTTTGTAACAAGCTATTTGATCACATATATTAAGAAAGATATTGCTCGTGATTTCGATGTTAATGATATTATAGATGTATTTTATATCATGAAAGGGAGGCGAGCACAACTTCAAATGCCTAAGTTTTATAGATAATTGCAAGGGGGTAATTGTAGTTATTATTTTTTGTAAGTCAATGTGTTCAATATAACTTGCTCACGTGGGTGATCATATGTATATATATATGTATTTTTTGTAATTGTATATATATTGACGTATTATATATGTTATATTTTTCATTAACTTGCTTTATTATTTGATGGTAAAATTTAGTTTGAATGATTTTTGTGATATTTATTTCTTGCCGTTGGTTCATTTATATTCTCGTCCCCCAAAACCTAAAATCTTGGCTCCGTCCTTGGTTGGATTCACTTGAGAATGGGTATGCGTTTTATACACACACTCCTACATTTTCTTGGTTGAGGAAAAGGGCAATTTTTTGTTTCTCACAACTTGGCCAACCGTGTATGCTTGTCTTATTAAAGAACTTTTTTGATTTTATCAACCAGTACTATTACTAGAACAGAGAAATGATAAGATCAAAAACTAAATATCCATTCCATCCTAAATTAGAAGACCACTGTTATCTTTTGGGCTGTTTCATTTTCTAGATGTTCTTACCAAAGACATTAGTGTTTTTTGCACATAATCAATGCATTAGATCTCTGTTCACAAAACAACAAAGAATTGAGTCCAGAACCTCCTTGTTAAGAACAAAAAGATTATTCCTTAAGTACTCTTGGAAAAATAAACCCACAATTTGTAAAGTATTCCAAATATAAGTTTTACATACGGAACAATAAAATAAGCGCATAAGAGTAGAACACTAGATTGAGAAGCAACAAGCCATCATAAGTTGCAATTAGTGGTGCTACATTAGTGTGTGCCCGATGCAGGCGCAACTTAGATATATGTGATTTAAAACTAAAAGAAAAGCTCAATAATAGTAAGTGGCCTAGCAGTTATAGATCATTCCAAAATTATGGGAAATAAAATGAAAGATAATTCCCACATGTAGAAGATGGAAGTATACTGAAGTACAAACTATAAGAGTTAATTTCTTATAAACTTTTAAGCGAAGAATCGTTGCCAAAATTTTTGTTGTTGTCATATACTGATCCATCAAGTTCATTGGTATGCATTTCATCACATAAATTCAGTAACATTAATCATTGAACTGATTACATGCATATTTATTTAGTAGTGCACGCTACCTAGAAAACTGGAAGACCCCACAGTAACAGAAAAGCAAGTTTAATGAGTCAATAGGCAAAGGAATGTAACATAAGTAGGACAAAAACCGCATATATCATAAAAGGTACTTGGAATGACTTAAAAATACTGAATGTATATTTATAGTGCTAGCATGAACCTAAGAAGTCATAATAATAACACATTAACACTAATAAGAACAAGAACAAAAGAATTAAGAATTGATTACATGCTTCATCTAGGACCTGATAGGATTGATGCAGCTGGTGGAGTTGATAATTGTGCTGAATTGGCTTGTAGATGGGATTCATCAGTAGGTAGCATAGTTGCAAAGCAAAATTCAGAAGCGGGGCCCAAATCCATTGAACCTTCTAAAACCTTCAATATTGTTAATATTGACGGCCTCGTGTTGTGAGCCTGCAAACACCATATCCCAATCTTTATCATCTTCACCGCTTCTTTTTTCTGGAACTGGATATTCTCAAGGTATCCATCAACTAAATCATGCAACTGATCATTTTCTGCCTTTTCCTTCACTACATTAATCAATGGGCGCGACTGAGTTGAATCCAAATTCTTCCGCCCAAACACAATTTCAAGTATTACGATGCCAAAGCTGAAGACGTCAGCCTTTACCGAGATGTTGGTACCACTAAACAATTCGGGGGCCAAGTATCCTGGAGTTCCCTTCAATACAGTTAGCACTTGGCTTTGATCCCTATCAATCAACTTTGCTAACCCAAAATCAGAAATTTTGACATTGAAATCTCCATCTAGAAGAATGTTTTGGGGTTTTATGTCAAAATGAATGATGCTTGGATTGCAGAGGATGTGAAGATACTCCAGCCCCTTAGCTAACCCCATGATTATCTTCCTCCGAATTTCCCATCCAAGAGCTTGTGTTCTCTCTGGATTGAAGATCCATTTATCCAAAGATCCATTACACACGTGCTCGTAAACGAGGAGTCTGTTTGATTTCTCAGCACAATAGCCAATCAGCCTCACCAAATTGAAATGATTAATGCTCCCTATGGTATTGACCTCAGCAAGAAATTCTTTTCTGCCTTGACCAATGGAGTCTAAGCATTTCACTGCAACTTTGGTGCCATCGGCCAAATCTCCCTCATAAACAGACCCAAATCCTCCTCTGCCAAGCTTTACTTGAAAGTCCCGTGTTGCAGATTTCAACTCTAGAAATGGGAATCGTTTCAGTGATCCAATCACTTGATCGTCTCCCTCTTCCTCCTCCTTGTTATTCCCGTTTATTAGCATTTTGTAGCAATAACAAGAAACAACAGGAATGATCACAAGACCAACTGAAAGAGTGGATACTAATACAACAAACAAAGATAACTTTCTTTTATCTTTCGGAACCTGATTTTGAACCTTAATAAATGTGACAGAGTCATTATAGGTACTGGATTTTAAAGAGTACAGCTGTGATTGTAAAGAACAATTTCCAGATGAGAAAAAGGCGGCTTTGCAAGTGCAGTTGTCCAAACAAGCCTTTTTACAGCTATCTCTATCCATTTTTGAGTAATGGAACTCGAAATTGAAGTAAGTGACCCCATTGAGCTCTAAAAAGGTGTGGAGATGTGCATCTTTGCAGGACAAGGGGGTAACTGGTCTACATCCCAGATTAGGTTTTAAATCTTGTAATTGAGTAAAGTAAGTATAATTACTACCAGCACCAGGACAACTACAAAGCCCATTTTCCGAGCAAATCCCGTAATTGCCACACACTGTAGGGTAATCACAATTACCCTCACTCCCATCGAAGATACTAAGTGGAGCTATTTCCTGTGATTCATTATAATAAGGTAATTGATAAACATTTAGATGGCCATTAGGTTCCAGCCTTATATATAGGAAACGATGCGCTGCTCTATTGACTTTAAACAATGCATTGTTTGAGAATCCTTCAATGCTGCTGTAATCAGTGAAATAATTATATTGGAATACAAAGAGAGACCCATATTTTTGCGGGGGTTCAGAATTAATAAAAGTGTTGAGAGTATTGTAAGGACTCTTCCCCCCCATGGTCAGAGAGTACAAACCTGTACCGAAGTTGGACGAGGAATTGGAAGAGGTAAGACCTTTGTTAGAAGAAATGTTTTGGTTGGGGAGCCAAGTGTCAGTCGGGTAGTCAAAAGATTGCCATATCACATTGTCTTTACTGTCGAGAAGCATCAAATTCGCTCCATCACTAATATTCAATCGAGTAACCGAGAGGGCAGAAGTGTTGGTGGACCAGACAAGAGTACCATCAACATCCTTCAATTCCAAGCCGCTGTCGGCTGTGAAATGTAGTGTAGCGTTCTCTCTTACTGGCTTGTCTCTGTTTGCACACCATAAGACAACTATCTCATCGACTGGAGAATCTGGGAGCCAACCTATAACAAGAAAGGAACCTTCTTTTATAGCATTAGTACTTGTGTTCTTGAAAAATCCTAAAACGAACTTAGCAGATGTGTTCTCGTATGTCCTAATTAAAAGGATAGGCAAAATATCATTATCGTAGGAGAGTATGTTATACCATGACTGATAAAGGTTCGTCGATGAAAATGGATAAGGGTCTAAGCAGTAGGAAAACTGGGGAAGGAGGAGGAGAAACAGATGATAAAATCATCCAACACTTGAAAGAATACATAGTTAATTAAAATGTCTCCATAACCATGATTGAATGAACATATATTTGTTCCTTCCTAGTAGTATAAGTCAGTCATTACAAATATGAGAGAGACAAGAAAGTGGAGAAAAAGTTATGAACTTTCCGCATCATTTCTCAAATATTATTTCACATTGCTGTCAAGCGAAGATCGAGGACAGAAAAGCAGGTGTATATATATATATATATATGAATATCAGATCTACTTTTACATCTTTTTTATTTTGATTTTTCATTTGTTAATTATTTGTTACTTGTCTCTATGAAAATATTCTCTCTGCTTTTGTAGCACATCATAAACAATTCACTAAGTCAGTCAACTGCTTCGAAGTTTGCATTCTTGCAAGTCTTTGAAAAATCAGCAAATATTGTTTTGAGTAATAATGTTTTAATTCTACTTTTAAGATTCCGTTTGATAATAACATAAAAAATAAAAATAAAAACACTTAATTTATATAAAAAATTAAAACATAAGTTAGAGACGTGATCAAACACATCCTCAAGTGGATCAATAAATTTTAATTTCATGAATGGTTATTAGTTAATTTGATTTCAATTTATTTTTTTATTCATAACCTCAATAAAATAGCGATTTTAAGATTAAATAAGCGTATATACGTTTAAGTAGGTCGTTTAAGTAGGTTAGTTATTTTGGTAACATATATTCAAGTCTCCCCTTTCTCATACTCCTCTCTTATTTTAATTCCGACATAAATCCTTTATTTATTTCTTCAAAAAATTAAACTTCAAAATTTCTGCAGGCTTTTCTTATTTTCCCATTTATTTTTTGTGTCTAAAAGCACTAAATGTCCGATGAAGTATCCTGAAATTGCTCCATATACTGGGTAAACCGATTAAATTAATTTGACAAAAAAAAGGAATGGTTTCAATAAGATATATTTAAATACTGAAAATTGATTTATCAAAACTAAAAACATCAAAAAGAAATTGGTTTGATTTTGGTATTAAATGTATAAAAATTGAAATACTAATTTACTGTATTGAAAATATCAAAAAATATGATATCAAAAACTCCAATTTTAAAATTATTGAAAATAAGTAATATACGAATGATATTGAATAAATTATTATACTAAAAAAACCAATTATAATTAGTATCATAAATACCAAAAAATTTAATTTACATACAAATGACAAAATTTTTTTAAGAAATTTTAAATAGAAGTTGCATAAAAGCTATTCAAAGACTTTTATTAACGTTCTAAAGTAAATAGTTATTAAAATAAGAAAGATATAAGATTTCGAAGTTTGTATCCTTGCAAGTCTTTACGAAGACTAGAGTAATGGATGTAATGGACATCCTTGTTTCTTAACTACAAATCTTTATATTGCACAATTAATAATAGGCTGGATGTAATGGACAAGGGTTCCTTTCACGTAATTAACGATTACTCTCTTTCTCAAATTAATAATCATTGAAGAGATAAAAATATCTGGTCCGAGATTTATCCCGTATATGGCCCGAGCTGTTGGCCTGCGACCAAGTTCGGCACAGAAGGCTATCAAAGTCATTTAAAGCTTGACACGTGGCAACAACAACAGCACGAATCGTGGCCACCACGCCTCATGACCAATAACAACCCGGTCACCACACTAACAAACACCATCCATTTTCTCTACTGATAAACGCATAATATTGTCATGTCTAAGCTCCTTCCCGGAGTCGCTTGACGCGTTTGTTGCTTTAATTCTGCCTAATTATCCACTTATCTCGAGATTAATGCCTTAGCGAGTGTTGTATCTAACGTGGCCCAAGTTGGTGTATATTTTGTAGTATTCCATGTTTTCGTAGGTTTGGGATACAATGGCAGGGCATGTGGTGATCAAGAGCAAGCCTAGTAGCTTGCAAATGTGCTGAGTGACAAGTTCTAGACCCATGATCGATCATGGGCAAAGCCATGATCGATCATGGCTTACAAAATTTCTGGCAGAACACTTTCATGATCGATCATGGGCAAAGCCATGATCGATCATGGCCTCCAACTTACTCTTTTCACACCCAAAATGGGCTATTTTGTGGTTCAAGCTATTTTAGATATTTGTTTAGATATTTTGCCCCTTTTTAATATATAATAGAATTCTTAGCTTCTAGGAGGAGGATCTAGTTTTAAAACACTTGCAAGTTGGAGAGAGAAGGGAGAGCTCTTGTTCTTTGTTCTTTATTTTTCCTTGTAAGTATTTTAATTTGTAAGAATGATTTCTTCATCTATAATATTTGTTCTTGCATCTATTATGGAGTAGTCTATTACTAAGGTTACGGAGGTTGATTGTGATATGATTTTTGGTGATTAATGGCTCAATCCATATTTAAAGTTTGATAAATATTTGTGAATCTTCTTCTTCTTCATCATATCTTCCATTATGTCAAGCTTTCTAGGTATTTTCATATTAAGTTAAGACTTTATATGCCTTGTATATTTAGTTCTTGGTTGTTAATGAGCATACAACATATTCATATGGTTCTAAAAAGCTTGTAGTCCCTTTCCCCCATCCATGGAGTTTTTCCCTTTTCATAGAAATTATGAATAGTTCTTAAAACTCCATAGATGGATTTTAAATTTGTTTAGCTTATCTTTGATTCATTTATTGATATATTGAGTGCTTCTTACACTTTATGTGATACTTAGACTCTTTATTTTCTACCATATGTGATAAATGATGAGTTGACTAATTTATCCCATAAACTTTATTCCGTTTCATTGTTAGGATTCACTTTATAATTTTCATTCTTTAAATCATGAGATTACTACACTTGCTTTATGTTAAATCTTTTAATGATGAGTTTGTCATATCTATCTCGGATTAGCTTCATCGGGAATGGGTTGCCTTGCTTCACACCCGTAGCTAAGAGGTAGGAATGATAACCCCGTCTTTGGTGGAATGTCGTTTGTCTCTTTCTCGATATGGTTTCAACTCGGGAATGAGTCGCCTAGCGTCGCACCCTTTGCTATTGAAAGATACACCAACATTCCCCATATTTCGAGAAATCTTGTGTTGTAATCTTTGTATGAGCTAGTGGTCACCGTCTCTTAAATCGTAACTAATCTCCACCTACCTTAGTGCTTTCTTATTAATTTTCGCAACCGTTTTACATTTACGTTGTTTCACAACAAATCCAACTCACACAAAATCTGAAAACCACTTAATCCGTAATCCATTCCATTCCTTTTCACTTATCCCTGTGGTTCGACACTCGGACTTCCGAGACTATATTACAACTTGACGTGCCTGCACTTGGGCTATATCGAAGCGCGTTATTTTAAGTTGCGTCAAGTTTTTGGCTCCGTTGCCGGGGACTAAGGTAAAAGGCGGATCTCGGGTTTTGTATAAAACCATTCTCTGTGAGTATCTCTCCATTTTATTAATTTATTTTTTCTCCCTTATTTTTGTTTGATTTTGTAGAGTTCCCGAGGAGAAATTCTAATCGTTGCCCAAGCCCATGCAAGGGCGATTGTTCATGGATATTTGAATTAGCCCTCCCACATCTCCAAGAATGGCAAACCAAGGTAGAGCCGCGGATCACGAGAGCGATAATGAAGGGGAAGGTGCCAACAATGTTCCTCATGTTAGGACCATGAGAGACTACCTTCAACCGCCTCGGGCAACTTCGAATTCGTGCATTGTGCTTCTCGCTGGCCAAGCCGGAGCATTCTCTTTCAAACCGGGTATGCTTCAACATATCCCTTCTTTTCATGGTATGGAGTCGGAAAACCCATACTTGCACTTGAAAGACTTTGAAGAAGTCTGCTCCACATTTCGTGAGGCAAATATTAATGAGGATGTCATGCGTTTAAAGCTCTTTCCTTTCTCCCTAAAAGATAAAGGAAAAATTTGGCTAAATGCTCAAAGACCACAATCAATTCGGTCTTGGCAAGAGCTTCAAGCGGAATTTCTAAAAAAATTCTTTCCCGTTCATAGAACCAATGCTTTAAGAAGGGCGATATCTAATTTTTCGCCAAAAGAAAATGAAACTTTTTATAAGTGTTGGGAAAGATACAAGGAACTTCTAAACGCATGCCCTCACCATGGTCACGAAACGTGGAGCCTTGTTAGTTTTTTCTATGAATCTCTCACCCCTGATATGCGTACGTTTGTTGAGACCATGTGTAATGGTCAATTCTTGAGTAAGAATCCCGATGAGGCTTTATTGTATTTTGATGAATTAGCGGAAGGTGCTCAAAATTGGAACACCTATTCCGAGGAACCCAAAGCAAAAACTCAAGGAAGGGGTGGGTTGTACCAAGTGTCTAATGAGGATGACATGGGTGCGAGGTTATTCCAATTGTCTAAGAAAGTAGAGGCAATGGAAGCAAGTAAGTTTAAGGAGGTCAACGTAGTATCCTAGAGTCAGTTGTGTGTCATTTGTGAAAATTCAGGACACATTACCGAGGATTGTCCTACCATTCCCACTTTCCGGGAAGTCCTCAAAAATCCCGCCCAAGTCAATGCTTTACACCAGTACAACCAAAACCGTAACCAAAACGATCCTTATTCTCAAAGGTACAATGAAGGATGGAAGAATCACCCCAATTTCAGTTGGGGAGGAAATCAAAGTCAGAACCACAACCAATATAATCAGAACCAAAGGCAACAACAACAACCTCAAAACTCTTTTGTTCCACCTCAGAATCAAAATCCCAACCAAAACTTGGAAGCTTTGTTGAGATCATTTGTGGACAAAACGGATCGTGATGTGGGTGAGTTAAAAACTCAAATGTCTAAACTCACCACCGCCCTAGCTACCTAAGAGAAGGGAAAAATCCTCTCTCAACCTTTAGCGAATCCTAGAGGTCAAGTTCAAGTAGTAGAGGGAGGAGAGTCTAGCTCCAAGATAGAAGAACTCAAATCTATCACAATCTTGAGAAGTGGGAAGGAGGTAGACAAAACTATTGTTCCTAAAACCCCCAAGGTGGCGGACATAGTTGATCCCACGCATGTTGAGGAGTCGGAGGTTGAAAAAGTTGTGAGTGAAGAGAAGAAGAGAGAGGAAGAGAGACAAGGAAAGGAGGATCTCGAAAAGATCAAAAATGGGATCAAAGTCCCATTTCCGGAGAGATTGAACCAACCGTCCAAGTCTAATACCGAGATTTTGGATGTTTTTAGGCAAGTGAAAATCAACATTCCATTGCTTGACGCGGTCAAGCAAATACCTTCGTACGCTAAGTTCCTCAAGGACTTATGTACTACCAAACGAAGGTTGAATGTCAAGAAAAAGGCCTTTATGGCGGAGCAAGTGAGCTTCCTCATGCAAGGCACGAGAGCCCCCAAGTTCAAAGACCCCGGGTGTCCCACAATTTCGTGTGTCATAGGAAATTGTAGGATCAAAAATGCTTTGCTAGATTTGGGAGCAAGTGTGAACGTACTCCCATATTCTGTATATCAACAATTGGGGTTGGGTGAGTTGAAACCCACGAGGGTTACTATTCAATTAGCGGACCGATCCGTTAAGATACCAAGAGGGATAGTCGAGGATGTGCTTGTTCAAATTGACAAGTTTTATTTTCCCGTTGACTTTATTATCCTCGACATGCAACCCGTGTCGAATCCCGCTAAGGAGATTCCAGTTATCCTTGGGCGACCATTTCTTGCTACTTCTAATGCCATAATAAATTGCAAGAATGGAATTGTGAAGTTAGCATTTGGAAACATGACTCTAGAGCTAAACGTGTTCTCTTTGAGCAATCAAAGAGACGACGATGATGATGAGGAAAGTGAACACGTGAACATGATAGAGTCATGTATCCAAGACCACTTTTGTGGCAAATTTCGAATCGGAGTCAACGGAAGGTTATCTAACCATTTCCGATGAACTCGAGGATTGTATGCAAGTGTTTTCTTTGTCTGACAAACAGGTCGAATTCTCGAAAAAAGAAGAAAACACACAATCTCCTACCAAAAAGCTTGAAGGACAAATGGATCTCAAGCTATTGCCTAGCAACTTGAAGTATGCCTTTTTAGGAGCTTCAGACACTTACCCCGTCATCATTTCATCCGATCTCTCGGATGACCAAGAGGTAAGATTGGTTAATTTGCTTGGTAAATACAAAAAAGCTTTTGGTTGGACACTTGCCGACCTCCAAGGAATAAGCCCTTTGATTTGTATACATAAAATTCACTTGGAGGATGGGGCAAAAACATCGAGGCAATTTCAACGCCGGTTGAATCCTAACATGCAAGAAGTGGTTAGGAACGAGGTGTTGAAATTGTTGGATGCAAAGATCATCTATCCGATCTCGGATAGTAAATGGGTTAGTCCAACTCAAGTGGTACCGAAAAAATCAGGTCTTACGGTAGTCAAAAACGAATCAAACGAGTTGATTCCGCAAAGAGTCACCACCGGGTGGCGAATGTGTATCGACTACCGTAAACTCAATGAGGCAACTCGTAAAGATCATTTCCTCCTCCCCTTTTTGGATCAAACTCTAGAGAGGGTAGCGGGTCATGAATATTACTCTTTCCTCGATAGTTTTTCCGGGTACAATCAAATTGAGATTGACCTAGATGATCAAGAAAAAACCACCTTTACATGTCCTTTTGGTACCTTCGCTTATCGAAGAATGCCTTTTGGTCTATGTAATGCACCGGCCACTTTCCAACGGTGTATACTAAGTATCTTTAGCGATATGGTGGAAAGGACTTTGGAAGTTTTTATGGATGACTTTACCGTCTATGGTAAGTCATTCGACAATTGTTTGGCTAACCTGGAACAGGTCTTGGGAAGATGCGTGGAAAAACAATTGGTATTGAACTGGGAGAAGTGCCATTTTATGGTTACCAAGGGAATTGTTTTGGGGCACATCATTTCTTCAGAAGGAATCGAGGTGGATAAAGCTAAAATTGAGTTGATTGCTAAACTTCCTACACCCAAGAATGTCAAAGATGTTCGATCCTTTCTAGGACATGCCGGGTTTTATAGGAGGTTTATCAAGAACTTCAGTTCCATTTCCAAGCCCATGTGTAGTCTACTTCTCAAGGATGCACCCTTTCAGTGGGATGCCAAGTGCGAGGAAGCCTTTGTCTCTCTGAAGCATATGCTTACTACTGCGCCGATTATGCAGACACCGGACTGGAGCTTGCCATTCGAGCTTATGTACGACGCAAGTGACTATGCGGTGGGAGCGGTCTTGGTCAACGGAAAGACAAGAAACCGGGTGTGATATACTATGCAAGTAGGACCTTGAATGATGCGCAAATGAACTACACCACGACAGAGAAAGAGCTTCTAGCAATTGTCTTCACCCTAGACAAGTTCCGATCCTATTTGATAGGATCGCCAATTGTGATTTTCACGGATCACGCGGCATTGAAGTATCTATTCACAAAGAAAGATGCCAAGCCGCGGCTTTTGAGGTGGATACTCTTATTGCAAGAATTCCATTTAAGCATTAAGGACAAAAAGGGAGTCGAGAACGTGGTGGCCGATCATCTGTCTCGACTCACTTTTACGAACAACATTGAAGAAAGCCCGATCCAAGATTCGTTTCCAGACGAACAATTATTGGCAATCTCGACGCTCCCATGGTATGCAGACATTGTAAATTATCTTGTAACTGACAAGATACCAAAGTCATGGGGTGCACAAGATAGAAAAAGGTTTTTGAGTGAAGTGGGTCGATTCTATTGGGATGAACCGTACCTGTTTAAGTATTGTGCAGATCAGATTATCAGACGGTGCATCCCAGAGGAAGAAGTGGAGAGAGCTCTATCTTTCTGTCATTCTGAGGCTTGCGGAGGACACTTCTCGGCAAAGAAGACCACCGCGAAGATTCTGCAAAGTGGATTGTATTGGCCGTCGCTTTTTAAGGACGCACAACGCTTTTTGCAAGGCATGTCAAAGATGCCAAATGCTTGGAGGGATCTCCAAGAGGAATATGATGCCACTCAATCCAATCCTGATGATTGAAATCTTCGATTGCTGGGGCATCGATTTTATGGGACCATTCTCATCCTCCTACGGTAATCTTTATATTTTAGTTGCCGTAGATTATGTTTCGAAATGGGTGGAAGCCCAAGCGTGTAAGAAAAACGATCACAAAGTGGTGATCCGATTTCTGAAAGAACACATTCTTGCACGTTTTGGCACGCCCAAGGCAATAATAAGCGATGGTGGTACTCACTTTTGCAACAGACTATTTCAATCGTTAATGCAAAAGTATGGTGTAAATCACAAAGTGTCGCTCGCTTATCACCCTCAGACTAACGGTCAAGCCGAGCTGGCAAATAGGGAGATCAAACAGATTCTAGAGAAAACGGTAAACCCGAACCGCAAGGATTGGTCGTTAAGACTGACTGATGCACTTTGGGCTTACCGTACTGCGTACAAAACAACTCTAGATATGTCTCCCTATCGCATTGTATATGGAAAACCATGTCATTTGCCAATAGAGTTGGAACACAAATCATACTGGGCAACTAAGATAGTTAACTGTGATTTCGAAAAAGCCGGGCTTGACCGTAAGTTGCAAATTGATGAAATCGAGGAATTGAGAAGAGATGCATATGATAATGCGAAGATAAGCAAGGAACGTGCCAAAATTTTTCATGATAAATCTATTTTAAGGAAAGAATTCAAACTTGGGCACAAAGTTCTTATTTATGATACTCGTCTGCACCTCTTCCCCGGGAAATTGAAGTCTCGTTGGACCGGCCCGTGCATTGTCCGTCATGTATTTCCTTTTGGGGCTGTGCAAGTTGAGGATCCCAAAACCGGCTATTTTTTCAAAGTTAATGGTCAACGTTTAAAGCCATTTTTGGAATTCCCAATTCGAGAGGAGTCCACCCCTCTCGAAGACCCGACTTATGCCTAACAAGCATAGGTCGATTATGTAAATAATGTTTTTTGTAGTATTTTTGAGTTTCAGGAATTTTCGGGCGAGATTGGATCAAGCTGGACCAAGTTGGGGGGAGTGGAAAGGTGTTTCAAGTGAAGAAATCTCATGGGAGAATTTTTGTTGAAGGCATGATCGATCATGGTGATCAAATTGAGGAGGCAGTGCACTTCCATGATCGATCATGGGCAAAGCCATGATCGATCATGGTGAAATTTTCCTGCGGCAGTGGACTTCCATGATCGATCATGGGCAAAGCCATGATCGATCATGGTCCCTCTTAAAAACAGAGCAGCCGTTTCTAAACCCCCAAAATCGTGCCCCATTTTCTCTCTAACTCCCATTTCTCTCCATCTCCCTTCTTCAAACCTTCAACAATCATCATATGAAACCCTCCCCTAGCCTTTCCACCTCAATAAACTCTCAATTTCACCCCCAAACTCCAAACCCATCTATCATCAACAACTCTTTCTCTCTCTAAAACCCCAAACCCCCAATTTCGAGCCCTACTCCCCAAAATTTTGAAATTTCTCTCTATTTCTCCCTCTCCCCACATCAATGGCTGCCATTACTCCAGTTAACAAGCCAGAAGAGCTTCAAGCCGCGAGGGGTGGGTACCGCGGGTTCCGTAGCCGTCAGGAGTACGATTGGTGGAATTACGCTTTCAGGAACCGGGCTGTGATGATCGAGAGGCCTGTGATTATTGGTGCCTTGGACGATTTCCCTCAAATGGGAACATTCGAAAGACACGAGGGGTGGGTGCAATATTTGCGACAACCAGGTAATCAATGTAATCTCACTCTATGTCGTGAATTTGTAGCAAGTTTGGTGCGTGTGCCCAATGCTGCTTATGCCTATGTTGCCCACGTTCGTGGGAGAACTGTACATTTCAACCTCGAGGTTGTTAGTAGAGTCACGGGGATTCCGGCATTGCCGGATGGCAGCTATGACCTCCCTCATTCAGCCCGTATTGTATACCCCACTGATGACGACTTGGCTACGTTCTTAGCCGGTCGTCCAATGACTTGGATTGGCACACAATTCGATAGGAACAATTTAGCACCACAATTCAGGACCCTGTGGCTTGTTGTAGCCAATGCGTTAGATCCCACCTCGCACATTCAACATTTGTACACCTATCATGCCTATGTTTTATATGTCATTGCTCGAAATAGGCCGTGTTGCTTGGTACGCTACATAATGCGTAAAATCATGAAAGTCTATGACACGGTAGCTCACAATGAAACGATAAAATTTGGTGTGCTTCTGACCCGCATTTGTTTGGAAGCGGGTGTCCAAGAAAGGGACACCGATGTCAGAAAAATTCAGCGTGCCCCGATAAACAGGTCCACCCAGGCTAGAGCCGCCGGGCAACTAAGAAACAGGCCAAGTTCCTCGGCCGCACCTCCACCAGTCGAGTCCGAAGAAGAAGCACCAGAAGAAGCGGGAACGGACGTCCCGGGTCCTTCAAGAAGAAGAAGAAGAGCAAGTACGGGACCTGTGGACGATAATATGACATTTTTGAGAGAGCAATTTGAGCAAATGAATGCCACGATGCACGCTGGGTTTGATGCTCTTAATTCGAGGGTGGATGATATGCTGGTCCGCCAAGATCATATGGAGGCGGAGATTGCTTCTAGGGTGGAAGTTCATATGGCGGCTCAACAGGATTTTATACGCCGCCAATTTGAGGAGTTCTATGGTCGTTTTCCCCACCCCCACCTCCCGACATGTGATGATATTTGTTAATCCTGGAAACTCCTTAAGTACTTATATTTATGCTTAGCTTTATTGTATTTCTTTTGGGTTGTATTAGATTTCAGATATGATGTTAACTTTAGAACTTGGTTTTAATGGTTGAATATTATGGTTTTTGCTTTTTGAATTCTAATTCTAACCCGTTTTGTGAATAATTCTTGTTTATCTCTTATAAATGTCTTATGGAAAGCAAAGCCAAAATAGCCCTTCCGTGCGTTGTTATTGTTCTCTTTACATTGGGGACAATGTGTGTTTCAAGTTGAGTGGGGGTACGTTATTTTGTGTTTATTTTGTTTGGCTTGCTATCAGTCATTTCCATGAGTAGAAGAGATTTGTTCAATATTTTTTTTGAGAAGTTTGAAAATTGATGATTGATTGATATTTTGTTCGATGAAGATTATTGTTTCATTAGCTTTTGGCTTGAATTCTTTGATCTAGATAGGATGTTGAATGATAATCTAAATTGCTTTGCCCCACTTAGTCTCATATCCCGTCATATTTGCCTGTTCCGCATGCTAGATTGATTTGGTTGTTTCCAATTCGGTAATAACACTTAGATTTATTTTCATTGAGAGAAGAGAAATTTTTGTCCAAAAATAATGGAAGCTTTTTCGAAAAGATCCTCCAATGAGAGGACAAAAGCATAGCACTTTGACAACTTGGATGACTTTTATCCTAATATTGACTTAAAGCTTCACTTGACTAAATCTTAAGTCTCTTTGTCTAATATTATGGATGGGTATAGGTTACCATATGGGAAATGGTGAATAGCTTCCTTCTAGCTCCAATGAATGAGCAGTAATGAGAAAATTCGATAAGTGAGACCGCTGCCCCTCATAGAGATGAAAACCGCCCTGATCTAATTTAGCAAAAAATTTTCCAAGTAAAAGATAAAGAAAGTGTTTAGAATCGATAAATCTTTGAGCTTTTGTTTTTGAAAAAGTTATCTCTTCCTTCTCGAATGATTATGACTCTTTGTGTTTATATCGAATTGTTTGAATCGAAGTCTAGTATGTAAGCATTGGAGAATATGGGATTGTGTTCTAAAGGAGATAGGCGAATTAGATGATCATTCGAAAGTCCGTCGTTCTGGAAAATTGATAGTAATGCCTCTTGCTTTGCAAATTGAAACTTAAATCTTCATTCTCGTCATTCATCATGATCAAACTTCTGATGTTTGTAGGTATCATTTCTGAAAACCTTCACGAGATGCAACTCGTCTTCTTTGGGAACTTAGAAGTTAACAACTTTTTGTATAACGTAGTGCTTTTGTAATTATTATTTTTTTGTCTTGCTAAAGGACTAGCAAGAGATAAGTTGAGGGGAGTTGATAAACGCATAATATTGTCATGTCTAAGCTCCTTCCCGGAGTTGCTTGACGCGTTTGTTGCTTTAATTCTGCCTAATTATCCACTTATCTCGAGATTAATGCCTTAGCGAGTGTTGTATCTAACGTGGCCCAAGTTGGTGTATATTTTGTAGTATTCCATGTTTTCGTAGGTTTGGGATACAATGGCAGGGCATGTGGTGATCAAGAGCAAGCCTAGTAGCTTGCAAATGTGCTGAGTGACAAGTTCTAGACCCATGATCGATCATGGGCAAAGCCATGATCGATCATGGCTTACAAAATTTCTGGCAGAACACTTTCATGATCGATCATGGGCAAAGCCATGATCGATCATGGCCTCCAACTTACTCTTTTCACACCCAAAATGGGCTATTTTGTGGTTCAAGCTATTTTAGATATTTGTTTAGATATTTTGCCCCTTTTTAATATATAATAGAATTCTTAGCTTCTAGGAGGAGGATCTAGTTTTAAAACACTTGCAAGTTGGAGAGAGAAGGGAGAGCTCTTGTTCTTTGTTCTTCATTTTTCCTTGTAAGTATTTTAATTTGTAAGAATGATTTCTTCATCTATAATATTTGTTCTTGCATCTATTATGGAGTAGTCTATTACTAAGGTTACGGAGGTTGATTGTGATATGATTTTTGGTGATTAATGGCTCAATCCATATTTAAAGTTTGATAAATATTTGTGAATCTTCTTCTTCTTCATCATATCTTCCATTATGTCAAGCTTTCTAGGTATTTTCATATTAAGTTAAGACTTTATATGCCTTGTATATTTAGTTCTTGGTTGTTAATGAGCATACAACATATTCATATGGTTCTAAAAAGCTTGTAGTCCCTTTCCCCCATCCATGGAGTTTTTCCCTCTTCATAGAAATTATGAATAGTTCTTAAAACTCCATAGATGGATTTTAAATTTGTTTAGCTTATCTTTGATTCATTTATTGATATATTGAGTGCTTCTTACACTTTATGTGATACTTAGACTCTTTATTTTCTACCATATGTGATAAATAATGAGTTGACTAATTTATCCCATAAACTTTATTCCGTTTCATTGTTAGGATTCACTTTATAATTTTCATTCTTTAAATCATGAGATTACTACACTTGCTTTATGTTAAATCTTTTAATGATGAGTTTGTCATATCTATCTCGGATTAGCTTCATCGGGAATGGGTTGCCTTGCTTCACACCCGTAGCTAAGAGGTAGGAATGATAACCCCGTCTTTGGTGGAATGTCGTTTGTCTCTTTCTCGATATGGTTTCAACTCGGGAATGAGTCGCCTAGCGTCGCACCCTTTGCTATTGAAAGATACACCAACATTCCCCATATTTCGAGAAATCTTGTGTTGTAATCTTTGTATGAGCTAGTGGTCACCGTCTCTTAAATCGTAACTAATCTCCACTTACCTTAGTGCTTTCTTATTAATTTTCGCAACCGTTTTACATTTATGTTGTTTCACAACAAATCCAACTCACACAAAATCTGAAAACCACTTAATCCGTAATCCATTCCATTCCTTTTCACTTATCCTTGTGGTTCGACACTCGGACTTCCGAGACTATATTACAACTTGACGTGCCTGCACTTGGGCTATATCGAAGCGCGTTATTTTAAGTTACGTCATCTACTTTCCTCTAATCATGGAGAATGGACTCTATTACATTGTAATGACTAGTTTCTTGCACCTATGAAAGGAACTAGCCCCCTAGCATTTCAGATCACCACAAAATTCACCAAGTGTAACCATAATTACTCTCTCTGTAATAATCTTTATCATCATTAATAAAATATTCATGTCATTACTTAAGGGCGGACGTAAACCATTCTTACAATTCATTTCATGGGAGAACTACCCTTACTAAAAATTTGTGCGTTCTTCCTGCTTTCTTGCACTTACCTGAAAACGTTGGTGGGCTATCATATGCAGAAGCAAATAAACAAATTAACCCTAAGTTTGTTATTTGATTGTTGAATTTTCAAAAACCAATTTTAATTGAATCAAAAAGTAAACTTAGAATTCTATGCATTTTAATTATGGAAAACCTGTTTAATCTTTTCTAACATGCAGCATTTAAACAGTTAAGCAAATACCAGAATTAACGAGGCATCCCTGCAGTGTAGGACTAATTCTCAACAATTCAGTGTATGCACAAAAAGTTTACAAACTTGATTAATCTTAAATCATACAGATTTATACAATTTAAATCGCATAAGCTGTCTGCAAAAGTTTTCACATTCTGTAGATATAGTCCTCATATCCGAATCGTACAAATAGGTTTGTAACGAATCACTCGCCACAGTATTATATTGCACCGTTCTTCAACTCCTTTTATGAATCACACGCACTTTGGGGTCTAATTTGTTCTTTAAAGTAAGAATGATTACTATGGCATGAATTAAAAACCATATGGTGGATTTTATGGTTGAGGTTTTAATCTTTTTCAAAACTGTGAAAAGTTCTTTCAAAACATGTGTTAAAGTCACTGCACCTTAAAATAGGAATTTTTGCGATAAAAAATACATTGCTCAAAAATAAAGACCGAACTGGTTGGAACATCAAAAAAGTGTACCGATCCCAAATTAGAAAATCAATTCCGGCCCTGAGTTTATTGTTGTGCCAGTTGGCACTTGGGTCGGGCCTGGGGCACTAGCCGGGCCCGCCGGTCCGCGTACATAGTAACGATATTGTCCCCAACTTAAACACCTTTGGGCCACATGTGTGGGGTTTTATCTTAAAAGGCCTCGTTTCTATGTGGAGACTCTCCCCCACTTATATACCCATGTTGAGTTCTACAAATTTTTCATGTGGGATCAATGGTTTGAGCCAACCATTCTCTACAATCTCCACCTTGGATCAAACCAGTCCACCTTGGCTCCACCTTGGATTAACACTGGTCCGGCTCTATCTACACCTATACCATAATCCACCATGAATCCATCTTTGAACTGTCCATGTAGGTCACCACTCAACAATGTCCATCCGCAAGATCGTCTACCTTTTTAGTCAATGCACACATCTCGAGGTACATCTTATTTCACCTTACTCGAGGAACCTGCACAACCACCTTGATAGCAGCACCCCGGATGTACGTAAGCTGTAGCGACTCCACCCCCGGCTTCTCTGAGTCTAACTCCACCATAGGCTTTACCAAGTTTAGCTACCAGGACGCTTTTTGTAGCGACTTATCACCTTAGGCTCAACCGAGTTCTTCCGACTCCACAAGTCTAACTACCGGCACTGCTTCACAAGTCCGTGGATCCACCTTCGACTCTGATACCAATTTTTAAAAGGCTTCGTTTTTATGTGGAGACTCTCCCCCACTTATATACCCATGTTGAGTTATACAAATTTTACATGTGGGATGAATTGTTTGAGCCAACCATTCTCTATATTTATGTCAAACTGGTTCAAGTTAATAAAACTTATACCGGTAGACCCATTCAATTACTTATGAGCTTGGCCAAACTTAGTTTAAAAATAATCACACATTTTTTTAACTTAAAAGGTCACTGCACCTTTAGAAACCAACATCACGTGGGTTTAATTTAAATGGGGGCAACTGAGAGTTTTTAATTTGACCATTTGAATTTTTCAAAGTTTAATTTATTTTTTTAATAAATACTTTTTTTCTTTATTTCTTTTTCTTTTTGTCTTTGTTTTTTGCCGTGATAAATCTGTTCATAGTCCTTCAGTACCTATTATAGATTCCCTCCATATATTTCATTTCACCTAGGGGCAGATCTGTTAACCTATTTATAAAGCACGGATATAGATACATGTATCGGCTAAGACATTGCACCGATACAATGATATGGTAAAATTTAAAAAATGTAAGATACGATACGTCTTGAATACGGATAATAAAAAATAATTATATATAATATATATTTAATTATTCAGTCATAAGAATTTTATAAATTTATGAATAATATCATTAATATTCATAAAACTAAAGTAAAAACCTAAGCAATTTAATTGCATAATAACCTAATTGTAGATATAATATTCTGACTTTAATACTAGAAGAAGGATTGAGGCTGAACAGTGATAATTGTAGACCAAGGATGGAGTGTTTTGGTCGATCGTTCCATCTTCATATAAAAGGATTGACTTATTCATTGAGCTGTAAAGGGAAAGTTTAAGTCTTTTTTAGAGTTTTCTATATTAAATGAATTATTTATTATTTTTATAGTGACCCCAATAAAAAAAATAATTACAAAAATTACCTTGCTGTATCTTGCAGGTATCTAGTATGTATCTCTCGTGTATCCGAAATTAGAAAAATAATTCAAAAATAATGGATACTCCGATACGTAATATGTATGTATTCCGCCGTATTGGTTGCGTATTCATTTTAGGTAGCAAAAGTTATTTATTTTTGGTGTATTGTAATAATTATAGAGTTAGTGGAAAAAAGATCGAAAAAAGGTTGAATTGAGTGTCTCATCTTAAACAAATTTCTGACTCTGCCCTATTCTCACCTTTACACATTTCCCTACACTTTCTTTTAATTTTCCTTGTTTACGTTATTTTCACTCTAAGGTTCCGTTTGATAGCAACATGAAAAATGAAAAGAAAAATAATTAATTTGAGTGAGAAGATGGAAAAAAAGTTGAGGTATATGGTGAGATGCTCTCCATGTCATATTCATTTTTGTGAGTATATGTCATCCATCATTCTTTAAAATTTTTGTGGAAATTTTTTCTCCATCATCACCTAAAGAAAATTTTTCTCCATGGAAAAAGGCAAAAAGTAAGAGTTAATCTCACCGCATTTTTCGACTTATTTTACATCATCCACTCAAATTAATTATTTTTCTTTTCATTTTTCATGTTGCTATTAAGCAGAGCCTACATGTTACCACTTTCTTTTTTTATTCTATTTCTTAAATCGAGTAATCAAGAAATTTAAGCCTACATACTTCAACTACCATCAAAACAAAACCTCAACCCAACGGAACCATCACCTCACCTAACACATCTGCATCCAAATTAAGTTGGTAGAAGCATAAAAGGAGATGCTCCGTGTAGTTGTTTTATTTATTTATTTATTTATTTATTTATTTTATATATATCTATATTATAAAACACCATTTTTGACCAAAATTTTCTCCAAAAAATATAAAAATTTAATGGTTAAAAATACACATGTTATGGTGTGCATTAGTTCTACACCATTGGATAAGTTTTATACACACATCAAGATGTCACATCAAAGTTAAAACACTCACACCAATAATATATACATAATAAACTCTCACATACTAATAATTTTGTCTACATTAAAAATGCCATAACTTCAAATAAAAAATTCAAAATTTAATAAAAATTTAATATTTAAAATCTACTAATCAAGATCAATTAAACAAGATCCATCATGACTATATAATTATGCAAAAACAAATCAAGAAAAATTATTGTGTAACATTTAAGGACGTACATTATGTGTTCATATATTATTGGTCATCTCAATCTGTCATTTTTAAGACATACGTTACGTGGTTGGATTATGACTAAAAGACTTTTTAAAAAATTTAAAACAAGTCGGTCCAATCCGGTATGCTTTTAGTTTTTTTAGCATGAAGATATATTGAACTTATGTTTCAATTGTTCACAACGTTGGATTAGACTAGACAATGGGTTCAAAATAGACTTGATTTTGTCGATTTAAATTTGTCACACGTTAATTTTTTTTATCATATTATTATATTATTTTTATTTTACCGTGCCGGATGGCACGGGTATACCCTAGTATATATATAAGTCGTGGAATAGTAAGTACTTTCTACCGTAAGTTACGGTAGATACTTGTCAAAATTAACACATTTTTAGGTTTTGAGTTGCTGATTTAACATTTTAACTATGTTTATAAGATACTAAAAAGATCGACCGTTATTTGAGATTTTTTTCATAACTGAAACTATTTATTTGATTTTTTAAATAATATAAAGTATTCACTATAGTGTATGCATGTATATCATAATATATATATATATACTAGGGTATACCCGTGCCATCCGGCACGGTAAAATAATAGGATAAAAAAGAGTAACATGCGCTAAATATAAATAGACAAATATCATTAGTTTATTTCGACAAACATCAACCGAAATATATGTTCAATCTATTAATCATATTTTTTTTATCTTATTTTGATCTCCATAAAATAATTTTTTAATAAAATAAACTCAACAATGTATAGATTCTTAAATGTTACTCAATAATTTTTCTTGATTTTTTTTACGTAATTTTATAGTCATGATGGATCTTATTTAATTGATATTGATTAGTAGATTTTAAATATTAAATTTTTATTAAATTTTGAATTTTTTATTTTAAGTTATAGCATTTTTAGTATAGAAAAAATTATTAATTTGTGAGAGTTTATTGTGTGTATATTATTGGCATGAGTGTTTTAACTTTGATGTGGCATCTTGATGTGTGTATAAAACTCATCCAAGGGTGTAGAACTAATGCACACCATAACATATGTATTTTTAACCATTAAATTCTAATACTTTTTAGATAAAAATTTTGGTCAAACTTGATATTTTATAATATAGATATATGTAAATTAAGAGAGGTTTAAGGTCCATTAACCCTACAAACAAAGAACCCCCTCCTATCCCCTTCATAAATGGATATGCTTCCAAAAATGAAACTAAATCTAATCAACGTGAGGGGTACCCTGCCAAAAAAAAAATTTAATAAGAACAAAAAGAAGAGGAAGAAGAAGCAGATAATTTGAGTATGAAAATCATTGTAAAAGAAAAATAACCTTAAAAAACGATAGAGAATTACACCCTCGACATACATTTGAAAAAAAAAAAAGACTTCAAAATTACCTATTGTTACCTCCAATTTTAAGAGCCAAAAAATTTCAAATGTGAAAGATAAAAAGGCAGGAACATTTCTTCATCACCATGGTACCATCCAAATCTATTATCCAGCAAACCAAATAAGATTAGTCTAACATAGTAGAATCCAAACTATCACAACTTTTTCCTCAAAATTTTAGTAATTTAGAGATATTGTTATGTATAAAGAGGGGAAAAAAACCTCACCACATTGTTCATTGTGCTTCTTGCACTATCAAGGCTTGGAATGTGAGCTCTTGTCCTAATTTGACATGTATGACTATTATGTCCAGTAACTTTACAAGTAGTATGTAACGACTCAAAATATCTCACATTAGTAGTGTAATGGGAAAATCATTGGCATATGTACGGGTGCAATGACCCTAACTTACAACTTCGGCTAGCCATTTTAGGGGAGAATTCGGGTGGTTACAAATGTTATCAGGGCGGACCTAGGACTACTACCATGTGACATGTGGATATTGTGGGTCGGCTCTGTGCTGCTGATGACAAGTCGAAATTGCTAGACGTGGCTAGG
The DNA here is from genome assembly GCA_021464415.1 of Lonicera japonica. Lineage (NCBI taxonomy): Eukaryota > Viridiplantae > Streptophyta > Magnoliopsida > Dipsacales > Caprifoliaceae > Lonicera > Lonicera japonica. The sequence continues at coordinate 25,569,390 of CM038471.1, forward strand.
TAGAGCTAAAATTAATTGTGCGACCCTAACCTGACGAGAAGACGAGGACGTCAGGGATTTACAACAACCCAAAATATCCACATCAGTAGTATATTGGGATTAACAAAAAGCCTTTTGGGGGTGTCTTGGTGACTCACTCCTGCCAAAAACAAAACCATGCGGCTCTGTGCCAAAGCGGACAATATCTTGCTAAGCTCAAGGTCGAGTCGTTACATACTACATCGTCAATTTATCTCTACAAACTTAAAGTTTTATGGATCTTGCTTCATAGAGGATGACTCATTTTGTTTCTTTGATTGGCGTCCTTTGTGCAGTTGAACAATTGGCTCAAGTAAAGAAGGAAATAATGCACCAATAAGTTGTAAAATTTGCTCTCGAGCATTTTCCTTTTGATCCAGAGGCAATTGCAAATATTTGTCTTGAAATTCATCGAGCAACCCCTTAAATCCATCTTCTTAAGTTCTCATCTCACCATAATTACAAGTTAATGACCTTCTATCAATCATCCCTTGTGAATGTATAGAACTAAGAGGTAGTACATCATCTTTCAAAAGTATCATCATATGTGAACAAAGCAAACCCAAGGGTTCTGTAAAAGAACCGGTACATGCATAATGCATTTTTCGCAACTTGACCATCTCATATTGCTTTAATAACTCTTTCATTGCAAATATTGACAGTACCTGAGTATTAAGCTCCATATTTCTTTAAACTCATTCTTAATAGCTAAGCATATTTTATTTTTTATTGGGCGGAGATCACTAGTGGAATTCTGCAAATATCTCTTAAGCTTTGAGTGTGCACCTTCAGCTTTTGACAAAATACAATTTTCTAAGTGAAGATACTTTTTGGCCTATGCACCAAATTTTTTTCTTTAAAAGGAAGCCATGTATCTTGTATATAACTTGTCACTTATTTCTGACTGTAAATAAAATTTCAAATAATGCCTAAGCTTCTTCAAATGATGCTTCATATAAATAATATATAATCAAATTTCATGTAGATAAGAATGAATCCCAACCCCCTTCCTCTTTAGAGTGATGCTTACAATGAGATAATATATTTCTTTAACGTACCGCATACACAAAAGATTATGAGTGTTGGAGAAGACAACTTGAATAGCCTTTCCTAATGCCAATTCCCTATCAGGGACAATGGCGAAAGGTTCACATCCAGGATTGTAGACACCTCCTACCGCGACTCCTATTAACAACAAAGCATCCTATCAAATAGGCCAATACAGTCCTAGTTTCAATAGTACCAGATCCATAAGTAGCACGGTCACAAGTTTCTCAGAACCTTTGGAAAACCAAACACAATGCATTCACTGAACACTTCATGCATCATAAGGTGTTTAAAAGCCAAACTGGCAATCATAATGCATTTTCGGGAGATTTAGGGCTTAGCCAGGAACTCTAAGACTTCTTTAGAGCCTGCGAGGGATTCTAAGGAATGTTCAACAGCACCGAAACTCATGTTCAAAACTTCAAAATCCAACCACACTTGAATTGTACTATGCAGCAACAAAAAGTAGCGAGCATGGAAAAAACCAGTTGGTGCACACCTTCCCTTTAAAGGGTAAGGTTGGTGCCAACCATCCTTTACCTCACTTTTTTGGGTATAAATATCCCCCTCCATTCTTCATTTTAGCCATCCACAATTGATACACTCCATCCATATTTCCCTACATACCTTTCTGTTTATAGTTTTTAATATTTGTTGGTGTTTTCGGGGGGTTTTCTAGGAGTTTTAGCAGACCGACAATCCAAAAGTAGATATTTTCCAAATCATCATTTTCTTGCATTTATTCAGTTCTTCAAGACGTAACGATCTTGCCTCACCTATTTACATTTAGTTTTACAACCCCGCCCCCCCCCCCCCCCCCCAAAAAAAAAAAAAAACCTAAAAACAAACCTTTAGTGGTGCATTCTGGTGTGTAAATAACACATATTATTAAAATCATATTCTATTGGTTTGACACGATTGTTGTTATATATACATGGTAGAAGTTATCTGACTTACTTCAGTAGGGTTAGAGTCGCCTATGCATCATCCATTTGATAGTATGTGTCCTACTCGCCAGTTCGAGTGAGGGATATTTTGAAGCATGGGGGCTTAATTGCAATTTTCAAAAATTAAAGGGCTTTTATGTAAATATGAAAACTCTACAGACATATTTTATCATAAAAACCATACATTAACATTTCATATATAAATAAAAAATCTTTTCACAATTATGAGGGGTTAAAGTGCAATTTTTGAAAGTTTAGGGTCCATACGTAATTTTCTAAACTTTGGGGGATGAAACTATAGATTCTCAACAAAGATGTAAACACATCAAATCCAGCCCTAAATTACCAAAATAATCATACTTACATTGTTATTCACCAATGGACCACAATGAAGCAAACAAATACATAATTTAGGCTATTTATCTGTACTCTTTTCGCACAAGCATACACATAGTTAATCACCCAATAAGAGAGGATCCAAAAGTGGCGATGAGGGTACCTAACATGCACTTTCCCCCACCATAACTTAATCTTTGAACTCGGTTAAATCTCTAGTGTTTCAAATCATAACGTTCTGATCACCTTAGTTAATTAGCACAATGTATCTCCTTGTCCGTGCGTTCCCACCAGGACCATGCGTTCCCACCAGGTCGACAAAAAATCTCTAGTGCAGGACCATGCATTCCTACCAGGTCGACAAAAAATCAGCGAGTCTTCCGCTAGTACATTCTCCAAACTAAACCAAACAAACGCGCTTCCTCCCCCGAAATGAAAGGGGGAACTTGAGGTACCGATGTGGGCACCCACAAGGACCCAATACCTTTAGATAATTTTTTAAAGCCCAAATATAATCTTCTTCCCCCTCTTTACTTAAAAAGGCAAAACAATAATAAAAAGATGTGTTGAAACTTGAGAGACCAATAACATCAGGTAATGGCATCTTATATTTGTTAGTCATTGCAATCCATAACAAACACATTAAATAAATTCCTAGTCAATATGATTGATTTGGGGTATGCCAAAAATAAATGTTTCAAATGCTAACTCTTATCTAGTGCCAAATTGTGTACAAAACCACCTTGACCAAGTTCTTCGAACAAAGCTTTAATTGATATGACCACCCAAGTTATCCTCGTAAATCTTAGCTTTCGCATTATAGATGGTTCTAGAAATTGCTTGAACATTAGGATTCTTTTGTAAAAAAGAGGACAAAACTGACAGGGTGTATTCCCCGATAATGTAATTTCATGTACACTTTTGATTTCTTCATCCAACACTCGGCGACGACACATCAGGTGTCTAGACATGTCTTTATTAGATGGTTCATGGTTATGTAAATTATTTCTTATCTCAAGATTCCAAACACCAACCACTTGTTTTTTACGTCGAATTTCAAAAGGAAACTTGTCTTTCTTCTCTGAGAATACTATGCCTATCTCAATAATAACCCCGTGTCACAATCAATAGTAACATATTTATATTTTTTAGACCTTTTGATTGATATCTAATAACCTTGCTTCAAGGAGATTTTCTTAGCACTAGCAAGCAATTCTTCACGAGTTTGATATACCCCAACCTTTCAAACTGTTGAACCATTTTCTAGTTCAATTTGTTGATGAAATTTGGTAGAGATAATCTACTAATCATGGAGATCATCTTCACCAAGTTTCATCCAAAATTTCATCTATTTACCTCCTCAAAATGATTGGTCAACATTTAAGGATAAAAAAATGGGTCCTTATTAGATCATTTCCCTATATAAATATATTAGGAGTAACCGTTCCCTATGGCACTGAAGTGTAATTTGTTTCTTCTTTTTATCCTTCATCACCGGCGCAAGTTGGTGAAGTGAGAAGTGAGAAGGTAAAAGAGAGAAACAGAGAAGATAATATTATACCTTATAGTACAGAGAGTGAAAGTACACATCTATATTATTTTAAGTTAAATTTGAATAAAAATTTGCAGATCTATTCAAATTATAGTATTCAATCTTAACCCTACAAAATTTTATTCCTTATACATTTTATCCCTTCTACTTTATTATTATGGATGTGTATATATGAATCCCAACATTTTTAAACAGCGAAGTAGAAAAAGCCATAATCATAAAATATAACAAATTTGGTTGATGAGAAACCATCCTTCAAAATAAAGCAGCACCAGTTTGTTAGTATAAAGCTTCAAATCCTCTTCATTTTTGATCCCTTGCTTTGTTGCTCTCAAAGGGAATATGATATGATCGAGTGCATGTGAAAAGGTATGGAAACAAAAGGGCACTTCAGGAATACAAAATATAGGAATACAAAAAAGTTTGACTGGAGTTATTGAGTTTTAAGGGGCTTTTTTTATCTATCACAATTAAAAAGAATAAAGTTTATGTATGATCGCTCCGGAGAAGATATATTGTTCCGGCAATATTAATGCGCTTTTATAAAAATATAAATTAATTTTTGTACCTCTTTTAATTTTTGAACCATGTACGCTCGTTCTGCTAACCTTGCCCAGGGTTTCCTCCTATCAAAGAATACATAAAAAGCTAAACTTTATAAATTCATAAGATTGGGACACGCTAATTTTGTTAATTAAATGAGGTTTTAATATATCAATAAATTAATAATTAACTAATTTATTGATAAGTCAATAATTTGTTAATTTACCGAAATATTTGTGTTTTCCAATATTATTTTCGTGATCTTCTTAAGATTTTATTTTCTTTAAAATTAATTAAGTAAATTATATTATCTTTTTACAAGATTAGAAATTCAATAACGACACTAAATAATTTCTTCTTACAAGATTAGAAATGCACAGCTAACATACTTAAGGCATTACAGAAAGTTATGTATGAAATTCAGACAACTATAAATTTCAACAACAAAAAAAACAACATTGCATTTATATTTTGATAAGTCATGATAGTAGGTTTGAAAATGTGAATTATTAATTTATATAACTGGTGGGCCTAAGGGACCTTATAAAAAAAATTTATCTTATAAATTAAAAAAAAATATTGACTTAATTAACTCCTGGGCTTGAGTTTTTAATTTAATGAGATTATTATTTTATCAAGTTTCTAATGGAAAAGAGAAGGGCCAATAGTTTTGTGGCCAAGGCGAATGTTGTAGATCATGGCCAAAGCTCTAAGAGAGTCGTGGAGTATGGTCAAAGTTTGAAAAAGAACCAAGGTAATGGAAACAAGTTAGGGCTGAAAGGAGGAATCTCCAAGAAGTTGAAGTTTCAAGGCAACTACTTCAATTGTGACAGTACGGATTACAGATCTGCCAATTGCAAGTTTTCGAGGAGGAACAGAAAAAGGGATGTGAATGTGATTAAAGGCATTGCTCAAAATGTTTTTGACATTAATCTTTTGGCAGTTATATCTTAGTTGCATGTGGTGGGTTCAAACCCGAAAGAATGGTGGATTGATACCGGTGTTACCCATCATGTGTGCTTTGATAAGAGCTTGTTCTCCACATTTCAACATATTGAAAATGGGGAGAAGATGTACATGGGGAATTCGGCCACCTACGAGATCAAAGGTGTAGGGAAAATGGGGTTGAAGATGGCTTTCGAGAAGGAGTTGACTATAAACAATGTGGTTTATGTGCCCAAAGTTCGCAAGAACTTGGTGTTGGGTTCATTGCTTAGTAATCATGGTTTTCGACTAGTGTTTGAGTCAGATAAGTTTGTTTTGGCAAAGGGTATTTGAGTGGTGGTTTGTTCAAAATGAATGTAATGAGTAATGTTAAGAATATACTAAAGCTAGTTCTTCTGTTTATATGCGTGAATCTTTTAATTTATGGCAAGGTAGGTTAGGAGATAAGAGTGAAACTTGTGTGGAAACAAAACAAACAAGACAATCATTTCCATGTGTCAAAAAAAACACTGAACCACTTGATTTAATTCATAGTGATATATGTGATTTAAAAATGACGCAAACCAGATGTGGTAATAAATATTTTATTGCTTTTATTAATGATATCACAAAATATTGGTATGTGTATCTACTTAAAAGTAAGAATAAAGCTATAAATAAATTTGTTCTCTATAAAAATGAAATTGAAAATCAATTTAATAAGAAAATCAAAGCACTAAGAAGTGATCGAGGGGTGAGTATGAATCTCCATTTACTGATTTTTGTGGTCAATATAGAATAATACATGAAATGATTGTACCGTTTTCGTCCCAGTCTAATAGTGTGGTTCAACAAAAACATTGAAAGAAATGATGAATGGAATGTTGATTAGTTCTTGCTGCCCCCAAACATGTGGGGAGAAACTATTCTTTCGACAATTATCTTTTAAATAAGGTACCCAAAAAGAAGGAGGAAAAAACTCCATATGAATTATGGAAAGGGAGAAAGCCATCCTATAACTACTTATGAGTGTGGGGATGTATTGCTTTAGTGGTAATACATCCACCTAAAAAGGTAAAGATATGACCAAAAACAGTGGATTGCGTATTCATTGGATATGCACATAATAGCAATATTTTTCATTTATTGTGTATGAATTTAATATACCTGATATACACAAGTACATGATAATGGAGTCGAGAAATGCATTATTCTTTGAAAATGTATTTCCATCCAAGTCTAAAGAAGAACCGAATTCTTCCAAAAGATACTCATAACAAAGATGATTAAGTTAAGATAAAACTTAGACGTAGCATGTGAGCAAGGATGACATTAGATTATCAATGCAGATACTCATGACAAAGATGATCAAGTTAAGGTAGAACATAGACATAGTAAGTATGCAAGGATCGAAAAATCTTTTCATTCAAATTTTTTGACATATATGCTAGAAGATGAACTTCAAACTTATGAACAAGCAGTGAACTCTACTGATAGTCTTTTTGTGGAAAAAGGCCATTGAAAGTGAAATTGATTCAATTTAGCAAAACCATACTTAGGAACTAGTGGATCTTCTACCAGATTGCAACCTCTAGGTTCTAAGTGGATTTCAAGAAGAAAATGAAAGTATATTAATCAAAGGCCATAAACATAAGGAAGGCCTTTATTATTTTGATACATATTCTCTGGTAACGAGAATAAATTCCATTAGGATGGTACTTGGTATTACAGCCTTGCGTAATCTTAAGGTACATCAAATGGATGTAAAAACAACCTTTCTAAATGGAGGTTTAAAGGAAGAAATCTGTATAGAACAACTAAGCATTTTTCAGCTCCAGATTAAGAAAAGAAAGTCTGTAAATTAGTTAAATCTTTGTATAGATTAAAACAACTAGAGCAATTGTAGACACCCCGATCCGTGACCCCCGTAAGAACCCTAACGACCTTCAATAACTACTATTTTTGGAGTCTGGGACCCACCCGAGCACCCGAAACTACCCCGAAAGGGTTTGTTGGCCAACAAACCTATTTTTAAGTGGGATTGTCGCACGACCTATCAGTATGTCGCGCGACAATCACTGATATGTCGCGCGACAATCACTCTTTTGTCGCACGACAAACTCCTCTGATCCCGACCATCCACTCTCTGACACATCAGTCTGTCAGAAACATCACTTCAGCCGTTTGTCGCGCGACATGATACACTTTGTCGCGCGACACATGCCCTTTTTTGGGAAATGTCGCACGACAATCTCCCCCGAGCAGTATAAATAGGCCAACACCCCCAAGGGTTTCATGGCAGCAACTTGGGATTGAGGAATTCTAAGCTTTAAATCTGATTTTTTAGTCTTTCGTCAAACATTCTCTATTATCGTCTTATTTCTGAAGAATTATCGAATCTATTCTCGACACTCGACGTGTCCCGTCTCTGGAATCGAATTCTCAAAAATATCTGAAGAAGGAAAAGATTATTATCGCCGGAGACCTCTCTGCCGTATTATATTTTCTTTCTTATTATTATTCTCGTCGGGAAGGTAAATAAAGTCTCTTCTAGTATTTAACATTAAATATCTGTGTACTTGTTTTATTTCTGTTGTTTTGTCCAAGTTTTATTTGAATAAACTTATTGCGAAGTTACAAATAGTCTACCGTTTTCAAAACAAAAGACCCTGATAAAATCATTTGCAAAACCAGAAAAGTAAGTATATTACCATCCGGATAAAATCCTGTTTTCAAAACCCGGACCGGTAAAACTTACTTAGGAATTAAAAAACCCGGTATATCCTATCTGTTTCATAGATTGTGATACGTCTGGTAGAACTCCCCTCAAGAGTTCTAATTCCATATTGAATTAGTTCTGATATAAGATCCAAACTTTTTCTAAAACAAGTCAAAACCCGAGAAAAATCGTCGTTATCTGAGAAATAACACGGTAAAACTCCCTCTAAAAACAAACTCTTGACACTTGTATTTGCATTTCTCAAAACTAAACATTGGATCTCGGAATACAAAGGTTTTTCGTACCCTTTCCCGTTTTTCCCAGAAATTAGGGTTTTCACTTAGAAAGTAGTAGACTGTCAGTAAAAGCATCCAAGTTTATCAACATAGAATAAACATATAAAAGACCACTAGAGACCGAAAGGGCGGAATGGGTGCTTAACACCTTCCCAAACCGTAATATAGTTTTCGAACCCTATAGAATCCTGGTTTCGTAAACAAACGTGTAAAGAAAGGCTTGTCTATAGCCTTTCCTTTCACACGACCCTTTTTGTCCGTTTTCTTGTAAAACGTACTGGCGACTCTGAACGAACCCTTTTGCATCTAGAAATAGAACACAGGGACACATGATATAAATTATCAAAATACTCCAGCAAAAGGAACGACAGAATCCGTTCCGACGTTTCAGATGCCCAACGAACGGGGACGAGACCCGGGGGTCGCATTTGCGGATTCTCACAGTGGCGACTCCGCTGGGGATTTTGTTAGAAAACTAGACTCTTATATGTGGACTTTTGTTTATCTGTTGAATACTTGCTTTTACCGCTTTCCCTACTTATGTTAATTGTTTGAGAAGAAACCTTTTTCTAAAAAAATGGGAGTTTTTCAAAATACGTAATAAAGATAATGATATTTGTGAAACCAACCTTTCGAACTTTACACGCACTTTCACAAATCATGCATTGGTTCTACGAGTGTGAATTTACCCCAAACCCTCGGAAGTATTATAAGTGAGTAGGGAGTTGGCTTGCTTGGGCCAACATAAACCGAAAACATTTACTTCCACTCTCCTTGCCCAAGTACGCCCCCGAGGTATATCGAGTGACGAGAACACTCACGTACCCGGGAAGTATATCAAAAGGCTCTTGCACGTACCCGCCCCTGGGGTATATCGCAAGGTCTTGCCAAATAGGAGGGAGCCTGAAGCCTTAACCGTTCGTACACCTGCGCTGCATATAAGATCGAGTCGACTAAAAAAACACTTGTCAAAGAGCCATAGGTGATGTACCACCCTACGGCTTACTTTACCACACCTTTTTAAAACCCGAGTCTTTTCTCGGCAATTTTTAATGGTTCTTTTGGCAAAAATCGAGTCGCATCACAGTCTTCCTTCATCTCCGCCACGTGGTTTCGTCTACAGCCGTAATACGATGACAGACTGGAAGGTTGGGCCGGTCGAGATCATACCGGAAGACTAGTAAGACCAAGCACACCCGAAATGGCCGATGGACGCGAGAATCAAGAGACAGATCAGAGCCTAGCCGAGGCATCTGCAGCTCAGCCAACTTTAGCCGAGATGCATCGTTTGCCAATGACCGTCAGCATGAATCTAGCAAACCTCACAAACGAGCAACAGAGTGCGAGTCCGAGTAGAAGAATTGTCAGCCAGACGGGCCGCACCACCAGGGTTTGAGCGGCTACCACCAAATCGAGATCAGAATCAAGGGCAGTCTTCACAAGTGCTTCCCCCGGTCCAAGGAACCAACCCACCACCAACAGGTCCCGTCATAGCCGGTCCCGTTCAGACCGATCCCAACAATCAGAATCAATGGGCCCCGGATTCAGGCCCCACTTACCAACAACAAGAGCCACCCATCATCTGGCCGCAACCTCAACAAGGCCTTGATCCCCAATACCAACCATGGCCACAAGTCCTTGCAAGACCTATTCCACCACCGGCCCTAGTAGCCCCTCTTAATGAATACCCAAACATCAACCGACTCCGGGCAGTGTATGCAGAATCAGTTATAGCTCGGGAACAGCTCGATGAGGTGTCAATAGAGAGTGAAGAAATGAAGAAACTGAAGGAGCAGATGAAGGTTCAGCAAAGGGGGATTTCTCTGATAAAGGGGGCAGACGAGATCACATATATGAATGCCTTCTCCCTCTACCCAGAAGCAAGACTACCTCAGGGATTCAAGCTCCCTTCCATCACTAAATTTACCGGGACCACACCCCCCAAAACCCATCTTCAATCCTACATCAGATCCATGCAAGTGTCTGGCTGTGGAGAGCCGGAGCTGGCCCAGGCCTTTCACATGACTTTCACGGGGGCCGCCCTGAGATGGTTTTTTGATCTGGAGAGGCACCACACAAAAACTTGGGGAGATATTGTCAAGGAGTTCATGACAAAATACGGGTCCAACGAGGATTTGGAAATTAACTGTAAACACCTGGAAATGGCCAAGCAAGGCAAGAAAGAAAGCTTCAGCGATTTCGTCACATGCTGGAGAGAGATGGCCTCCCAAATGTCCAAACGGCCAGATGAAGAAGAACAGTTGGAGATCATACAGAAGAATTTCACTCTAGCTGTATTGAGTTGCATGGAAAAGCATGTATTCCCACACTTCAGAGCCCTGTTGAGTATGGGGTCGCAAGTAGAGGAAGAATTGGCCAAGAAAGCAGAAACTGATACCAAGAAAGCCTCATACACCGGGAGAAAGATAGCCACTCCAGCCGTGAATCAACTAAGCTCTTACCCATATCAACAAAACCCATTCGAGATGACCCAGCATACAAGTCACCAGTTGTGCTGCCAGCAAAGGCTCAAGTGACCCCAGGCCTCAATCCGATAATCGACCAGTGGATGGCTAAAATGAACTTCCTGCCCGGGCAGGGGTTAGGAGAGGCTAATCAGGGGATCCCACAACCACTCACAATCAAAACCAATCCCAAAAAATCTGGGATAGGATGGACCCAGGATAAGAAAAAACAGCCGTGGAAGCCCCGAGCCCCCCCCCAAGGAGACAATCTGCATGGAAGAAACCTCCCCCGGAACTGTCAATTGGTCGGCAGAGCTAGAGTCATCAGAAATCCTAGAGGGATCAGGCCCAGCATCTCTTTGGATACAACAAATTACCCGTTCAGGGAGGGTATACCAGCCACCACCAATAGATGCCGAGAAATCACCACCTCCTAAGGAAGTAGGAGAAGATCGAGTACTGGAACAGTTGAAGAAAACTCAGGCACACATCACCATTTGGGGCCTCTTGGTTGCCTCCAAACCTCACAGGACTGCTTTCATCAAACTCCTAGACGAGGCCGGCCGTCATATCACCAGATTCCACACCAGAACAACTGCCAAACATGATTGGGTCGCTTACAGTCCAAAGAAGTCTGTCATTTTCAGATGAAAACTTATCTCCATTAGGAAGGAATACACAGCCTGGCCCTCCATATCACTGTCCGGACTCGAGGAAAAATCCTGCCACAGGTCCTCATCAATAACGGGTCGACTATAAACGTCTGCCCCCTGAAGACCGCTAGATGCATGGGTATATTGGATTCAGAGCTTTCTCCGTCAGTCGTAACCGTCAGGGCCTACGATAACACTAGGAGGGCCGTCTTGGGCTCTCTAAAGCCCGATCTCCTGGTCGGTCCCGAAAACTTTTCGGCCGACTTTCAAATCATAGACATTCCCTCCAGTTTTAAACTCCTGTTGGGGAGAGCATGGCTACATGACATAGGAGCACTCCCCTCTTCCTTACAGTAGAAGATCAAGATACCATTTGAAGGGAAGATAATCACCATCCAAGGAGATCCTGAGAGGACCTTGGCAGATCTAGAGTTACCAGTCTTGGGCATCGGGAGTCAAAGTATACAGTTGGGAGGCTTTTCTTACGAGCCTCAAGTACAAGCTCTCACCACACATAGGATCAACTATCTCCCCCTGATAATATCCCCGGTCTCAGCACCAAGGTCACAAATATGCTGAGAATGATGAAATACTTACCTGGAGCCAGTCTGGGAATGGGACAGCCGGGATTACTTTAGGCCTTGGAACCAGTAACGAGGTACGAAAGGGAAGGTTTGGGGTACCAACACACCGAAAAAGACAACCAAGAGAAAAGGAGCCGAGGGCATCAGTATCTGAGTTTTAGCTCTCTGAATGGGTTTTTCGTCAAAGAAGGAGAGGACTTCCCCTTTTGCGGCTTTCAAGAGCCTTGGAGAAATAGCGACGGAGAGAACCTTCCAGGATGGGAAATCTTCTATGAAGAGGACCTTTATATCAAGGAAAACGTTATACACAGTTTCTCCACCAAATTGACGATCGGGCCGAAGAAAGAAAAGGAGGATAAGGAAGATGAAGAGGAGGAAATGATCGGAGATCTCTTCGACATCATGGCTCTAGGGGATAATGAGCCAAGAGATGACCCTGTACACTTGATACACGCTGATCCGGATTACCAAGAAAAAGGGGGGAAAGAGTGAAATTGTAAGGGTGAGATATAAGAGTGAGGGTAAGGCTAGGGAGGAGTCACTCCTAGATTTACTTTTTAAACTTGTACCTGTAAGCACCATTATCAATGAAGAAAACTCTGTTTTGCGTTATCCTGTTGATTTTAATTCTGTAATTGCTTATATGGAGTTGGAAAGACTAAACGAACACCCTGAACGGGAGGAGCAGCGTATACAGAGCGAGGAAGGAGACACTCTTGTGATTAATCTCGGGACAGAAGAGGAAAGAAAATAGGTCCGTATTGGGGCAAGTCTAAGTGAGACAGAAATGGAAGAATTCACACAAACTTTGAATGAGTACGTGGATATCTTCGCCTGGTCTTATGCAGATATGCCAGGTTTGAACAGCCAGATAGTCATGCACGAGATACATACCAAGCCAGAATTTAGGCCCGTCAAACAGAAGTTGAGGAAACTTACGCCAGAATGGTCCCTGAAAGTGAAAGAAGAAGTGATGAAACAACTGAGTGTGGGTTTCTTGCGGGTAATCGAATACCCTTCATGGTTAGCCAACATTGTACCCGTCCCAAAAGCGAATGGGAAAGTCCGCATGTGCGTAGACTACCGAGATCTCAATAAAGCTTGCCCAAAAGACGATTTCCCATTACCCAACATTGATTTGATAGTGGATAATACCGCCAACCATTCCCTGAAGTCATTTGCAGATGGTTTCGCCGAGTATAATCAGATCAAGATGCACCCGGATCACCAAGAAAAACAACATTCATCACACCGTGGGGAACGTACTGCTACACCATTATGCCATTCGGGCTGAAGAATGCCGGAGCAACATATCAGAGGGTAGCAACAGCTATCTTCCATGACATGATTCAAAAAGAAGTAGAGGTGTATGTGGATGACATGATAATCAAGTCGAAGGAGAGGGAAGGCCATGTACCAGTCTTGCGAGCCTTTTTTGACCGGCTCCGCCAGTATTAGATGAGACTCAATCCGCAGAAATGTGTGTTCGGAGTAACCAAAGGAAAACTCCTGGGCTATGTCGTCAGTAAAAAGGGAATCGAGGTAGACCCTGCCAAATTCTGAGCTATCCGAGACATGCCCGAGCCTCGTACTGAGAAAGAAGTCCGGGGATTTTTGGGTAATATGCAGTACATCAGCAGGTTCATCTCTCAGCTCACTCAAACTTGCGAACCCATCTTCAAACTCCTAAGTAAGTCATCACCAGGAGAATGGGATGATCAGTGCCAGGAAGCTTTTGATAGAATAAAAGACTACCTCTCCAAACCCCCAGTGTTAGCCCCGCCACATACCGAACTGCCACTAATTCTATACTTGACCATCATCGATTCGGCTGCAGGGGCCATGCTTGCCCAACATCTGACCGATACACGAAAAGAACAGGCCATCTATTACATTAGCAAGAAATTATCCCCATTCGAGATAAACTACACGCCGTTGGAGAAATCATGCACCGCTCTCGTCTGGGTAACGCAGAAATTCTGGCATTACATGCTGGCTTTCCCGGTCATCCTGGCATCACGAATTGATCCGTTGAAATACCTCTTCGAGAAACAAGCTCTCTCGAACCGTATGGCAAAATGGTTATTCTTGCTCTCTGAATTCGACATCACCTACGTGACCTAGAAGGCAGTCAAAGGCAAGATCATAGCTAATTACCTAGCCCACAATCCGATATTGGGGGACATGCTAGAAGAAACTGAATTCCCGGATGAAACCATCATGAATGTCGAGATCGTTGAAGACTGGAAATTATACTTCGACGGGGCCGCCAACCGAAACGGAAACGGGATAGGCATCTTGTTAATCTCTCCAGACCAAACTCACTCCCCGGTTTCGTATCGTCTAGACTTCTTCTGCACCAACAACATGGCCGAGTATGAAGCCTGCATAATCGGGTTAGAGATCGCACTCTAAAGGGGTATAAAGAGAATACAGGTATACGGAGATTCAGCATTAGTGGTCCACCAAGTTCTGAAGGAATGGAAGATCAGAGATGAAAAATTAGTCCCTTACCTTACCCGACTAGAGGATGTCGCAGGAAGATTTGAGCACTCGGAGTTTTACTATGTCCCCAGGTCATAAAACAGTTTTGCTGACGCACTAGCAACCCTGGCATCTATGATCGATATCCCGGAGGGGATGAAAGAAATAACTCTTACAGTGCAAAAAAGATCAAGACCTGCACACTGCATGGCCCTTGAAGTAGAGAACGAAGGGAATGAGAACTCAACCACTTGGTTTTATGACATCTGGAACCTGTTGAAAAATCACCAGTATCCCGAGCAAACAGACAAGAGAACCCGGGTTACGCTCAGAAGATTAGCATCAAGATTCATACTTTGTGCCGGGAGGCTATATAAGAGAAACTACGACGGGACCCATCTCCAATGTCTCATTGAAGAAGAATCCGTCAAAGTGATGGATCAGATACACGGGGGCAATTGTGGACCACACATGAGCGGCCATACACTTGCCCGCAAGATCATCAGACAAGGCTATTACTGGTCTACCATGCAGAACGACTGCGTTAATCACGTACGCCGTTGTCACAAGTGCCAAATCTATGCTAAATCTCATAAACTTCCTCCGAAAGAGTTGTACAACATGACTGCTCCCTGGCCTTTCGCGACCTGGGGAATTGACATCATTGGGAATATTTCACCCAAAGCCAGCAACGGCCATGAATTCATACTAGTAGCCATCGACTACTTCACCAAATGGGTAGAAGCCGAGTCTTTCCAAACCCTTGACGCCATAAAAGTTGCTCGATTCATCAGACGAAATATCATCTGCCGGTATGGGGTCCCACACGAGATCATCTCGGACAACGGCACTCACTTCGAAGAAGAGGCTAATTCTGTCATGGAGGAATACGATGTTACCCGACACAGATCTTGGCCCTATAGACCACAAACCAATGGGGCAGTTGAGGCCGCCAACAAGAATCTGAAGAATATCCTAAGCAAGATGACAGACACCTGTCGGGACTGGCCAGAGAAATTACCATATGCATTATGGGGATAGCGCACCACTGAGAGGGTCTCTATCGGGG
The DNA here is from genome assembly GCA_021464415.1 of Lonicera japonica. NCBI lineage: Eukaryota > Viridiplantae > Streptophyta > Magnoliopsida > Dipsacales > Caprifoliaceae > Lonicera > Lonicera japonica. The sequence continues at coordinate 25,585,027 of CM038471.1, forward strand.
CAACCCCATTTTCACTTACATACGGGATGGAAGCAGTCCTCCCTGTTAAGTTAGAGGTCCCCTTTCTCAGAGTAATGCTAGAGAATCAAGTCAATGAACTAGAGTGGGTCCAGGCACGTTATAACGAGCTGGCCCTACTTGATGAAAAAAGATTAAAAGCCGCGTACCACCACCAAGGGTATCAGAAGAGAATTGCTCGAGCATTTAACCAGAAAATGAAAACTCGGGGTATCAATGAGAACGACATCGTATTGAAAGAAATTCGAGAGCCAGCCAGGGACCCAAGGGGAAAATTTGGACAGAAGTGGACAGGGCCGTACATCGTCAAAGAAATCGATACAGGGGGTGCCGCTATGCTCACTGACTTAGACGGACAGTTGCTGCATTCACCAGTCAACATGGATCGACTGAAGAAGTATTACCAATAAGATATGACATGTATAGATAAGAACTATGTAAACCTGAGCCCCAACTCGAAATTGTGTTTTTGAAAAATCAAAAAGGGGAACGTAGGCAACCTGAGAAGTGACTTCAAGTCTGGTTTAAACTTTGTAAAGAAAGTTATTTCCCATAAAACAGTCATTCGTATATTATTAAGGTGGTTCAAAATACCGAAAGTTACAAAGGAGATACAACATACAGAAGAAACTAATCCCTAGGGGTTGGCCACACTAGGTCCTCAGTGGCCAAATCAATTCGAGCCTCGTCTAGGATCTGATACGCAAAGAAAACATTATCATCAGTGGTCCCAGTATCCATGAATCAGAACCACTCCATTTGAAAGGGTTCATCAATCAGTTCTCCTTCCAGAGATTGCCAGAAAGAGCGGATAATGTCAGCCCGGAGGGGCTTGGTAATACCAAAACGAGCACAGTTGAACTGACGAGTTAGTCGAGCACGCCACATCCTCTCTACCGATAAAGAAACATGCGGGGTCACAAATTTGGACTCAGAGGAGAAGCTGTTCAGACCAAGGGGAATCTCTTGAGGAACGTTAAACTGCCGAAGAAGACGTCCTGGGAGATAAAAGGAGGTAAACCAGAGCCCGCGGAGCCGAACGTAGTTCTGACCCCCCGTACTAAGCACCATCGCCCTCAGCTTCCACCAATGAATATTCCACCGGATAGCCCGAAAGTTCTCCGAAAACCACACCGTCCAATCAGAGGAAGACATAGTCAAAGCACCAAAGAGAGGACGATGAAAGAAGTGCGTCGGGTTGTCAAGCCGAACTCCGTTGAAACCCACCGATCGGAAATGCTCCAGCAGCCACATATATAGCAAATGCGGGCTTCCCTTGAGGAAGGGTGAGGCTCCCCTTTGAAGATCATCTAGGCCATTCAAAGTCTCTGCAAGAACGATCGGCACTATAGACTCCCCATTTTTAGCCTGGTAAATCAGACTCAGAATAGTCGGATCAACACGGGAAGAGCCCGTCACCAATAACATGTCAGAAACAAGACAGATCAAGGCCGCCGCAGTACGCCCCACACTATAAGAAGCTCTCTCTTCGTAACGATGAAAAAACCTCACTATTTTATGGAGGTCAAGAAGCCCGTCGATAATAAAACCATCACAGGCCGCTTGGGGAATGGCTAACAAGGCAATCAGCATATCTCGAGGACTGATTTCTTCTATAGGAACTGCCATTGGGAGACGGATGTCAGAACGCAACAGCCAGGAAAACTCCTCATAAGTCGAACATAGCTCATCTAGTCCAAAGTGGAAAAGATGATCCGCAGGACTCCAGAAATACAAAGCACCTAACAGAAAGGAAAAATCTACAGGACGATGGCACCAGCCCGCTAAAGGGCTAAAGACACCGAAGTTCAAACCATTCTCAGAAGATATCAGAGCATCTCGGGTTTCAACATAACAAAAATCAGAATTTGTGCAATAAGAAGACATTTTGGAAGAGGTGTGGGGATGAAGGAAGGAAGATGGGTAAATTTATATAGCAAAAAAGAGGGTCCTGTGCCTGTTTGACGTGCGACAAACCCATGTCCAGGAGGGATTGTCGCGCGACAATCCCCTTTGGTGTCACCTTATTTTTGCTTTTCTTACACATAAGAGTCATTGTTGCCAAAAGAATCACTTCTGGATGCATTTTGTGCTCACTCAGTTCTTTTGCAGGAACCCTAAGTATTTCCATATCACAAAAGGATGACTCCTAAATTATCAATTCATGTAATTATTATTATCTTTTCAACACAGATAAGGAAAAAGTAAAAGTCACCAGACACAAATAAAGATCTTTCATAAATCCAATAAAAATAACAGATTTTCAAAACTAAATTTCTGTCTAAACATGTCTAAAAAACTACATATATGTCTGAACTAACTAAATACAGGAAAAGCTAATCTATCCGAGCGCGCTTTGACACGCTCCCACTATCACCCGAACCCTCCTCCAGAGTAGGATCGACTACTGGGACATCTGGATGATAAGGAACTGCTGCCTGAGATGTAACGACCCTGGTCCCACCTTAGTACAATATTGTCCGCTTTGGGTGGCTCCGCTCCAGCTACAATTGGGCAGCCCTTGCCCGCATGGCTTTGTTTTTGGGAGCTCATGACCAGCTTCCCAGGGGGGTCACCCAGTGGACAGGCCAGAGCCGACACCAACACAACCGCCCTAGATACCCGCTCCGGGAGGGCATCGAAGAAAGAACCGAAAAGGGTCGCAAGGAGCAACTCCTGGACAGGGGCCGGTGCCTGTCGCCACTCTAAAGAAATGGTGTTGGGGTAACCCCAACCACGGCCAACCCACTGTAGACAAAAGAACGAATACAGGATTATGAGGGTACTTTGGTGTAATTATGAGAGATATAGGGCTATAGGGGTAAATTATGTAATTTTCCAAAACCTGAGGGTACTTTGGTGTAATTATGAGAGATATAGGGTTATAAGGGTAAATTGTGTAAACTGAGGGTACTTTGATGTAATTATGAGAAGTATAGGGTTATAAGGGTAAATTATGTAATCTTCCAAAAACTGAGGGTACTTTGGTGTAATTATGAGAGATATAGGGTTATAAGGGTAAATTATGTAATCTTCCAAAAACTGAGGGTACTTTGGTGTAATTATGAGAGATATAGGGTTATAAGGGTAAATTATGTAATCTTCCAAAACTTGAGGGTACTTTGGTGTAAATATGATAGTTATAGGGTTATGAGGTTAAAATTATGTAATTTTCCAAAACCTAAGAGGTATTACAGGTAAAAAGTATGAGTTCACTAAATCGGACGTTATTTCTAGGTAGACATGCATACTAACATTGTTCAAAATACATGCAGAAAACGACAGAAATAAAAACACGAAAAGAAGACATACCAGAGATCGTCGACGGATCTTGTGAGAAACAGGCTCCATCAAGAGCCACGGAACATCCGGGACTGGAGCAGCCCGGGTAACGTCTCGGTAGACCACCGCCCGACCACGGTCTACCCCGTCCTCGCCATACCAGTCAAGGTCCTCCCAGTCATCATGATGAGGACTGCAACGGAGAACGCCCTAAGTGTCGGTAAAGTGACCTCCTCCTGGTCACCCTCGAGTCGATCCGGCTGTACGGGATCCATCTGTGTATATAGAGAGTAGTGAGAAAATCGAAAAAATCAGAAAAGCGACAGGGCTTCCGCGCTTGAGAGAAGAGAGAAGGAGAGCTAGAGAGAGAAAGAGAAAGGAGAGAATGAGGTGGAATGAGCTCAGCAAGGGACTTATATAATAAAGCAGTTTGTCGCGCGACAAATGGACACATTGTCGCGCGACAAAGAGCCATTCCCCAAAGTGTCGCGCGACACATTGACCCCTCCCTTGATTTTTTGACCTTTGTCTCATTTTTGTCTCCTGCAGGGGTACTTCAGAGAAGCAGTTTTCGAAAAAATTGCTAAAAACCGCACACCCAAGATGAGAATTCGAGGAAAAGACATCCAAATCATCTCTCAGAAAAATGCAAGAACAAAATACCATGGCTAAAAGTAATCTCTGATCTCCCAAAAGGATCGAGACCATCAATGAGAAAAAGCAAAATATCAAGATAAGACGGGAATAGAAAAAATTGAAAGAGTAGAAAAGAGAAAGAACCCGCATGAGCGCCCAAAGTGAGCGAGAGAAACAGAAATGCAGAGTGACAGGGAGAGCCACACCAAAAGTGACAGCTAGGCCAAAACCGGCTAAGGGCTTCGTTTTGGGTGAGTAAGGCTCCAGATCACAACAAAGGAATAAAAAGACTCCTACTCAAAAACAGAGAAGGCCAGAAAAAGTCTTTCCCAAAAGAGGGAGAAATAAGGGCATCGAAAAACAGAATACGACGAGGGCCCACCAAAAGAGAAAAATAAGAAGAGAACAGAGATCAGAGATTGAACTTTCAAACAAATTTTCTTTTCAGCACGTTACAGAAGAGATGGTTTGGAAAAACCTCGGACCATCACTCTGTGGAGAGCAAAAGAAATCCGAAAACTGTCTTTCAAGAGAAGTATCTTCACTCAAGGAAAACATGAGAGTAAAGTTCGAAAAGGTACAGAAAAACGGACATCCAGATAAAGATTAGACCTCGAGAAGCTCTTTTCACCCTCACTAAAATTTCTCTCTCTCACTCTAGCAGTCTAAGAGAGACAACAAACAAATTCACCAGAGTACAACACAAGCCCTCGCCAGAGGCAAAATTACTCACGAAAGCCCTCCCAGAGGCAATTTTCTTTCTTCTTACAGATCAAAAGCCCTCCCAGAGAGGCACAGTGTAGCAATGGTAGTCCTCCCACCTGAGGTAAGAAGATCAAAAACCCTTCCAGAGAGGCACAGTGGAGCAATGGTTGTCCTCCCACCTGAGGCGAGAAGATCAAAGCCCTCCCAGAAAGGTACAGTGTAGCAATGGTAGTCCTCCCACCTGAGGCGAAGCCCTCCCAGAGAGGCACAGTGTAGCAATGGTAGTCCTCCCACCTGAGGCGAGAAGATCAAAAGCCCTCCCAGAGAGGCACAGTGCAGCAATGGTAGTCCTCCCACCTGAGGTGAAGCCCTTCCAGAGAGGCACGGTGTAGCAATGGTAGTCCTCCCACCTGAGGCAAGAAGATCAAAGCCCTTCCAAAGAGGCACAGTGGAGCAATGGTAGTCCTCCCACTTGAGGCGCAAAGTGGAACAAAAAGGTAGTCCTCCCATCTAAGGCTAATGGAGCAATGGTAGTCCTCCCATCTGAGGCGAGTGGAGCAAATAAAAAACCTCGAAAGAGGCAATGAGGTAACACAAGCCCTCTCCGGAGGCAAAACCAAACACAAGCCCTCTCTAGAGGCATTCACGAGCACTTTTTGCATACACACACTTCCTTAGAGTTCTTGCGGGAGCCATGGATCATGGTCTCTTCCAGTCGCCTTAATTCCTTGCAAGCAAGGAGCTTGAGTTGAGAGGGTCTGTAGACACCCCGATCCGTGACCCCCGCAAGAACCCTGACGACCTTCGATAACTAGTATTTTTGGAGTCTGGGACCCACCCGAGCAACCGAAACTACCCCGAAAGGGTTTGTTGGCCAATAAACCTATTTTTAAGTGGGATTGTCGCACGACATATCAGTATGTCGCGCGACAATCATTGATATGTCGCGCGACAATCACTCATTTGTCGCATGACAAACCCCTCTGACCTCGACCATCCACTCTCTGACACATCAGTCTGTCAGAAACATCACTTCAGCCGTTTGTCGCGCGACATCAGCCGTTTGTCGCGCGACATGATACACTTTGTCGCGCGACACATGCCCTTTTTTGGGAAATATCGCGCGACAATCTCCCCCGAGCAGTATAAATAGGCCAACACCCCCAAGGGTTTCATGGCAGCAACTTGGGATTGAGGAATTCTAAGCTTTAAATCTGATTTTTTAATCTTTCGTCAAGCATTCTCTATTATCGTCTTATTTTTGAAGAATTATCGAATCTATTCTCGACACTCGACGTGTCCCGTCTCTGGAATCGAATTCTCGAAAATATCTGAAGAAGGAAAAGATTATTATCGCCGGAGATCTCTCTGCCGTATTATATTTTCTTTCTTATTATTATTCTCGTCGGGAAGGTAAATAAAGTCTCTTCTAGTATTTAACATTAAATATATGTGTACTTGTTTTATTTCTGTTGTTTTGTCCACGTTTTATTTGAATAAACTTATTGCCAAGTTACAAATAGTCTACCGTTTTCAAAACAAAAGACCCTGATAAAATCATTTGCAAAACCAGAAAAGTAAGTATATTACCATCCGGATAAAATCTTGTTTTCAAAACCTGGACCGGTAAAACTTACTTAGGAATTAAAAAAACCCGGTATATCCTATCTGTTTCATAGATTGTGATACGTCTGGTAGAACTTCCCTCAAGAGTTTTAATTCCATATTGAATTAGTTCCGATATAAGATCCAAACTTTTTCTAAAACAAGTCAAAACCCGAGAAAAATCGTCGTTATCTGAGAAATAACACGGTAAAACTCCCTTTAAAAATAAACTCTTGACACTTGTATTTGCATTTCTCAAAATTAAACATTGGATCTCGGAATACAAAGGTTTTTCGTACCCTTTCCCGTTTTTCCCAGAAATTAGGGTTTTCACTTAGAAAGTAGTAGACTGTCAGTAAAAGCATCCAAGTTTTTCAACATAGAATAAACATATAAAAGACCACTAGAGACCGAAAGGGCGGAATGGGTGCTTAACACCTTCCCAAACCGTAATATAGTTTCCGAACCCTATAGAATCCTGGTTTCGTAGACAAACGTGTAAAGAAAGGGTTGTCTATAGCCTTTCCTCTTACACGACCCTTTTTGTCCGTTTTCTCGTAAAACGTACTGGCGACTCTGAACGAACCCTTTTGCATCTAGAAATAGAACACAGGGACAGGTGATATAAATTATTAAAATACTCCAGCAAAAGGAACGACCAAATTCGTTCCGACGTTTCAGACGCCCAACGAACGGGGACGAGACTCGGGGGTCGCATTTGCGGATTCTCACAGCAATGTCATGAAAAATTGACAACGCTATGATTGTAAATGGTTTCAAAATCAATAAATATGAAAAATGCATTTATATCAAAGATACATAAAATAATTATGTCATTGTATGCGTGTATGTAGATGACATGCTTATTATTGGAAGTAATGATAAAATGATAAAATCTACAAATAATATGTTAAATTCAAGGTTTGGCATGAAAGATATGGGATTAGCTGATGTTATATATTGGGAATTAAATTCACAAGAACTTCAGAAAAACTCATATTGAGTTGGTTTCATTATATAAACAATATTAGGGGAAAAATTGACAAAGATAACTATGGGGTTGCCAAAACACCTATAGCTAGAATTGACTTTACATTTATGTAGAATAAATGATAGAGTATTTATCAAGCAGAATAATCTAAAATGATAGGCAGTATAATGTACTTAATAAGTTGTACAAGATTAGACATAACATATGTAGTGAGTAAATTAAGTAGATATACGAGTAATCCAGGCACCGAGCTTTGAAAAGCAATTGTTAAAGTGCTAAAGTACTTGCAATTTACTCGTAATTATGCATGGATTACATATAGAAAAAACGGGTAATCGCTAGATCCATTATGGAATCCGAATTTATTGCAATAGACAAATATAGGGAAGAGGCTGAATGCTTACGCCATTTTTCCAGAAGATGTTCCAAGATGGACAAAGCCTATGCCTCCACTTTCCATACACTCGGACAATCAATCTATAATTGGTAGAGCGTAAAGCAATATATATAATGGTAAGTCTAGATATATACGTTGAAGACATAATATCATTAGACAATTACTCTCAACTGGGATTATCTCATTAGACTATATAAAGTCAAATGATAATATTGCGGATCCGCTAACCAAATGGTTAAATAGAGTTACTTGATAAGTCATCGAGGGGAATAGGACTAAAGCCCATGAACAAGTAAGTCATTACAGTGAATATCCAACCTAGTAGACTGGAGATCCAAAGATCTAGGTTCAAAATGTATAACTAAATTGTAAAGACTAAGTTATATCACTGTGGGAATTTTTTCCATGCCCATTCCTATGACGAAACAGTGATGCCTGTAAGGAGAAAGGTTAATCTATGCTTTTAATGATTCTTATGCATCGCTAAATTGAGCTAAGCAATGCGAGTTACTGTTAATTAAGAAATCACCAACGTTAGAGAGAAGAGATGTCACCTCCAAGTTAATTATTTATGACACAATTCTTATTAAACTCTTACAAAACCAGGCTTATGTTCATGGCTATAATGAACATAACAGTGAGAATTGAATTTTTGTTAGGAAGATTCCTGTGTGAAATATGTCATTGTTTAAAGAAATAACAGAACAATTCAAGGACATCATGTCTACTGGTTAATTAGTAAAGTAAATATATTTTCACAAGAGAAGGTACAAGGGGTAAAACCTACCTATCCTATGCAGGTTTCAACCGCCAAACTTTATCACCCAGTCTGTCATGTCTTTAATCACCACATTTCTTTCATGTGGGGAGTTGTTGGAAAAATGGGTATTAAATACCATTTTTAGCCATTTTGATAGGTAATTTTAAGTGGGACGTCACACTCGGTTGTGAAAGGTTATTATAGATTCATGTTCTCCTCCGTGAAAACATCGAGATCATATATTTATTTGTTCAAATGGTTATAGGTTGAACGAGAAATTGTTACCCAAAGTGAGCTACTTGACAGGGAATATGGAATGCAAAATGTTAAGTCCCACATGGGAACTTTGTGGAAAAACCAACGAGTTTATAATGTATCACAATTCGTAATTATTACGAACCATGCGACTCGTTTGCACCCGCACCTGTAGTTTGTAGACATAGATGTCGCTCCAAAAATGGGTATGAGGCCATGTTTTCATCCAAACCTATATTTTTTTCATTTATATTTGAATTCAAAATGGTTTATAATAGCCATCTTATGCTCATAATTAACCAAAAAGTTTTGGATTAATTTTTCCTAATTAATGAAAACGTTTGGTTTAAATTGGTATTATGGCTCTTAATAACCAAAAATGTTTTTTTGTCTTAAATAGGCAATAATAAACCCACATATTATATATTGATGATCTTCTCCTTTTAGAAAATACACATTGAAACACACACAGCTTCCCATGAAATTCCTCCTTAAAGCTCCTATATTCTTTCTAGTCTTGATTCTAGCTAGGTTCATCTCGGTTTGGTGATAAAGTTCAAGCACAAATTTAGTTCATTTTGTGAGTAACACCTAATTGATAAGGTAGACAATCTAATGCCATTTCATCCTAGGAAACAAAAGTCATTAGTAATCTCTAAGCACTCCGGAGAGGCGGGCAATTGTTTTAAGGAGATTGTGTGATACAAAAGACTCGATTTCAAATTTTTATTTCCTAATTTTGTTAATTTCAGTTTGTTATTTTAATTTAAATTGGCCATTTTGATAACAATTAGTTACGATGTATCAAAAATACAATTTAGGAAAGTAGTGCCCATGCCAAGCACAAATCATGATACTCCAACCATGTGTAAAAACAAAAGTATATCCAACTGTTTATCTTATATCAGACTGGTAGTACAAACTGTCCCAATCATGTTCTACCATATGAACAATAATATAACTAGAAGCTTGAACATGTCCCAAGTCCGATCAATCCACCAGGAACATTAACACCTAGGATTTTTTATTGTGCACAGCCACCATGGCTTGGTGTATGCCGCACTATTGTAGGGTTTACAGGACAACCTAATGTGTAAGGAACACTACTTCGCGAGGATCTTCATAACGGACCATAGAGTACATCACGCTACAGCATGGCCCCTTTATACGGATTAGGGTATATAGCCACCATGGCTAAGTCCCCCCTAAAGACTACTAGTGCCTTTTAGAAAAATACCAAAAATATATCCAAATCTTAACCATGTGAGATATACGTAAAATCAATCATAGGTGTTTAATATCTTTAATATCCATCTCACAATTATAAGTTCCAGATCTTAAGTTAAACCCACAACCAAAACCATTTAAAACATATATAGTATATACATCTGTAACTGTATCAAAAGTGTGGGATTAAGCTAGTTTATAAAACCATAGGTGTCAAACCATATATTACCTACTATACTAGAAACCATTTCCTCCCTAAAACCACATTCATGCCATTTATAATAGACAATAATCATTTATAACAAACTATTTTTGATAAAATGTGTTTTAGGTTCAACTACGTCAATTCATTATATACTAGGGGGATTTGTTTACATTCTCATAATCAAGGCTTCACCGTGGTAAAATCATTAATAATAATCACAAACCATAACCCAAACCCAATGCATACATATAAACATGAATGTATATGCAATACCCCAATTCGTAAGCTTTTAAATCAAAGTGCAACACATATTATATACATTCCTCCATTAAAACCAACAACAACAAGGCCAAGAACACATTCCACTTTCTTCTCTCCATTAACCACTACTCTTCTCTCTTAAAACCCCCAACAAAATGAACTAGTTATACCCCCACTTTGTTTGAGTAAGAGAGTGCTCAACTTGACAATTTTAGTTGTTCTCTCTTCAGTCCTTTTATCAAGTTTCTCTAAATCTATAGGCCAAGATTATTTAGAGCTTGAATTGTACACAGATTCCAAGGAGGGTTTCACTCTTCTCAAACCCTCTTCTTGGATTAAGGGTCCTATTGGATTGCGTTATAGCTAAGGCTTGCAGCCAAGAGGGGAGACATACATACTTTTTTCAGCAAGAGGAAGATCAATGATTAGGTGGTGTGGCTGAACAGGCATTAGAACAAGAAAAGTCAATATATAGAGATTTACAAAAATGTCAATGGGTAAGTGCTAATTTTGTTGTACCTGTAAGTGCCATTCTTCGGCTGCAATTTTTGGAGCATTTCGAGTAAAAAAAAATTCCTTCTTTTGTGTCTAGAATTGCACGCCCCTCGGTCTTATTTGTAGAGTCTCGGAAGGATTTTTTTTTTAGCGTCGAAGCCGTGTCCGAGAAGCAAGAATTGCGGGCCTTTTATTCTGGTTAAATTAGTGTGCAACATATATTTTCTATTTTAAAAAGATGCCTTTTATGGGGATGATTGGGCTTCAGTAAAACAATGGCATGTCCTGCACAATCTTAAAGCTAATTTGGAGACATATCTTAATTCATTCCTTGTTAAAAAAACCAAAAAAGTTAGGGGGAAATGAGTGAAAATAATTGGAGATTTGAAATAGGTAAAGCGGGCCTCTTAATTACCATTAATTGATTATGAAAGAACAAGGAAAGGGTGTCCAGTGTTGATGTCAATTGATGAGGATAATGAAAATGAAGATGAGAGACTAAAAGTACAATTTTCAAACAATGTTGACTTCAATTTTGATAAAGACCTAGAGGGGTTTAACCGTGATGGTGACGATGAATTAAGAGATGAGTTAATTCACAATATAGAAGACGGTGACGAGGAGGCATCAGACGATATGTATTCATTTGAGGGGGAAGGAGAGGCGTCTCAAACGTTTGACAAGGTTGGGAATGAAAGATCGCTAAAAGATTTATTTGGAGGAGCAGCTAACATAACCATAACATTGTTTGGCACAAAGATACATCATCTTATTCCTTCTTCTTTTTATTCTTACGTTTACAGTATCAACTCTGACTCTTGGGGAAAGAACTTTACTTACTCATTTGATCTATCTGAAAATAGTCTGATAATTGCTGGGTCTAAGGATAAAGTAACGAATTTATCAATATTTAGAATTTTCAGAATCTCCCAATACCATGGGCCCTAACCTACTTAAAGCACCAAGTTTAGGAATGCCAAAAGATGACAAAGTAAATAAATTTAATAATCTCAAAAACTAGCCATTACCAATTTGTTTGCATGAGGAATCTAATATGAATAATGATTTCATTACTAAGCATAAAAAATAAATGCAATAGCTAAATGGAGGTGATGCAAAGTCTCCCAAGCTAATCTCATCCGAAGGTGAGGAGAAAGGTAGGGAGGTTGGTTTGAGCAAAGAGGAGTGAGAGAGATTTAGGCATAAAAAATCGAAGGTTAGGGGGTCAAAAGGAAGGGGCGATAGAGTTAGAAAATTTAAAATATGACATTAAGTATGAGAGGGAAAAGGGGGAGGACAATAGGTAGGGGTGAGATCGGTCACTAATGAAAATAATAACTTGGAATGTATGGGGGTTGGGTAATAAAGAGAAAAGAATAAACATTAAAGAGGTTGTCTGTAAGGAAAAATCGAATGTGGTAATTTTTTAGGAAACAAAAAAGAGTCTATAAATTGGGCATTGGTGGGAGCGGTTTTGGGGGGGGGGGGTGTTTAGGTTTAAGGATTAGACATTTCTTCCTTCAGTAGGAAGATTAGGGGGCATCTTGATCATTTGGGACGTGAGAGTGGTAAGGGCAGAGGAATGCATAATGGGTAATTTTTCACTTTCCATTCGTCTATCGCCAATTCAAGGGGAGTATTGGTGGTTACTTGGAGTGTATAGGCCGTGTATGTATAAGGATCAATCTGAGTTTTGGGTGGAGTTGATAGTTTATAGTGGCTTTGTAGGGATAAGTGGTGTATAGGAAGGGATTTTAATGTCATTAGGTTCCCATCGAAAAAAAAAGGAGAGGGTAGTGGGAGGATTACTAGTATCATGAAGAAGTTTAATGCATTTATTAATGAATTGTCATTAAGAGATCCGAATATTAACAATGTGGAATATACATGGTTAAACAGAAGTACACATTCTAGGTTGAATAGATTTTTATTTACTATTGGGTGGGAGGAATCTTTCAAATGGTGAGACAATAGGCACTTATTATAATTGAATTGGATCACTTCTTGCTAGTTTTAGACACTAATCCATTCAAATAGGGACTGACACCGTTGCGATTTAAAAACATGTGGTTAACACATAAAGAGTTTTTGGGGAATTTCAAAATGTGGTGGGAAAAGTGTGGGGTGGGAGGATGGGAGGGTTTCAAATTTATAATGAAACTTGAACAAGTGAAACATAAATTGAATGCTTGGAACAAAGAAGTCATTGAGGATGTTAGAGTGATAAATGGACAAACTTTGAAGAGGATTCAGGTGATAGATGTGGAGGAGGTTAGAGGTGTGTTAAGGGAGGGATTGACTGAGGAAATGTGGGAGTTGAAAGAAAAATTTGGGGATCTTATCCTTAAAAATGAGGTTTCATGGAACCAAAAGGTCAAGGTGAGAGGGGTTAGGGAATGGGATGGCAACTCTAAGCTTTTCCATAGAGTGGTCAATAATAAGAAAGTTAATAAAATGATTAGCAAATTGGAAAAAGAAGATGCGTCCATTCCTTAGAGTAAGGATGGGATAGTGAGCTAATTTAAATAGCTGTATACAAAAAGAGATAGAGGTAGGGTGGGTTTTGGAGAGTTAGAATGGGCTCTTATTAAAGCTGAAAGTAGGTCATGGCTTGAGAGACCTTTTAAGGAGGGGGAAGTTAGAGCTGCTATAAAGATGTGTGATGGGGAAAAAGCACCGGGGCCAGACGGGTATACGATGGAAGTCTTTAAGAGGGGTTGGGATATCATTAAAAAAGATATTGTAGGATTCTTCAAAGAATTCTTTGATAATGGTATCATTAATGCATGCACCAATTCCAACTACATTTGTTTAATCCCTAAGAAATTTTCATCTCTTAAGCTTAAAGATTATAGACCAATTAGCCTTATAACGAGTTTATATAAGATTTTGGCTAAGGTTTTATTTTTAAGATTGTGAGAGGTGTTGGGAGAAACCATTGGTTTGGCACAAGGGGCGTTTGTGAGGGGTAGACAAATTCTATATTTATTTATCATCGTAAATAAGGGGGTGGAAAAGTATCGAGAGAAGAAAAAGGAAGGGATAATGTTTAAAATAGATTTTGAAAAAGCTTATGATCAAGTGGAGTGGAATTTCATTGATTGTGTTCTTGATAAAAAAGGGTTTGGGGAGAGTTGGAGAAATGGATTAGAGGTCTTCTCTCTTCAACCACTTTATATATAATGATCAACGGGAGACCTAGGGGCACCTTCAATGTCATTAGGGAACTTAGGCAAGGGGATCTTTTATCCCTTTTCCTTTTTGTCTTACTGGCAGATGTTCTCAACCGGTTAGTGGAAAAAGCGAGGGATGTTAGATTAATAGAGGAGTTCGAAATTTGGAGGGAGAAAGTGAATTTATCACATTTACAATTTGCCGATGACACTAGTTTTTTTCTCTTAAAAGATAAGAGCAAGCTGAAAAATTTAATGGATATTCTAGATATCTTTGGGGTATCTTCTGGTCTTAACATCAACATGTCAAAAAGCACGGTTGTGGGGCTTAATGTTAGGGAGGAAGACTTGATTTCCTTGGCGAGTGTAACAAGTTGTGAGATAGGTTTATGACCATTGTCCTACTTAGGTATGCCATTGCCTGACAATCCAGTACGAGTAAGATTTTCGGATCCAATCATAGAAAAATTTTTGAAATATCGAAAGGATGAATGAAAGGATGTCTTTCTAGAGGGGATAGATTGACATTAATTCAATCGGCCTTGTAAAGTATTCCTAATTAATTTCTCTTTCCAAAATGCCTGTTTTGTGGTAAAAGCAATGTTCTAAAAATCGCTAGGCGTTCCTAGGTCAGCGAGGGGGGGCCTAGCGCCTAGGGGATTAATCAGTCAAATGATTTTTTATTAAAAATATTATTTTAAATAACATAATATTAACAAAACATAATATACCTTTCAAAGTAAAATTAATTTTCCAACATCTAACCAATAAAACATGCATTTCAACAAAATAAACAAGTTCAAAAAATCAAACCCAAGTGAACATCCTAAAATAGAGCCGGAGAGGAGAGGAGAGGAGAGGAGGAGATGGAGATCGGAGATTGAGAGGAGGAGGATGAGGAGAACGGAATTAGGTCGACTGAAAGAGGGCTAGTTAATAAACATGGTTTTTTTTAACATGAAGCTATGTTGTTTTGAAGGGAAAAAAAGGGGAAAAATCGGTGCCTATCACGCCTAATGGGCGCCTAGCGCCTAAGCACAAAGGATTAGCCCTAGGCCGCGCGGAAAGGTACCGATTTCCACCTAGGCGCCGCCTAGGCCCAATTTTTAGAACACTGGGTAAAAGAAAGTGAAAGATTGTTGAGAAATGTTGTTTTTTTGGGAGGGTTTGAGGAGCAAGGAAGTGTTCATTTAATTAGTTTGTGTCGAAAAGCAAAGTTAAGGGAGGTTAGGCGATTGTAATCTCCTAAGGAAAAATGAGGCTCTCTTGGGAAAGTGGCTTTGGAGATTTTCTTTGGAGCAAGATTCTTTTTCGTGTTTACTAAATAAAAGTAAATATGGCATTCATAATTACGGATGGGATTCTAATGTGGTGGCTAGAGGATCTCATCGCAATCTATGGAACGCCATCTCTAATGGCCTCGATACATTTTTATCCTTCACTCGGCCTAAGGTAGGGATAGGGGATAAAATTTGATTTTTGGAAGACATAAGGGTTGGGTCCTCTCCGTTGGCTTTTCTTTTTCCTCAGCTTCAAAGGGTTTCTCTCAATACTAACTTCTTGATTGCTTTTATTGTTCATTGGGATTTCGAAAATTCTTATTCATAGGACTTATCCTTTTGTAGAAATCTTAATGATAAGGAGATTAAGGAATTCTTGATATTGATGATCGTGGTGGGTAATATCAAACTCTCTAGGTCAGAAAGGGACAAGAGAGTTTGGGTAGGGGAAAATCAGGTTTCTTTTCTTGTAAATCCGAATTTGAGTTATTAATCAATTCACCGAATGATGCGCTCTTTGTGCCTTACAAAACAATTTGGAAAGTTGGTATACCACCTAAGGTAAAGGTACGTGCTTGGTTAGCTTCTTACAATAAGGTAAATACGTATGACTTGTTCCAAATTAGACGGCCTTAATTTTTCATCTCTTCGTCTTGGTGTGTTATTTGTAAAAGCGACATGGAATCCATTGACAACATGTTAGTTCATTGTCATTTTGCACAAGTTAATTATTTGGAATAAGATTTGAATGGAGTTTGATTTGGTAGCAGACCTACCAAAGTCATGGCATGATCTTTTGGCCATTGAATAGTGCTTCAAGGGCAATAAGAAGAAGGCCAAGATGCTATGGAGGTGTTGTTGTATGTCAACAACCTGGTATTTGTGGCAGTAATCCAATTCTAGGATTTTTGAAGACAGATCATTGTAGGCTTAGGAGGTCTGGAGCAAAACTCTATAAGAAAATGTATCTTTAATGAGGAAAAATGTTTGTCGATAAAGGTTTTACATCTTCACAATAGTTGTATAGCGAGAAAAGAAAAATATTTTTCGCATGTCTTTTATGACGAAAAAAAGATCTATAGGGAAGATTATTTATAACCTCACAATAGTTGTAATAGTGAGAAAATATTTTTGTCACAAAATATAAATTTTCATTTAATTTGATCTAGCGAGGAATGTTGAAATTTTCTCAATAATAAGGCATGTCTAGCAACGAATTTAATTTTGTCACTAAAATTTCCTCGCTAAAGCTACGTTTTCTTGTACTTAAATCAAGTTGATGGCTTCTCTTTGGGCATTCTCATCCAAAGTTTTTGGCTTATTATCTACATCCGATATATCCAGAGATTGGGGGGCAGCTACGAGATAGAGTTGTAGGATTCATTATTCTAGAGCCATAGTGTGATTGTGTGATGATTCTAGGTGGCTGTTGTGGTGAATTTCTGATCCACCAGATGGCTCTTTTTTATTCCATTGTATTGTTTTTTTATATCAATAAAAACATTTGTTTCTAATAAAAAAAATCAAAGTGCAACACACAATGGTGAAAAACAATTTTCTAAAGGTAGATGATCATGAATTGAATAATAGTTGATGTTGATTCCAGCTCTAGACCAAAGCTCCGAGCTTTAACCTAGTTCCCATGGTGACAAAAAGATGAAAAAGATGATGAAAAGTGATTTCCTAGCTCCAAATTCTTGCATTATAACGAAACATCCCAATTTTTCTCTCCAATAATCCCTCTCAATCTCCCTCTGTCTTCTTTAGACTCTCTGGGCATTAAATTTTGAAATGAGAGTTATAGAGTGTATATAAACAAGTTAGGTCGATTAAGGAGCGTTCTGGAAAAGTCAACTCACTGGTCAATGGGTATGCATACCAGTATCACTAAAATAGTGTTATTCTAGTACGCTTAGCTAGAATCTCACAACACTGAGGCAATTGCGTACCGGTATTGGTCTTAAAGGGCTATTCTGGTACGCAGCTTCAATTCTGCCGCATGACTTCAATGATCGTTTTGGCCTTAGAGACGTTCAGTTCTAGACTTGGACTAAAGACTAAACACGGAATATGTAGAACACATGGAAACCTAACTCGGAGTATGAACTGACCATCGTTTGGATAAGAAATGAAGGACATATGGAAACACGAAGCATACAAGGAAATCATCGTCATGTACCGGCCACGGAGTTATACAATTGACACCTCGTATCACATACGGGCCACACTAAATGCAGAACAACCACACATACGAGTCTGATTCCACCAATGGAACATGTGTTGAGGTGTAAATTCCCAGAATGCATTCAAGAATGGAAGATCACCACCCAAAGTGTTAGTAAAAGAGGGGTTACGCTTGACGTGGAAGAATTAATGGCTAATTAGAATACGAGGTATTACAATTTGTTTATAGTTTTGATTTTGGGTTTTTATAAGTGAATGTTTAAATCTATAATTATGACTAATTTAGTTGGGTTTTTAATAGGGAACTTTGAATGGTTTTGAGCGAGATTATAACAAGGCATTATACCAATTCCTCTTAAATTGTTCATTAGAAAATTTTCCGAAAAGCTAATCATAGGTTGTTCTCGCTATCGGAAAAAAAAGGGCCACTATGCTCATTACTAAACTTGTTGAAAAGATGAAATATAGCCAAGGTATATCCTTTTTATCGGAGGTTAAATCAATCATTTGTACATGCCCGATCATGAAATAGTAACTGCATCCCATTTCCAAAACAAAATTCCTCTTGTTTCGAACTTTCCATTTTTGGAATATATAGGATAGATTGGATCCTACAAAAATGACCATTAGAATCAGGTCCGGCCAGAGGGGAAGGCCATCAAGGCAGCAGCCTTGGACCCAGTGGCGTAGCCAGGAATTTGAAGCCGGGGGTGCGCAATTTTCACGAAGCCTCCGAAATGTCCCCAAAGCCTTCACAATAAATCATAGAAAATTTAAAATATATAAAACATCAATGCTGCAAGGATTTAACAATCATATATATGATTAGCAACCACCAGCTACGAGCACATGTTTAGTCTTTAGGCTATATCCGTTCATAATTTTACACATAAAATTAAGCCCTAAAATCAGCCCTACAAAATTAAGTCCTAAAATTAACCCTATAAAATTAAGCTCCAACTAATTTTACCCAATCACACATATATTGATATCATATATGATAAATGCATGCATGATTCATAATATATATCACAGAAAAATTATCAATTTCGCTATAAAAGGAAAAGGAAAAGAAAAGGGACAAAAATGGTGTTCTAACCTCAACCTAACTATCCATCCGTGACTCCTTAGCAGTGAGCCGTCCAGGCGTGAGCGGTGAGCTATTCTTGGTGAGGCGTGAGCTGCGTGATGCAGCCGTGCAAGCTTGGTCGGCGACTTGGTGAGTGTGAGTCGTGAGAGAGCAGAGAACAACGAAAAAAGTGAGAAAGAAAGAAGCGTGCTGCGTGCGGAAAGAAGAGGTGGAGTTGATCTCTCTGGATCTCAATCCTTTTTAAGCAAACTTTATTTCTCACCAGTCCCTCAACTATTATTTCTTACAACTACATACCTTCAACTTTTTTTTTTTTTTTTAAATTTCCCGAAAATCTCGGGAGTGCGTCCGCACTCCCTCGTACAAGCGTGGCAACGCCCCTGCTTGGACCCCCAAAATAGAGTTTTGTTTTGTTCCCAAATTTTGAGATTATGTGAATTTAAATACACATATAATGTAATTGTAGGTCAACTTTTGTCACAAAAAGTACTCCGTGACGGTGGTTAATTGGAAATTTAATTTCATAGAAGCTAGCTGGTTGTTTGTGTGTTTGAATGTTCGCATAATTTGGTAACATTTTTTTAACTTATGTACTTATTTTTTTAATTTTTTTTTTGAATCATACTTTCTGTTTTTATGTTTTAAATTTCTTTATTTTTCTTCAGAATATATTAAATTAAGAATCAAACTTTGTCTATGATACATAGTTAGTGCCCAAAATCATTTGTGTCTTGATCAAGTTTAATATTTCTATCACACACTTTGAAATAAATAAGTAACTTTTTTACATAGCGTTTTTATTAGGACGACTCGATCCTGGGAAGTATAGTTCTGGCTTTTCAGGAAGAACAAAAAGGAGACAAAGGCTAAAAGGAAATGGACGTTTTTTAAAGGACGAATGTCGCACTCTCTTTCTAACAAAAGACAAACTTTTTAGTGGAATAGTTTTGAGGACAACTTTTTAGTTAAGGACAAACTATTTATTTAATTAATTATTCTATAAAAAACTACAACTTTTTATGGAGAAACGGATGGGACGATTAAAAATCTTTGAAAATGATATGAATGGACTGATCGCTATAATAATAAAATATCATATAATGCTTATGTATGAATAAGTAACAAGTGAGAGTAAGGAAGGAGATAGTCAAGAAAAAGAATAAAAATATACACATAGAGCATGGAGAATGCAAAATCTAATGCTGAGATATTCAAAAACTGCACATCGATGTAGGAGTGATTAAATGATTGTAATCCTAAAAATTATAGGATGTCACAAGATCAAGTCTACACCTGGATATATCGTGGGGGAATCACTTGTGTACCGAAGGTTGGATGTTTTGATAAGCACAAGGTGATGATGAACTTAGAAAACTGAAGAGCAAATTTATATAAGTAAAATAAATAATAATGAAAAAAGGTATTTTGTGTAGGTCATGATGGAAAATGAATGGTGGGGATGGTCCAAGGAGTAAGTAATTAATGGGCTTTTATTCATTGGGCCAATACCCTATTAATTGTAGTCCTAGAATAAGAAAGAAACCCAACAAAATAATTAAGAATAAATTAACTTACGCCTAACTTACATATTGAGGGCAACACTAAAGATGTGTTCGGCTGGTAGGATATAACTGGGAAGGGGATAAATTTTTCCTATCCCATATTTAGTGTTATACATATTCATCTTATCCTGTGTTTGGTGCTAGATTGGATAGGAGGGGATAGGACTGTGACACCCTGAATCATGTTAGGAGGCATAGGTCTCCGGGACCCGGTTAATCACGGTGCTGTACTCGACGGCGGGTTTTAAAGTACATAACTTAAATCTTATTTAAAAGTAAAATATATATAAACCCT
Source organism: Lonicera japonica (assembly GCA_021464415.1). Classification (NCBI taxonomy): domain Eukaryota; kingdom Viridiplantae; phylum Streptophyta; class Magnoliopsida; order Dipsacales; family Caprifoliaceae; genus Lonicera; species Lonicera japonica. The sequence continues at coordinate 25,605,448 of CM038471.1, forward strand.
TATTTTAGAAAAAATTCGGCATGTGGAGTTTGTATATTTAACAAAACCAACACCTGTAAATAGAAAATATAAGTTTCCTCTCTTCTAATCAAAACTCCACATTCATAGTTATAATGTTCAGTAAAATACAAATCCTCCAACGAGGTCCCAAGCTTAAATAAAAGTTTCATATTACATACAAAGACGTATAAATTAATACAACGGAATGATAAATCTACAAAGTGATTGAATACACATAGTTCATGAATACTAAGTCGTCCAATAACGACTACAAATGTCTAAAACGTATCAGAGGTCTCTAGACTCCTCACACACGTCATCCCACGAAGAATACCTGCAAAACTGTTTTGGGAAATGGGAGTGAGCCAAACACGGGCTTAGTGGGAACTATAAGAATTTGAATAAGAACATATATATTAGGAAGCACACGCGAAGTGAAGTAATAAAAGTAATTCGAACTTTGTTTATATACTAATACCGTTGCCACACACACACACAAGTATATATATATATGTATAAATAGTATTCTTGTCAAAATAATTAGAAAAGTCTGATATATGCAATGGATCCCAAGTGCCATCCCGTGCCCGAAAACACAACAAGATATATATCACCAAGATATAAGCCAAATAGTAATATCCATCATAAGTTTAGTTATAAAACACACGTAGGCACTAATCTGTTAACAACAATCATGTACTCTTCTATGTCATATCAAACATCTAGGATTTTCTCTACTATGCACAGTGATCGCGATCTAAGCCCCCAAGGCTAGGGTATGCAGCCCCCAAGGCTGGGTCCCCCTGTGGACCACCTAGATGGTGTAGGGTATGCCGCTTCATGGGGTCCCCCTACGGACCATAGAGTATGCCGCTCCCAAAGCGGGATCCCTCTACGTAGATCATAGAGTATGCCGCTAGTATAGTGGGGTCCCTCTACACAGACTAGGGTATGTAGCCACGAAGGCTAGGTCAATCCCGTGGACCATTAGTGCCTTACAAAACTCGGAAATTAATAAAAAGTATTCTTCCGAAAAATATACTTATACATAGTACACACCCAGGTACACACACATATAAATATACATCTCTTATATCGATTATGTATCCAATGAGTTTAAATGAATAAGCGAACTATGTACCATATACATATTAAATCACATAGTAGTATTATTTCCTTACTAAAGCAAAGTCTGCAAGGTACTTCAATCCAAAATATTTAATATCCAAGCCTCATAGTAACTAGGCTATCTAATTGCCACACAAAATAATATATTTGTAACTCATGGATATATAAAAATATCCACAAAATAATATACTTATCAATTCACATAGTTAAAGGTCATCATGAACTAGTATAATTATTTTACTTAAGCCTAGTCCGTCGAACTTGCCATTTCATGGCCTGGTCAAATAATTTGTCACATAGATTCAAATAATTTGTAACATTTATAAGAAATATGAACTTCCTTAGATGATTCCAATACATAGTTAATATATAATAGTCGTAGAATTTGTCCCGTAAGGTTACAAATTAGCAGACTTATAACAACACTTGTCAGTAGCTAGCCAAATGCTTAAATATGTCACAATTATCTTGTATGTGAAGTATTATAACCAAAATAGGCTTTAAACCCACTAACCTATCATTATACATGCATATCATAAGTTCTTATCCGCTATCGTATCCGTACTTGTGGGTTTTGCACTAACCTTCTTCAAAATCAACTTATAATCAGGGGTTTTTGTAAAAAGATCATATTGTAGTCATATAAAATGCAAATCATCCAAAGAATTTCAAGAAAAAAAACCCAAACCCCATGAACATGCAATTTGTGAAGTTATAGCTAAAATTCCCAATTTTTGTTTGTTTTCAAGCATATAATACGTAATAACTTGAAATATGGTTTAAATACTAGTGTTCCCACCTTATTGAAGCTAAAACCTCAAAGATTGAGCATTGAATTGAACCGAATTGACTCCATTGCAAGTTTCCCCCAAACCTTGAAACCCTAGCCATGGTTGATGAAGGAGATGATGATGATTTCGTGGGGTGAGGGTGTGCAAGTGAAGAGCTCTTCAAAATCCTATCAAAAGCTCCCAAAATTGCCCCTTAATCCCCCCCTTAAAGCTCTCTAAGTTGGTGGGTGAGTTGGGACGAATGAGCTCTGTTTTAACTATTTAATCGTGCTCAGGACCCCTTCCGTCGACTGATCTATCCCATCAGTCAACTGATGGGTGAAATCTGGTGCACTGTTAGTGTTTTGGCCATAATTTCTTACTCGAAACTCCGATTGAGGTGATCTTTATGTCCACGGAAAGCTAATTCAAAGCTATATAACTTCCTAAGAGGAAGTATCCTCAAATTCGGGATTTATAATTCCCATATATTTGTCGAAGCCAGCGCTCTGTCGAAATGCTACCGAACGATCAGATTTCACCACGCGGCCTACTTTGCATGCTGTTTTGACCAACGAGGAGTGTGAATTGGCTTTCGGTCAAAGCACGAAAGTTGTAGGCTATATCAAAACCTAAACATAGGTGCAAATGGTAGATTAATCGGATAAGAAACGGAGAAGTTATGACATCTCAAAGTTAGCTAACATTAAGAAATCGCATAAAGTGAAAACATGCAATTGGCATCTCGATTTCAATTCGAACCACCCGGATTATGAAATGATTGTTCCCAGACACTTAATACACCTAATATGACATGCTAGAAGTTTCAAATCAACTAAGGAGGGTCCGGAACCCAAAAGTTCACTTCCTTAACGGAGGTTATGCCTTAATCGGGCTTAAGGAGATGATTAGCTCGAAAATGGAACACGGGTATTACAAGGACATCGTATGGGATAAATTAATCCCGTTTACTCTTTTATCCCACAAAATGCCGGATAACGTAATACCACCTTAGAGGTGGGATTATTTAATCCCACGAGAGTAGGATAACATATATATATATATAATACACAAAAGCATAAAATTATTATTTTGTCTCGTTAATTAGGAATTCCTTTTCTACCATCTTTAAGCTACTAAATTAATTCTCAAAAATTAAATTTGTTTTTCATGTTATTATTTATAAAATAAAGTAGAAATTACATTACAATTAGATTTTTTATAGAAATTAAGTAACTAACTCAAGTATTTTTTAATGGAAATACATAGTTATTTGTAAAAAAAGATTCAACTCTTAGCACCCTAAAATTTGTTTGCAATGTATCAAAATTGTTACAAGATATGTATATATATAAAGCGTCACTAATGATATACGAGGTAGGTAAGAAACTCTTTTTTGGATCTAAAATTTCCCTTACTTTTTTTTATATGCAAGATTAACTTTCCTATAAATAAGTCAAAATTTTAAATTTTTTTTATCTAGCTTCTTCCTTATTTTTTTTCTTACTTTTTCCCCTCAGAAGATTGAATTAAGAAAATCAAGGATGGAAAAGAAAACGAAAAAAACATATTTAAGGAAATAAATAAATTAATTAATGATTCTTTTATCAATTTTCCAAGATCGTAACTCTATCATGCAATTTTCAAATGACTCATCATTTGGCATAGTTGTTAGAGCACATATCCTTCTACAACTTTCATGTTCTGGCCAAATTCTGAATCATGCATCTCGAGAGTGTAATGAGCGCCTGAAGTTGGAGGCTTGCATGCGAAACTGTTACTGTTTTAATCCATGCAAAGCCCCAATTTGAGCTGCTGATTACACCTTCGAGATGCGTGATTCAAAATGTGGCCAAAATATAAAAGTTGTAGACTGATATGTGTTATAACAAATAGTTCAAAGAGTGAGTCATTTCGACATCACATTATAAAGTTATGAGCCCGCATAGTTGGTTAATAAAAATTGAGGAAAATAAAAGTTGAGTGAAAAGTGTCACTTTGGCACCTCGTCCGTTAGATTTATTAATGAAATGTAATGGAGGTATCAAATTGACACCAACTAATAGTTGATGTGTCAACGAAAAAAATAGTTTAGGTGATACTTTGAAAATTTTTAATAGTTAAGATATCAAATTGGTTAAATACTCTAGAATATTATAAAGACACTTAAAAAGGGGAAAAAATGGGTTTCCATAGCCTCATTTCGAAGCAACAATAAAGTCGGAAACAACATAAGACTATGTCTGCATGTGCATGCGAAAGGCTAAGTAAAAGAATAAGCAATTATGATATGTCTACATGAACATCAGGAACCAACGTAAAACTAAACAAGATAACAACACTTGATCACATGCTCTCGGCAAAAGAAAGAGAAGAAAAAAAAATTAAATCGAACACTCCTAAAATCTTAATAACCGTGCACAAAGGAGGAGGGAAATAAGAATTATGGCTTGCTGCTACTGTTCATCGAAAAGAAAGAATACAAAAAATAAATAAATAATAAAAGCTGTTAAAAAATGCTGCGGCTGCCTTGAATGTCGATAAGGAAGAAGGAAAGAAAAAGAAAATAAGAGCATCTCCGATAGTTTTTTTAAAAATAACTTTGTAAAAATAATTTTATTAATTTATGTGGTATTTTGAAGAGCTACTTTAAAAAACGTTTTCAATGGGTTCCAAGAAACTTGTTAAATTAATTATTATTTTAATTTTTAATATATTATTATATATTAAATATTTTACTTTTTAACAATATAATTTTAAATTAGTACAAAGTTCCATTAATAAAATATTAAAAAATATGTTTAAAGAGCTCTTTCACCACTCTTCATATTTGAAGAGTGAGAAATACTCTTTAAATTAGGGATTCCATTTTGCTACTTTTGTTGAAGTGAATTTTGTTGACATAACTTTTCAATAAATTTATAATTTAGTTCTTTGAAGAGCCGTTGGAGATGCTCTAAAGGTTGCTTGCTATCTCCCCTTTTTTATAATTAAAATGAGGCATAGGGCTTTAGTCTTTGTGAATGGGCTTAGGCTTGGGGCATGAATGACTTGGATTAATTGTGGGCTAGCTTTTTAATTTGCTAGATGGGCTTGAGGCACTGGACTTGATAAATGGGTTGCTTGACTAATTTAATCAAGCTTACTGTAGGTGGCTGAGCTTTAATTGACTCGGCTGTTGGGCCCTTAGATGGCTTGACCGTTCGATTTAATTCTTTGGCGCATTGATCGTATTTTGGCCATCATTTTTCCCTCCGAATTTTAATTGACACAAGATTTTCGATTACGCGTAACTAACTCAAAGATTTAAAACTTTTGTCTCTGGAGTTTTCTTCAAATTCCTTACGGATTAGTGCCAGAATTTTCTTAAATAAAGGTGTTGCGCGCGTTCAATCTTTTCTTCCTTCGAAATCTTTTCGATTTAATTTCAAGCACCTGAAAAACTATAAAAGCACAGCAAATGTAACAATATGCGTCTCCAAAATATATATTAGTAGGCTCTAATTTACCAATTTCTTGGCACATCAATCAACATTAATGGGAACAACAAACTCAACATTATAATATGTCTGATTCATTTAATGAGGTTTTTGAATAATATATCTGAATAATTATTGTGAAAAAATTCAAAAAGTAGGTTCTCAAAAGTCCAACTATAATACGCCTACCAGAAAATTAGTTACAAGAACGTAACTTAATATGTCTGACAAAAAATTGAAAAGATGCAGTTTAATACTCTTGCCAAAAAATTAATTAGACTTACGTAACTTAATATGTTTGATTGCTATAGTATATCCGGCTAGTTTGAGACATTTTATTCCTTTGACTTTTTTTTTTTTAATTCTTATATTTATCTTCTTATTTGGTTTTCTTGTGATAAGTGTTTGAATTTATTTTCATTGATTTAATTTCAAATTTAATTCTATATTTATTTTCTTGTATTTATCTTTAAGAATGGTAGTATTAGAATTCAACTTAATTAATTAAAATAATAAAATAATTAATATTTTGTCCTTGATTAAAAAATTTTCCTTTAAACTAATGATTTTAAATGGATATCTTTTATTATAACTACTATATATATAATGTCCATTGTTATAAAAAAAAATTTAAAATTAGTTTTTAAATTTTTAATTATTAAAAGGGGTCCAATTTTAAAAGTTTCCCGCTGGACCCGCCCTTATTAGAATGACGTTTGTTCCCAAGAGATAAACATGCACATGAGCTTTTCCCACATCTCAAAATACGAGTCAAATTTTAGTTTTTGAATATTTCAAATTAAAGTTAGATTTCTTTTTTGGAGTGTAATCAAAAGTTTAATCTTAGACCATAGACATTAACATTATTATTTTACTTCTTTTTTTGGAAACCAAACAAATGCCTCGTGAAACATCATTAATAATAAAAAAAAATGAAGCCAATTCGAGAACAAGTAATTCTTGTTTTTTGAAAACGACATAAATAAAACATAGGTTAATGGTGTGAGCACATCTAGTTTTTAATTAGGGCACATTATATTAAAGTAAAATTTATTTTTTTACCACTTTACTAAGGGCAAATCTATTATTTAAAAAACCCTAATTTTGTATCCATCTTCTCCTTATCATTTTATTCCACCATCCCCTTTCTCTTCATTTGGTGATCTTGCTCCATTTTTAATTGCAATTCAAATTCATGGACAATCTAATTTCTTCATCATTGCAATGCCAAGTAAGTTCAACAAACTTAATTTTTTTTTTCACAAATTTCATGTATATTTTATTTTTCTTTACAAGCGTGTATTATAGTAAACATTGTTAACCCAATTTCAATGCAACTTCCCATTGACCTTATTAGACCTCCAGCCCAGGAATACATATATGGACATATGGTAGATCTTTACTGACATGTATTTTCAATTGCCATGTATGTTTTTAAATTTTAATTTTCAGTTTTCACTTAATCATTGTTGCGATTTGCAACTTGTAACATTGTATCTTTAAGTAAACATGTAATGTTGCAACTATAATGAAATGATATATATGCACACAACTAGTATGATATATAGTTTTAAGTTGTCCCTATTGATCTACAACTTGCAGGAATTTTGTAAACCATGCATATATGAATGATAGAGAACCTAAAATGTCCATTGACAACATGGATAATTAGGATAATTTATTCCTCTAGTAAGTTTTTAATTTATTTCTTGTTGTTTTGCTATATTTTTTCATATGAGATTGCTCTGTCAATTGACAAAAATATGATTGCTCTGTCAATTGACAAAAATATGTCTTCTATCTAGAAAAAGAGGAAAATGGTCAAGCAATATCTTGCAGTGGTGTTCCTACATATTTAGAAACCTCATTTTTGTTTTATATACTTGGGAAAACTTATTGATTTTATACATATTATCATTGTAGACGACCCTAATTGTCTATACTATTTTGTTTTTAGTGTAATGCTCAAAAAAAATTTGCTTACTAATATAGTGTGCCCATACTAATAGTAAATTAACATGGTAAAAGACAAATTTTACTTTAATGGGATGTTCCCTAATTAAAAACTAGTTGTGCCCATACCATTAACCTAAAACATAATATATATATATGGATGAATTAAAAATGTGAATTTTCGTTTGGTACAAATGGAATATTATTTGGTCGTGATCTTTCTTACATTTATGATTAAGCTTGCAATACACAAAGAACTTGTGAAAGGGGGTGAAGTTCACACATTCAACAGTTTTCTCCGATATAAAGCTTAATTACATTTTTACTGTAACCTATTCCACCTGAAAGTAATTACGTTTATTTTAAATGTACAAAAAGCTATTATTTTCATTTTTTGTGCAATTTTCCTGCTTTTAAAATGTTAGAAGAAACTAAAGTAAAATTAGCTTGAATTTATGTTAGACTTTATAAAGTGAATTTATGATTCTAGCACATGACCATTTTTACACATGATCGTCTTTGTACACACCCACACACAAATATGTAGTCCCTAAATTGATGCCAATAATTTGACTATTTGAGGGAGATTCCCCACTGGCCGCTATTCCAACTAACAACACTTCAATGAAAAAACATAATAATATTTAGATTCACAGTTGGAGGCACTAGAGTCTCTTAAATTTATGTATACATGTATATATACACATGCACCTATATGAATATTTAGGTAATACTATTTTTTCAGCAAAACTGTAAAGAAAAGAATAACATAGCGACAAAAATTTAGTTATTCAACCACTTTTGCTATATCTGTTTTTGATTTTTTTTCTCTGTTTTTTTTTTCTATTGAATTATGTTAGAGATGAGCAAAAATTAAAAGAACAAATGTAGGGTAGTGCTATTGAATTATGTTAGAGATGACCATTTTTTCTATGTTTTTTTTCTATTGAATTTTGATTGAGAATTTTCTACAGAAAAACCCTCCACCTACTCGACTTGGAATCGACCTTTATAACTTTTAACAAAAACTGTGAACGGTAAATAAGGGTAGTGCTATTGTTAGTAATTTACAATTTTAAAAGGATGATACAACTTCCAAACAAATTACTTTGTGCTGGTAAAGTAATACGATAACCTAAATTAATATGGGCCTTTTATTTAAAAGAACAAATGTCACACTCTCTTTCTAATAAAGGACACTATTTTTAAGAAATTAGTTTAAAGGACAACTTTTTAATTAAGGACAAAACACAAAACACAAAACATTTAATTATTTCAATTAATTACGTTGAATTCCAAAATTATCCCTTTTTAAAGATAAATACCCAAAACTAAATATAAAATTATTTACATAATTAAGTCGATGATAATAAATTCAAATAAATTCAAAAACAAATAACAAAAAATTCAAATAAATATGATAAACGCAAGAATAATTTAAAAAAAGTCAAATTCAAAACATTTCAAACTCAGAAACTTCAAATTTAAAAAAAAAATCGAGTTTTCGAAATCTAAAGCAATAAAGTCAACTAAATAAATAAATTAAAAACTTATCAACTTGGATACTTACGTTTAGAACAATGATAAAACAATACTAAATGCTTCATATGTCCGAGTCTTTAAAAATGTCTACAAAATAAAATGTTGTACTTATTAGTTAATATGCCTCCAAAATTAACAAGGATGGAAAAATTCATACAAATTAATATGCCTACAAAATAATATGTTAAAAAATGCAAACAAAATAAAATGTTGTACTTGTTAGTTAGTATGTCTGCAAAATGAACATGCCTACAAAATAATATGTCTACAAATTAACATGCCTACAAAATAGTATATTAAAAAAGTATCTACAAATAAAAAATAGGTATTTTCTGGTAGACATATTAAATAACGTTCTTATAATTAATTTTTTGACAAATATTTTAAGCTACATATTTTTTATTTTCTTGGCAGACATATTAAACCATGATAATTTGAAAAGAGAAAATAATCAGATAATCAAAACAAAGAAGAATGAGGATTTGAAGAGAGAGAGAGAGAGAGAGAGTCAGTCCACAAGGAATGGACCCAATAGCTTTGACACTTCTACCAACTAAAAAACACAACCTTAACTTACAGAAATAAGAAGCTGACGTATGGTTTGTTTGATAAAATTAGAACTCCCATTTTCCTTATATCAAGCCTCAAAAAATTGAGGAGATCTAACCTGAATTATACCAAAAAATTTATTGCTTCAAATCAAAACATACGGACCCAATAATATGGTAATGTGAGAGACAACCAAATTTGTAACCAAAAAAAAAAAAAGAAGAGAGAACCAAATGCCATTAATTTCATGCAAGGCATTACTATTGAAAAGAAAAAGAGGTACCAGCGCCATTTCCAGAAGCTACACGAATTACGAACCTTCTGCTTTCTGCATGAATATAATTAAGAAAACAAGGTAAAAACTAAAACTTCTAAAAACCCAAAGAACTAATTTGAAAACAATTTCCTTACATGGGAGCAAAAGGATTTGAATTTGCAATTGTAAATTCCGCAATCCTGTCAAGTAGTAAATTCCTAACAACTACAAGTTAGGAAACAACACAAATGATCAATATATCGATGTAAAAATAAATCCAATGTACTTTTGAAACCGTGTACATACTCTTTACAACAATGGGAGGCATGTTGAAGGCCTTCTATGGATTTTAATTCCTCCTACTTACAGTAAAGTGTAAGGAAATTATAGCGAAATGCAACTAAAAATTTTCAAGTTCAACACTAGGCTCCATTAGAACTCTGTTACATTGATTAACCAAATATAATAGATTAGGCTAAAAACAACATGCACCTATTATTATAACCATCCGGTCCCGTATGATTATATCTGCTAATGTGTTATATTACTAACTCAATGATAAAAGATTTAATTTTGAATTTAAATGTCTACTTATTTTCTTATATTTATTTTCTTGTATTTATCTTTAAGAAGGGTAGTGTTGGAATTTAACTTAATTAATTGAAATAATAAAATAATTAATATTTTGTCCTTGATTAAAAAATTGTCCTTTAAACTAATGATTTTAAATAAATGTCCTTTATTATAACCACCATTTATATAATGTCTTTCATTATTATTTTCTAAATTAATATTTGTAGAGTTATGACAAAAAACATTCAAATTTCACATTAGAAAGAATCACAAGAAATTCTTTTTCTCTAAAACAAAACAAAACCAGCCGAGTAATAATGTAATAAATAATTAAGACCGAGTACCTGAAATAAGGACAAGAAGAAAAAATATTGGTTTGTGCTTGATCAAACCCATTGATATTTGTAACTTAACATGTGTATATAAGTAGGGTAGAAAAAACATACAACGAGGCATTTTAGAGAAATACCCTAAACTTGTGCTACAAACTGTTCATATTGGGAGCAATATTGATATTGTTGATGGAACCGGATCGATCCTCGCGCCGGACAAGGTGGAGGTGGGCCCAACATCACATTAATACTATTATAGTTGAATCTTGGAAACTCCATGTTTTCAACTTTTGAGATCAAACATTATAGGTACGTTTAGTAAAAAGCTTTGAAAATGGTTGAAAATATTCTACCTTTATGAGAAGATGGAAAAACATATTAGAATTTGTGATATGTTCAGCACAATTTTCTTATTTTTCATGGAATTTTTTACTTAATTACCAAGAGTCCTGGTAATTTTATTCAATTTAAAAAACGAAAAATATAAGAATATTTCACTAAATTAAGTATATATCTTTTAACACAAAAAAATCAATAGTATTTTCAAATCATTCCCAACTTTTTTATGAAACAACCTATAAGTCATAAAAATAGTACTGGAAACCAAGTAACTAAAAGAAAGATAAAATAAATGAGAACGTGTTTGAAATGATCAAATTAAAACATTTATGTAACTCCCCATAACCATGATATTCATTTTGGATTGTTGGTCGGATTTCAACCCTAGAGGGGGGGGGTGAATAGGGTTTAAAAAGTTTAATGCGGAATTTAAAAACTTTTCTAACAATGTTTAAGTAAAACAAATTTACTAAACAAATTTATCAAGGAATGCAATCAATTGAACAAATAAACAAACAATCCCAAGAGCAAATAATCAAACAATCTCGAGACAAGCAATAGTAAGTAAATAAAGAGATTGAGTTAGAAAGATTGAACCGATTTGAAGTACAAGGCTTTTTGTCCTCACGGTTTTGGTTTACCAAACCATAGTCCGCGCTCGGTTAGTTCTCCGAAAAGTATACCGTTTTTCTTCCGGGTGAAAAACAAACCTCTACAAGTGTTGTTGTCTCACTACACTCTTACAAATATTGCTTTACCACAATATTCACACAAGAACCCCTCTTGCTAATCTATGAGATTTACCTCTCACAAATGCTAAACAAGAATTTACCTTCTTGTTTTCTTATGAGATTTACCTCTCACAATTTAATACAAATTGTTTGGTGACTCACACCAATGAATAACAACTCTCAAGTGTTTGAAGAATACAATTTAAGCTCACACTAGAGTTATCAAGATTGATCAATAAGTTTAAGCTCAAATATGATGAATATGCTCAATGCAATAGCTTGAATACTTGAATATTGAGAATATATGAAAAATGAGTTTGTATGATCATTCAAGTGTGTAAAAACATGTCTAACACCATATATATATAGCTTGTAAAAGGATATGGCCGTTTGAAGTGGTTACAAGAAGTTATGGGTCAAAACTAGACATTTACCAACTCTCCAATGGCTAGATTTTGGCCTTGTAGTTGACTCACCCAAGGTCCATGTAGTCGACTACATGGTGTAGTCGACCCATTAATCATGTAGTCGACTACATGCTTCTGCCCACCCATGAACACTCAAACCTAAAATCAACCGAAAGCTTGGGGAGTGTTCTAGAGGTTATTCTAAGCATGTTGGAGTTGGTTATGAGCATTAAAACAACTAGATAGATTATATATGATTTTTACAAGAAAACCGGTTTATGAGAAATAGCTTTGCAAAAGAGGTTCAATTCAAACTTTGATTTCGAAAGTAGTTTGAATGCAATGAATGATACATGATCATGTTTGAGCTTAGTTTGTGATCAATGATAATAACTTTACATAAAGCTAAACACTCACTCTTGTAACAAGTTTACAATTCTTCAAAGTGCTTGAGCTAGTTTCTTTGTTCTCCACTTGAATTCTTGTCTTGAAGCTTTTGATCCTTGTTCTTTTGTGCTTCATGAAATGCATTGATGAGATTGATCTTCTTTGACTCTTTGTCTAATGCTTTGTTGACTTGATCGGATATTGATAGAATGATCCTTGTCAAACTTCCTTTGAGCAATCATGTTATTCTTGATTTTTCAAATAAGAAAGCTATAATCTTAAATCAAGAACATGTTAAATTACACGTGATTGATTTATTGTTATTATCAAAATAAGATTAAGACCTACAAGGTCAACAATCTCCCCCTTTTTGATGATGACAATAAATTAATGTGTGTTTTCAATAACAAGCATAAATAGCATATGAATAAATGAAATATGCTCCCCCTCAATTTATGCATAGATAAAATTAATGATTATTGAAAGTATTGCAAACATTTGAGATAGTTTTAAAACCAATAAAACAATTTTGATCTCAAATAAGGTTTTCAAAAGAAAACAAGTATCAATGTTAAAGATATAAAGCAAATAATAGTCTTACCAACATTGATTGCCACCAACACACATTTTCTCCCCCTATGGCAACATCAAAAAGGGATAAAAGCCACGGAGAGAAAATGGTAGCTCCAAGAGTGCTTCATCGATGAGGCAATGATTTGTATGCCTCCTCATCTTTTGCCATAAGGCAAAGGTGTGCCATCTCCTCATCGCTTGACTCAATGTCGGATTCGTCTTCATCCGATTCACTTGAATGTTCTTTGAGAGCATGCTTCAATCTTTTGTATAGCTCTTCCCTCTTTGCTTTCTTTTCTCTTTTCTTCTCTTTTCTAACCGGACAATTTGACTTGTAATGTCCCGGTTTTTGATAATGGAAGCATTTCCTTTCCTCATTGTCAACTTTAGGATGAGTTGATCTATCATTGAAATTCTTTGAGGATGAGGGGTTGTTGTCAAGCTTCCCTTGAGAGTACTTCTTCTTTGCTAGGAATTTCTCAAATTTCCTAGAGAGAAGTGCCATGTCTCCATCTCCTTTAGTTGAGCCTTTTCCATCTTTTCCTTCGTTTTGCTTTAAGGCAAAAATTGTCATAGGATTTGCTCTCTCTTCTCCTTCTTCTCTTTGCAATTCCTTCTCATGGGTTTCGAGAGAACCCAATAGCTCCTCCATGCTAAGAGTTTTGAGATTCTTAGCTTCTTGAATTGCCGTCACCTTAGGCCTCCACATCTTAGGAAGAATCCTAAGCACTTTTCTAATCTTCTCTTCATTAGAGTAAACCTTGCCAAGAAGGTCCAAAGCGTTAGTGAGAATAGAAAATCGACTATACATGGAAGCAAGTGATTCATTAGGCTCCATTTTAAACAATTCATAATCATGGACAAGAATATTAATATTGTCCTCCTTGACTTGAGAGGTTCCCTCATGGGCAACCTCAAGCTTGTCCCAAATCTCTTTTGCGGTTTTGCAACTTGAGATTTTGTTGTATTCATCCATAGACAAAGCACAATGTAAAGAATTTAAAGCTTTGGCATTGTATTTGATTTTTCTAATATCATGCTCATTGTATTCGGATATGGACTTAGGAATAACATTTCCCTTTTCGTCGGTTTTTGTAATCTCATAAGGTCCAACAAGTGTAACCTTCCATTGTTCAAAATCATTTGCTTGTAAAAATGTACACATGCGATTTTTCCAATAGCTATAGTTTTTGCCATCAAACAATGGAGGTTTATAAATGGAAGCACCTTCGGAAAGGCCGGTTCCTTGATAATAAGTCATGATCGAGGACTCTTAGATTATTAAATCAAAAATAAAAGTACAACCTCTGATACCAATTGTTGGTCGGATTTCGACCCTAGAGGGGGGGTGAATAGGGTTTAAAAAGTTTAATGCAGAATTTAAAAACTTTTCTAACAATGTTTAAGTAAAACAAATTTACTAAACAAATTTATCAAGGAATGCAATCAATTGAACAAATAAACAAACAATCCCAAGAGCAAATAATCAAACAATCTCGAGACAAGCAATAGTAAGTAAATAAAGAGATTGAGTTACAAAGATTGAACCGATTTGAAGACCAAGGCTTTTTGTCTTCACGGTTTTGGTTTACCAAACCATAGTCCGCGCTCGGTTAGTTCTCCGAAAAGTTCCACTAATACCGTTTTTCTTCCGGGTGAAAAACAAACCTCTACAAGTGTTGTTGTCTCACTACACTCTTACAAATATTGCTTTACCACAATATTCACACAAGAACCCCTCTTGCTAATCTATGAGATTTACCTCTCACAAACGCTAAACAAGAATTTACCTTCTTGTTTTCCTATGAGATTTACCTCTCACAATTTAATACAAATTGTTTGGTGACTCACACCAATGAATAACAACTCTCAAGTGTTTGAAGAATACAATTTAAGCTCACACTAGAGTTATCAAGATTGATCAATAAGTTTAAGCTCAAATATGATGAATATGCTCAATGCAATAGCTTGAATACTTGAATATTGAGAATATATGAAAAATGATTTTGTATGATCATTCAAGTGTGGAAAAACATGTCTAAGACCATATATATATAGCTTGTAAAAGGATATGGCCGTTTGAAGTGGTTACAAGAAGTTATGGGTCAAAACTAGACATTTACCAACTCTCCAACGGCTAGATTTTGGCCTTGTAGTCGACTCACCCATTAATCATGTAGTCGACTACATGCTTCTGCCCACCCATGAACACTCAAACCTAAAATCAACCGAAAGCTTGGGGAGTGTTCTAGAGGTTATTCTAAGCATGTTGGAGTTGGCTATGAGCATTAAAACAACCGGATATATTATATATGATTTTTACAAAAAACCGGTTTATGAGAAATAGCTTTGCAAAAGAGGTTCAATTCAAACTTTGATTTAGAAAGTAGTTTGAATGCAATGAATGATACATGATCATGTTTGAGCTTAGTTTGTGATCAATGATAATAACTTTACATAAAGCTAAACACTCACTCTTGTAACAAGTTTACAATTCTTCAAAGTGCTTGAGCTAGTTTCTTTGTTCTCCACTTGAATTCTTGTCTTGAAGCTTTTGATCCTTGTTCTTTTGTGCTTCATGAAACGCATTGATGAGATTGATCTTCTTTGACTCTTTGTCTAATGCTTTGTTGACTTGATCGGATATTGATAGAATGATCCTTGTCAAACTTCCTTTGAGCAATCATGTTATTCTTGATTTTTCAAATAAGAAAGCTATAATCTTAAATCAAGAACATGTTAAATTACACATGATTGATTTATTGTTAGTATCAAAATAAGATTAAGACCTACAAGGTCAACATGGATCACTTTCAAACATCTTGATACACCGAACTTGACCACAACCCAATCCAGCATCCCCCCCCTAACACCTCACCCGACTCTTCGCTCTTTGTATATTAATTAGGCTGTAACTCGCAATAAAGTCACTATCAACTTTAAAATATATATATATTATTAAATCTTAAGTACACAATTACCCATCTCTTATATATTTTTAAAATTTAAAATTTAGTACCCCTTATTATATAGATACATATATGCATAAACAAACATATATAATTATCTGTCACCCAACAATTATGCCTGTTCAAAGTTCCTCTTTTGCTGTGTACTTGAAACTCATTTATCAAGCCTTATTACATTACCTCTGTTTCTACATGGACCCCTTAAGCATTCTTTTGCTTGTTTTTGTGCTTTTTAGAATCTGTTACTATGCACCATCTCCAGTGGCGTAGCCAGAAATTTTAATCCGGGGGTGCACAATTTGAATAAACTTAAAGTCCAAATAATAATAATATAAATATGGAGTTCTTACATTAACAAAAGTACTAAAATAAAGAAATTACCTACAACAATCCTCTCTGAGATTTCATATATTTGAAATCGTTGAATGACAACTTCGTTATCGATAGACTCGAGTACATCTTTTTCGATATAATCCACCAAACAATCATTCAAGAAGTCATCTCCTAACCGATTTTGTAGTTGACTTTTGATTATCTTCATCGCCGAAAATACTCTTTCAACTGTTGCAATTGCTACGGGTAAGAGTAGAGCCAACTTAATAAGCAAAAAAACCAATGGATAGACACGATGCTTCTTCAACCGAATCATTGTTCTAAAAAGATCACTAAATCCAGTAATTTCATTAATTCGATCGTCAGAGCGCATATCAATAATATAAGTCTCAAGTTGATGTTCAAGCGCAATTAACTCTATTCTTGAAAAATTGGATGGATAAAATTCGGCAAATCGGATCAATTTTCTCTTATCAAATGCAGCGAATGAGTCGCTTGGGTCAAGAGAAGACATACACAATAACAATTCCATATTCGCCTCATTAAACGCGTACGATACTCAATTCTAGATTGATCTGAATGACTAAACAAAAGAGTTTCGATATGCTGCTTCTGGTTCAAAAGATCTTGACAAGACTTTCGGCAGCGATTGTGCACACTATTGTGGGCTCCAACATGTTTATCAAACAAATTCTTCTTCCTCCAATTATTAAAGCCCTCAACAATAAATGCATCACAACCTCCTTGCATTCCATTTGGATTTTTAAAAAGAAAACAGTACAAACAAAACACTGCATCTTTTGCCACACTATATTCTAACCAATCACTATAATCATTAAACCACGAAGAAACAAATCTACGCTTACCACGTCCTTCACCAGTCCAAGGAAAATCATGACTTTTTGGTTGACAAGGGCCTTTTTGTAAATATGCTCGTCTCACATTTTCTCTATCATTAGGATCATAAGATTGTATACTTTTTCTCAACCCCGGATCAGATTGAACCTCTAAGTTAGAAGAAACATTTATAGGATTGAAATCAATATTCGGAATAGTGGAATTCATACTTGGAATGGTAGAACTCGCACCTACATTTTGAGGACTGGAGGAGGAACTTGTTCCTATTTTGCTAAAATATTTCTTCATTCTAAACTCCGCCCTATAAATTCAACATTTATTAAATTAATATACAATTAACTAAATAATCTAATAATCTAAAATTATTCAAGAAACGCACAATAAAGTTTGGCACATTTAAAGCTAAATCAATTAAACAATTAATATACAATATAATTTATTAAACCTAAATTATTTATAAATCAGCCCTATACTACTATAAAAAAAATAAAAAAAATCATCCCTATTAATTTATTAAATCTAAATCAAATATAAAATTAGCCTTAGACAAAAAAATTATTCCCACTTGCCTGGTTAATCGATTACAATGGGACATGTATTTGCGTTTTCAAAAAAGGAATAAAAATGGTAAATAGAACATTTAATCTTCTTGTTGACAAAGATCCATATCCTTATCAGACCTATCCCCAATATTTTTATTTATATATATTATATATTATATATATATATATATTTTATTAAAAAGGGGCGAAATAAACAAGACATAAATTTGTGAAAAATATAAAATTAAGCCACAACTAATTTCACACTCACAGCATATTTAAAACTACAAATAAAAGGAAAAGAAAAAGAAAAAGAAAAAGAAAAAGAAATAAATTTGAACCTCTGCAGTGTTGTCCTGTAGCTACGCTACGCGAGCGGCGAGTGCCTTGGTCGCCGGACGCTGATCTATGTCTCGATGGGCAGCTACGCAGCTGTGTGTGAGTTGTGGAGAGCAGCAGAAAAAAAAAGAAGAGAAAATCTGAAATCTCACTGTGCAAACGGCCGAGCAAGCCAGCAAGGAGATGGTAAAAAGGGTTCTGTCTCCACCTTTTAGCTTTTAGGTATATATGATTTAATTCCCAAAAGCCCCTTAAGTTTTATTACAGTTACACACCCTTAACTATAAATTTATGCACATAAGTCCCTATATTTTTTTATTTTTTATTTTTTAAAAATTCCGAAATCGCCGGGGGTGCACGCGGACTCCCTCGCCACACTGTAGCTACGCCCCTGACCATCTCTATAAGCAAGAAAGATATTGAGAATGGAGAACAATTTGGTACTGCTAAGTGCGCCCTTCCAAAGGGCAATACTACCCCACCTTCTTCCCCAAGTGAATCAAATAGAATCAACACTTTAGAGAGAGAATTGAGAGAATGAATTGTGTTATATTCATCTGACCTTTGGAGGAATTTATATAGGAAAATTACACGAGATAATTAAGGTAATTAGAACCTAGTCAACTGAGTAATTAATACAAGAAATATTACACAATGCTATGTACTTAATACAACGATATTTACTTCCTAATATAGACTCACGCTAACAAAGTGTTGAGGGCCTTGACAAGGTTGCTAATCAAACGCTCTTTACTCCCCTCCTAGCAACAATTGACCGGATTTTGCAGTCAGTTCCTAGTCCTGGAGTAGGCCATTAAACTCTATATCTTTCACTCTCTGTCTGTCCTTGAAAATTTTTGTTACTTTATATGGCATAACTGTAAGTATAGATCGAGTGATTACACACTTACTAACTTAAATGAACAAGTTAACAGTCGAGTGATGTATCAGAAAGTGTACTGGTGGACTTCACACAATAACATATGAACTTTTTGACACATTGTTTGACGTTAAGTTGGTACATTTCTTGTTACTCTTATAGAATTCTGGGATATTTTTCATTGGCTGGATTCACATGAGATCCATGTATGCATTTGATACACACACTCCTACATTTTCTTGCTTGATGAGGAAAAAGGAAATTTTTTGTTTCTCATACCTTGGCCAACAGTGTATGCTTGTCTTATATATTCAAGAACTTTTTTGATTTTATCAACCAATACTATTACTAGAATAGAGAAATGATAAGAACAAAACTAAATATTCTTTCGGGCTGTTTCATTTTCAAGATGTTCTTAACTAAGAAGTTAGATGCTGTTTGTTTGATGTTTTAAGTTGAATTTTTGAGTTAAGTTTTTGGGAAGCGTGAAAGTAGGTTAAAAAGTGAATTTGATTTTTGTTGGAGTTTTTTTCAACCAATTCAAAAAAACTTATGAAAAAAACTCAAAAAATAATCACAATGGATCTTGTTGGTCGGATTTCAACCCTAGAGGGGGGGTGAATAGGGTTTAAAAACTTTAATGCGGAATTTAAAAAACTTTTCGAAAAACGTTTAAGTAAAACAAATTTGCTAAACAAATTATCAAGGAATGCAATCAAATAAACAATCAAGCAAATAAACAATCTCAAGCAAACAATAATGTAGCAAGTAAATAAAGAGATTGAGTTAGAAAGATTGAACCGATTTGAAGTCCAAGGCTTTTTGTCCACACGGTTTTGGTTTACCAAACCATAATCCGCGCTCGGTTAGTTCTCCGAGAATTTCCACTAAACTTAATCTCCTTCCGGGTGAAGATCAAACCACTACAAGTGTATCCTCTCACACACTCTTTACAAATATTGCTAGACCACAATATTCACACAAGAAACTCTCTCTTGCTAACCTTGTGAGATTTACCTCTCACAATTTCTAAACAAGAATTTACCTTCTTGTTTTTCCTATGAGATTTACCTCTCACAATTTAATACAAATTGTTTGGTGACTCACACCAATGAATAACAACTCTCAAGTGTTTGAAGAATACAATTTAAGCTCACACTAGAGTTATCAAGATTGATCAATAAGTTTAAACTCAAATATGATGAATATGATCAATGCAATAGCTTGAAAACTTGAATAATGAGGATATATGAAAAATGGGTTTGTATGATCATTCAAGTGTATAAAAACATGTCTAAGACCTCATATATATAGCTTGTGAAAGAATATGGCCGTTTGAAGTGGTTACAAGAAGTTATGGGTCAAAACTAGACATTTACCAACTCTCCAACGGCTAGATTTTGGCCAAGTAGTCGACTCACCCATACACCATGTAGTCGACTACATGGTGTAGTCGACTCACACATAAAATGTGTAGTCGACTACATGCTTCTGGAATTTTAGCACAAGTCAAACCTCAAATCAACCAAACTCTTGGGGAATGTTCTAGAGGTTATTTTAAGCATGTTGGAGTTGGTTTTGAGCATAAAAACAACCGGATAATTTAGATATAATTTTTACAAGAAAACCGGTTCATGTGAAATAGTTTTGCAAAGGATGTCCAATTCAAACTTTGATCTAGAAAGAGTTTGAATGCAATGAATGATATATGATCATGTTTGAGCTTAGTTTGTGATCAATGATAATAACTTTACATAAAAAGCTAAACACTCACTCATGTAACAAGTTTACAATTCTTCAAAGTGCTTGAGCTAGTTTCTTTGTTCTTCACTTGAATTCTTGTCTTGAAGCTTTTGATCCTTGTTCTTTTGATCTCCATGGATTTGCATTGTGATGAGATTGATCTTCTTTGACTCCTTATCCAATGCTTTGTTGACTTGATCGGATATTGATATAATAATCCTTGTCAAACTTCCTTTTGAGCAATCATGCTATTCTTGATATTTCATATAAATGAACTATAAACTTATATCAAGAAACAAGTTAAATTACACATGATTAAATTATTGTTATTATCAAAATAAGATTAAGACCTTTAGGTCAACAGATCTTATTTTATAGATCTCAATGAGTAGGTTTCAAATATATTTTTTTTATCTAGCTAATTCCAATTTTTGAATTTAAAGTTATGGTGTTTTAAAAATTTTATGAGAGAGAAAGTAAAGTGAAATAAATTTTGAGAAATGTGAAGTAAAATTGACTTTTCGGTAGAAAACTAAAACATGGATTTTTAAACACGAACCAAACACCACCTTAAGTGTTTTTTGCACATAATCAATGCATTAGATCTCTCTGTTCACAAAACAACAAAGAATTGAGTCCGGAACCTCCTTGTTAAGAACAAAAATAGTATTCCTTAAGTACTCTCAGAAAAATAAACCCACAATCTGTAACGTATTCCAAATATAAGTTCTACATACGCTACAATAAAATAAGCGCATAAGAGTAGAACACTAGATTGAGAAGCAAAAGAAGCCATCATAAGTTGTAATATTAGTGGTTCAACATTAGTGTGTACACGATGCAAGTGCAAATTAGATATATGTGATTTCAAATTAAAAGAAAAGCTCAATAATAGTAAGTGGCCCAGCAGTTATAGATCATTCCAGAATTATGGGAAAGAAAAAGAAAGATAATTCCCACACATAGAAGATGGAAGCATACTGAAGTACAAACTATAAGAGTTAATTTCTTATACAGTTTTAAGCTAAGAATCACTGGCAAAATTTTTGTAGTTGTCATATATTGATCCTTCAAGTTCATTGGTATGCATTTCATCAAATAAATTCAGTGACATTGATCATTGAACTGATTACATGCGTATTTATTCAGTAGTGCGCGCCACCTAAAAAACTGGAAAAACAAACAGTAACAGAAAAGCAAGGTTAATGAATCATTAGGCAAAGGAATACAACATAAGTAGGACAAAAACCATATCATAAAAGGTACTTGGAATGACTTAAAAAAGTAGTTTCCCAAACATTTGGAGCTTACACAGCTCCATAATCACAGGGATGTGTACAGAACCTTATTTTAAAATTTGCTGCTTAATATAAAGATGGCTACGTAGATGTGCGCAGAAACTAGTGCTAGTATGAACCTAAGAAGTGATAATAATAATAATAATACTAATATGAACAAGAACAAGAACAAGAACAAAAGAAGAATTTATTACATGCGTCATCTAGGACCTGATAGGATTGATGCAGCTGGTGTAGTTGATAGTTGTGCTGAATTGGCTCGTAGATGGGATTCAGAAGGTAGCATAGTTGCAAAGCAAAATTCAGAAGCAGGGCCCAAATCCATTGAACCTTCTAAAACCTTCAATATTGTTGATATGGACGGCCTAGTGTTGTGAGCCTGCAAACACCATATCCCAATTTTTATCATCTTCACCGCTTCTTCTTTCTGGAATTGGATATTCTCAAGGTATCCATCAACTAAATCATGCAACTGATCATTTTCTGCCTTTTCCTTCACTACATTAATCAATGGGCACGACTGAGTCGAATCCAAATTCTTCCGCCCAAACACAATTTCGAGTATTACGATGCCAAAGCTGAAGACATCAGCCTTTACCGAGATGTTGGTACCACTAAACAATTCAGGGGCCATGTATCCTGGAGTTCCCTTCAATACAGTTAGCACTTGGCTTTGATCCCTATCAATTAACTTTGCTAACCCAAAATCAGAAATTTTTACATTGAAATCCCCATCTAGAAGTATGTTTTGGGGTTTTATGTCAAAATGAATGATGCCTGGATTGCAGAGGATGTGAAGGTACTCCAGCCCCTTAGCTAACCCCATGATTATCTTCCTCCGAAGTTCCCATCCAAGAACTTCTGTTCTCTCTGGATTGAAGATCCATTTATCCAAAGATCCATTACACATGTGCTCGTAAACGAGGAGTCTGTTTGATTTCTCAGCACAATAGCCAATCAGCCTCACCAAATTGAAATGATTACTGCTTCCTATGGTATTGACCTCAGCAAGAAATTCTTTTCTGCCTTGACCAATGGATTCTAAGCATTTCACTGCAACTTTGGTGCCATCGGCCAAATCTCCCTCATAAACAGACCCAAATCCTCCTCGGCCAAGCTTTACTTGAAAGTCCCGTGTTGCAGATTTCAACTCTAGAAATGGGAATCGTTTCAGTGATCCAATCACTTGATCGTCTCCCTCTTCCTCTTCCTTGTTGTTCCCGTTTATTAGCATTTTGTAGCAAAAACAAGAAACAACAGGAATGATCACAAGACCAACTGAAAGAGTGGATACTAATACAGCAACCAAAGTTAACTTTCTTTTATCTTTCGGAGCCTGATTGCGAACCTTAATTGAAAGATCCTGATTTTGAACCTTAATAAACGCAACAGAGTTATTATTGCCATTGTACTTTAAAGAGTACAGCTGTGATTGTAAAGAACACCTTCCAGATGAGAAAAAGGCGGCTTTGCAAGTGCAGTTGTCCAAACATGCCTTTTTACAGCTATCTCTATCCATTTTTGAGTAATGGAACTCGAAATTGAAGTAAGTGACCCCATTGAGCTCTAAAAAGGTGTGGAGATGTGCATCTTTGCAGGACAAAGGGGTAACTGGTCTACATCCCAGATTAGGTTTTAAATCTTGTAATTGAGTAAAGTAACTATAATTACTACCAGCACCAGGACAACTACAAAGCCCATTTTCCGAGCAAATCCCGTAATTGCCACACACTGTAGGGTAATCACAATTACCCTCACTCCCATCGAGGATACTAAGTGGAGCTATTTTCTGTGATTCATTATAATAAGGTAACTGATAAAGATTTAGATGGCCATTAGCTTCCAGCCTTATATATTGGAAACGCTGCGCTGTTCTATAGACTTTAAACAATGCCTTGTTTGAGAATCCTTCAATGCCACTGTAATTTGTCAAATAATTACCAAAACTGAGTACAGGGAGAGACGTATATTTTTGTGGGGGATCAGAATTAAAAAAGGCGACGAGACGATTGTCAGGATCCTCCTCCTCCAAGGTAAGAGAGAACAAACCTGTACCCAAGTTGGACGAGGAATTGGAAGAGGTAAGACCTTTGTTAGAAGAAATGTTTTGGTTGGGGAGCCAAGTGTCAGTCGGGTAGTCAAAAGACTGCCATATCACATTGTCTTTACTGTCGAGAAGCATCAAATTCGCTCCATCACTAATATTCATTCGAGTAACGGGAAGGGCAGAAGTGTTGGTGGACCAGATGAGAGTACCATCAACATCCTTCAATTCCAAGCCGCTGTCGGCTGTGAAATGTAGTGTAGCGTCCTCTCTTACTGGGTTGTCTCTGTTTGCACACCATAAGACAACTGGCTCATCGAATGACTCCAGTGATAACCAAGCTATAACAAGAAAGGAACCATCGCCATCTTTTATAGCATTAATACTTGTGTTCTTGAAAAATCCAAAAACGAACGTAGTAGATGTGTTCTCGTATGTGCTAATTAAAAGGATAGGCCTAATATCACATTCATTATTATAGTCACCATAATACCAAATATATGTAGGATAGGGCCAATTAGCTATAGAATCGGAGAATCGGTTATACCATGACTGATAAAGGTTCGTCGATGAATTTAAACTAAGAGAGGGGTCTGAGCTGTAGGAAAACAGGGGAAGGAGGAGGAGGAGAAACAGATGAAAAACCATCCAACACTTGAAAGAATACATAGTTAATTAAAATGTCTCCATAACCATGAATGAACATATATTTGTTCTGTGGTGAGCCGTGATTTTGGGAATGTTGATTGTTGATCTACATTTTTCAATTCAAAAATAAATTTATAAAATGGAAAATGGGGCTTGTCTGTGAACATCTTTATAGAATTATTTTTTCTGGATATTGAAAAATGGGGGTTGTATGAGAAAATTTTGTGCGAAAGAAATAAGTGATAATATTTTTATAAATTAAGAGCTTATTTTCTAACCAAACTCTAAAAGTAGTGCAACGTAACTTTGAATTTTCGGATTATAATTGTTAAAAGTATGATGCAAAAATTAACTGTACACCGCATATTTTTTATCAGATTACTATGTCTAATTATTTAATTAATAATATTTTAAAATTATTTCAATAAATTACATAGTTCATTCTAACTTTAGTCCTTTTTTTTGTTATGTTAAATAATGCATGGATAATGAACACATATTTGTTCCTTCCTATTTGTATAAGTCAGTCAACTCATTCCAAGTTTGTATCCTTACAAGTCTTTACAAAGACTAGAGTGCGGTGGGCCATCCTTTTTTCTTAACCACAAATCTTAATAGAATTGTTTTTTCTGTCAAGTTGCACAATTAATAATAGACTCTATATAATAGATAAGGGTCTTTTTCGCGTAATTAACTATTACTCTCTCTTTTTCAAATTAGTAGTTATTGAAGAAGATAAAATTATCTTATTCGTGATTTGAACTGTATATGGACCGAGTTTTTGGTCTGCGGCCAAGCTTGGCACCGAAGTTTATTGAAATCATTTAAAGCTTTACACGTGATAGCAACAGCATGAAGCGTGACCAACGCGCCTCATGGCCAATAACAACCATATCACCATACCGACAAACATCCTCCAATTTCTCTACTTCCTCTTAATCATTGAGAATCGAGTCTATCACATTGTAACGGCTAGTTTCTTACATTTATGAAAGGAACTAGCCCTTAGAATTTCAGATCACCAAAAAATTAACCACATGCAACCATAACTAGTATCATTGTAATCATCTTCTTCACCATCAATAAAATATTCAAGTCATTACTCAAGAGTGGACTAAACCATACCTATAATTTATTGCCTGGGAGAACTACCCTTACCAAAAATTTCTTTGTTCTTCCTACTTTCTTGCACTTATTGTGAAAAAGCTAATGGGTCAGTGCGTGCGAAAGCAAATAAACAAATTAACCATAGGTTTATTATTTGATGGTTGAATTTTCAAAAACCAACTTTAATCGAATCAAAAAGTAAACTTAGAATTACATGCATTTTAATTTTGAAAAACATGTTTAATCTTTTCTAACATGCAGTAATTAATAAAAGAATTAAACAGTTAAATAAATACCATAATTAACGAGGTGTCCCTGCAGTGCAGGACTAATCCTCGACAATCCACTATATGCACAGAAGTCTACAGACTCGATTAATCTTAAATTGTACGGACTTGCATAATTTGAATCGCAAAAGCTATTTGTAAAAGTCTCCACATTTTGTGTGTATAGTCCTCCTATCCGAATCACACGAATAGGTTTACAACGAATTACAAGCAACAGTATCGCACCACTCTTCAACTTTTTTTTGTAAATCACACGCACTTTGGGATCTAATTAGTTCTTTAAAGAAAGAACAATTACTTTGGCATGAATTAAAAGTCCTAAGATGGATTTTATATTTAAGGTATTGATCTCTCTCTAAAATGTAAAAAACACTCTCAAAACATGTGCAAAAGTTTCTTATCCTATTGATCTTTTTATATAAAAATATAGAAACAAACTTCCTTAAAAAAAATGTTAAAACTACTTAAAATAGAAATTTTTGTGATTAAAAAACACTACCCAGAAATAAAGAGCGAACCAGTCTAACACCAAAAAAGTGTACTAGTCCAAAATTAGAAAATCAATTCTGATCCCGAGTTTGAGCTGAACTGATCCAAGTTATGGATCCACCCATTCAATTAAGCATGAGCCTAGCCCCACTTGGTTTAAAAATAGCCACGCATTCTATTTAACTTAAAAGTTTGTACTTTAAACAAAACTTTTGAGCTTAAATTATTGGTATAAAAGTTGTGTCGTTAAATAGATAGAGAAAGGAATATTTGTTCTTAAAACTAATTGCCCCTATTTTTATTTATTTAATTAAAATGGACATACTTATTAATCTGAATATTTTAATATTAAATCATTAATAAAATAATCTTTATAAAATTAAATCAATAATAATTTTTATCAATCTATTCACATTCATAAATTAATTTAATAAGCAATACAGATTAACTTATTAACACAGATTAACCGTAAAATATTATAAATAAAAATAAAATCATCCTAAAAAATACACTACCCAAAAATATAAACAGGACCAATCCAACATGAAAAAGATGTACGGGTCTACCCATTAAATTAACCACTTGGTTTAAAAATAGCCACGCATTCTATTTAACTTAAAAGGTCACCATACCTTTAGGAACCAACATCACGTGCATTTAATTCAAAAGGGGGTCCGCTGGGGCTTTTAATTTGACCATTTGACTTTTTCAAAGTTTAATTTATTTATTTAATAAATCTTCTTTTTTCTTTATTTCTTTTTCTTTTTGTCTTTAATTTTCGCTGTGATAAATTCTTTCGTAGTCCTTCAGTATTTATTTTATATTCCCTCCATGGGCAGATCTTGTTAACCTATAGAGCTCGGATACAGATATAGATACAGGTATCAGATACGATACATCTTGGATATGGATAATAAAAAATAATTATATAATATATATTTAATTATTCAGTTATAAGAATTTTATAAATTTATGTGCAATATTATTAATATTCATAAAACTAAAGTAAACGCCTAAGTAATTTAATTACATAATAACATAAATATAGATATAATATTCTGACTTGAATACTGGAAGAACTACTCTTACTCAAGAGTGGATTAAACCATACCTATAATTTATTGCCCGGAAGAACTACCCTTACCAAAAATTTCTTTGTTCTTCCTACTTTCTTGCACTTATTGTGAAAAAGCTAATGGGTTAGTGTGTGCAGAAGCAAATAAACAAATTAATCATAGGTTTGTTATTTGATGGTTGAATTTTTAAAAACCAACTTTAATCGAATCAAAAAGTAAACTTAGAATTATATGCATTTTTTATTTTGAAAAACATGTTTAATCTTTTCTAACATGCAGTAATTAATAAAGGAATTAAATAGTTGAATAAATACCATAATTAACGAGGTATCCCTGCATTGCAGGACTAATCCTCAACAATCCACTATATGCACAGAATCTATAGACTCGATTAATCTTAAATTGTACGGACTTGCACAATTTGAATCGCAAAAGCTATTTGTAAAAGTCTCCACATTTTGTGTGTATAGTCCTCCTATCCGAATCACACGAACATGTTTACAACGAATTACAAGCCACAGTATCGCACCACTCTTCAACTTCTTTTGTAAATCACACGCATTTTGGGATCTAATTTGTTTTTTAAAGAAAGAACAATTACTTTGGCATGAATTAAAAGTCCTAAAATGGATTTTATATTTAAGGTATTGATATCTCTCTAAAATGTAAAAAAACACTCTCAAAACATGTGCAAAAGTTTCTTATCATATTGATCTTTTTATATAAAAATATAGAAACCAATTTCTTTTAAAAAAAGGTTAAAACTACTTAAAACAGAAAATTTTGTGATAAAAAATGCTGTCAAGAAATAAAAAGCGAACCAGTCTAACACCGAAAAAGTGTACTAGTCCAAAATTAGAAAATTAATTCCGACCCCGAGTTTGAGCTGAACTGATCCAAGTTAACAAAACATGTATGGATCCACCCATTCAATTAAGCATGAGCTTAGCCCCACTTGGTTTAAAAATAGCCACGAATTCTATTTAACTTAAAAGGTCACCATACCTTTAGAAACCAACATCACGTGCATTTAATTCAAAAGGGGGTCCCCTGGGGGTTTTAATTTGACCGTTTGACTTTTTCAAAGTTTAATTTATTTATTTAATAAATCTTCTTTTTTCTTTATTTCTTTTTCTTTTTATCTTTAATTTTCGATGTGATAAATTCTTTCATAGTTCTTCAGTATTTATTTTAGATTCCCTTCATGGGCAGATCTTGTTAACCTATAAAGCTTGGATACAGATATGGATACAGGTATCAGATGCGACACTACACTAATTCGGTGATATGGTAAAATTAAAAAAATGTAGGATACAATACGTCTTGGATATTGATATTAAAAATTAATTATATAATATATATATTTAATTATTCAGTTATAAGAATTTTATAAATTTACGTGCAGTATCATTAATATTCATAAAACTAAAGTAAACGCCTAAGTAATTTAATTGCATAATAACATAAATATAGATATAATATTCTGACTTGAATACCATAAGAAGGATAAAGGCCGAATAACGACGATTGTAGACCAAGGACGGAGTATTTCGTTCGATCGTTTTATCTTTGAATAAAACGGTTGACTTATTCATTGAGCTGTAAAGGAAAAATTTAAATCTCTTTTAGAAGTTTCCATATTAAAGGAATTATTTGTTATTTTTAAAGCGGTCACAATAAAAAAATAATTATAAAAATTACCCCGTTGTATCCCGCAGATATCCGATATGTATCCCTTGCATATCCGAAATTAAAAAAATAATTCAAAAATAATGGATACTCCATTACGTATCCTGCTGTATCAGTCACGTATCCATGCAAGATACATGTTGTGCACGATTTTGTGCGTATTTTAGACCTCTTATCTTTGTTTGTTTGTTTTATGTAGTAAAAGTTATTTATTTTATTTATTTTTAGTATATTATAATCGGTATAGAGTTATTTTTAGTATACAGTCCTTCTTCAACATATTTCTATATTTTCCTTATTAAACTCTAACTCTTCTCCAATTTATAGAATCATTCTTCATAACAAAAATATCCTTCAATTTTAACCTTTTATTCCCAACTCCCATTGTGCAACTCTTTTTGAGAGATTATCTGCGATTTTTGCAGATGTATCTTTTATTGAGAAAAATGGTGAGAGTTCTGGAAACTCCTAATTTTTGTTATGCAAAGCATCATTTAGTTTGTTTGTGTTTTTGGAAGAACAAATAAATCTTTACAATAAAAGAATATAATGAAATTTCAAGTCTTGATTTTTGTCGTATGATATTAGGTGATGAAGTTATTTGTGTTTTTAGAATTACAAATAGTCTCGCCATTGAAGTTGTATTGTGATGGTTAAGAAGGGAATAAATTTTCACATTCAAATCTGTGGAAGTTCTCTGTAGCAGACGCAATTCGAAATATGTAAGGATTTGGAATTTCTTCCATATGTCTTATGAATTAGTTTTTATTTTTATTAGATTAGTTTGTAATCTAATTTTTCAATGCAATTTTATTTTTAAATATGCTTTCCAAATCATTTCAATATATTCAATTTTATTTTAAAAAATATAATAAAATATATTATTTTTATCACTTTTTCTAATAATATAATAGAAATGAAAATTATGCCTATATACCCATATCTCATTTTTTTTCTCGAAATAAAACCATTTTGACTTTTTAAAAATTTATATTTTATATTATTTATATTTTAAAATTAATTAATTTCATTTTGGAAAACCTACATATTTTATAGTTTAACATTTTTATAATTTATATTCAATAACTTAATGATTATTACATTAAATATATTTTTAAGAAACAATGTTTGGAATTAATATTTTTTCCATTAGTACTTTTATTTGTGAATCCTTTTGTTTAGTTGTTAAAATATGAAAAATATGTTTTTTCTCTTTACAATTTAGTTATTTTATAATCCTTAAGTATTATACTAAAATTAAATTTAAAATTAGTCATACTAAAATTAAATAGGTGACCTGCATCTTAAGTAAACATGTTGTTTTTTTTGTGATTAAGAAATTAATAATAGCTTGAAATGTTATAATGCATTTTATCTAAAAGTATGATTTCACGGATTAGTTTAATTAAACATCATTGTTATACTCTATGAAGCACGAATATGGATACGGGTATCAGATACGATATGTCTTTGATACGGATTATAAAAAATAATATATATATTTAATTATTCAGCTATAAGAATTTTATAAATTTATGAATAATATAATTAATATTCATAAAACCAATGTAAAATATTAGAGATAATATATTTATTTATAGGTATGGGCGTATATAGATCGAATACCACACTATTATGCTTATCTTTTTTAAATATGCTATCCAAATCATTATCCCTATTTATTCGGATAGTATACTCAGCTATTTTTATCCTACCGGATTAAGATAATACCTCTATCTATTTTTTTTTATATAACTATAATTATATATACGTTGTCTTATGTTTTGTGTAAACTGTAAACTCAAATAAGCGTTTTTAACATTTTCATCCCTTGAAGTTTGAGTGAATTGTCACTTTAGTCCCTAATATTCATTTTTTGACTTTTCGCACCTCAAAGTGGATGCCGCCAATCACTTTAGTCCCTACAACCATTTTTCGTTTGAGTAGTGGGCGAAAACCGTGTACCTAGAGGGCCAATTTAGTCACCCTACTACTTCTTGTCTTCCTCTAATCTACCCGTCAATTGTCAATAAACCCTAATCCCCAGATTAAACCATTATGCAAAATCCCTAATTCGAAGTGAGATATTTGATTATATAAAGAGAGAAAAGTTGATTCAAGGTTCTGTGAAGCAACAATGAGTTGGTTACTAAGGGTTGAAGGTGTAGAAGACTTAGGTCCTCCATTATATGGTAAGAAACAAAGTCTATCTTTTATGTATTTGTTATTTTTTTAATACATTTTTTCTTTATTGGGTTTAGTGCTCAGATTCTTCATTGTTATATTAAAGATTATACATTTTCTTTATGGATTAAAGCAATGCATCTTCTGTCCTTTATGTGTTAATTGGTCCAAAATTTTCATGCTTTTAATAAATTTTCTTTTCTTTGTGGTCCCTACTTATACAATGCTTGTATATATATATTTAATCGCAAGTCCCTCGTCAGATTACTTCACTATAAAAATGCACTATGGTGGTAAGTTTGTCAAAATTCCCTTTTGCAAAATACACTCCTGATGTGGTCAGATGCTTTGATTTTTGTGAGTTTGATAATATGTCTTCGGTAGAGCTGATTAATATGGTTGCAGAGTTGGGGTTTAGTGGTTTGCTTAATTTCTATTTCTCTATTGATGCTGGGAAGTTTGTATTGATTGAGAATGGTAGTGTTGTTATGTCAGTAAAAAACATCTTAAATGAAGTTAAAGAAGTTGACATTTATATAGAGTACATTGTACCATTACAAAGTAGCCAAGAGGGAGCTCAAACTGAAAAAAAACTAGAGGATGGATCTGAAGAGGGAGGTCAAATAGAAAATGAAACAGAGGATGGTAGTGGCAGTTCTAGTTGTGAAAGCATGTATGACAGTGAATGTGATGATGAAGATGAGATGGATGACATCCTCTTTGATGAGAACATTGACTATGATACTGAGTATTTTGGTGTCGAGGAAGAGAGTAATGGTGTTGGGGTTGGGGAGCAGACTGATGGGATTAGGGAACATAGAGATGGAGTTGGAGTTAATACAAGTGAGGAGGAGGATAATGAAGGTGATGAAGATGAATTGAGGAGCCTTTCTAATTCAGATGAGGATAATCCTAGTTTTCCTGTTTTCAATGGTAAAACTGATATGGAAAATCCTACATTTAAGTTGGGGATGATTTTTAAAAATTACAAAGAGGTTAAAGAAGCTATTAGGACTTATGCTATTAAGCACGGTAAAGAAATCAGGTTTAAGAAAAATAAGTCAATAAGGATAAGGGCAGTTTGTAAGGATGGTTGCCCTTGGGTTTTGTTTGCAATGAGATGGGTCCGAAATTTCCAATGAGAATCCAACTTTTATGACCCAAGAGAGGGTCAATGAAGCTAGCAAAAACAGGGCAGAACCTAAATTCATGAGCCAACAAGGAGTTAATATCAATAAGCCAGCTTTATTCATGGCAGGGCCTTCTCAACCAAGCATAAATACAAGGGATGCATCAGCAATACTTAATGGAAGTAAGAAGTTTGTCTCACTTTCTAGTCTACAAGCTGCACCTGTTAGAAAAAAATGAACTTTACTTAACCTTTGGTATTCTGATTTGCTTAAAGTTCTTTTTTGCTATGTAATGTGAACCTTTGGTATGTGAACCTTTTAAAGGTCTTTTTAGCTATGTAATGTGAACCTTTTAAAGGTCTTTTTAGCTATGTAATGTGAACCTTTGGTATTGTGAACCTCTTAAAGGTCTCTTTTGCTATGTAATAGGAACTGTTGGTAGTGTGAACCTTTTATATGTCTTTTTTGCTATGTTTTAAAGATTTGATTTTATAAGCCCTTTTTTTGTCTGTTTCAATTTTACTATATTTGTTATGGTTATATTTGCATTAAAAAATGAATAAATAGTACACATAATCCAAAATAGAAACGACCGACTTTCATTACTTAATGTTGAATAGTATAACTTAAAATACCCTTTCTGACTCAAAATATTACATAATCCATAACATAAACTAGAAACTTAATGTTGGTACATCTTCATCACAAAAGAAGAGTAAATGGCCTAACTGGAAAAACTAGAATCAGATTCAGTGCAACTTGGGTAACTGATAATCAACATCAGCATAAAAACCGACGAAATGGCTAGAAGAACACCGAGCACTCTACCTGTTGCTTCGTATTTCTTCACATCATTCTCCAACTTATTTTTCTTCCTTAGTAGACCAGGTATGACTTCTTTTGCTCTTGTGCACATTGGACGATTGAACCAAGAAAAGTATCCACATACACCTTCCTACAACTGAGTACAATAGATTAAAAAGTGAAAACCTATGAAAATTGAGGAAACAATTCGCAATCCATACCTGACATCCTCGAAATCTTCTTCCTGGGTAGTTGTCTGTCCATGAGGTAATCACAATCGTTCCTTTGCTACAATGGCAAAGCATTTCTTCCGAACGAGACTCTTTCTTATTGCCTCTGTTGTCTCTATTTTAGTCCTTATCCTTTTCCTCTCTGTTTTATTGTAATGGAGGGAAAAGAAAACATATATATAGTATATCTAACAATTGGCGGGTAGATTAGAGGAAGACAAGAAGTAGTAGGGTGACTAAATTGCCCCTCTAGGTACACGGTTTCTGACCACTACTCAAACGGAAAATGGTTCTAGGGACTAAAGTGATTGGCGGCATCCACTTTGAGGTGCGAAAGTCGAAAAATGAATATTAGGGACTAAAGTGACAATTCGGTCAAACTTCAAGGGACAAAAATGTTAAAAACTCCTCAAATAATGAATTCTTTTATTTGTCCTATATAATATAATTCACATTAAATTATAAGATAACCATCACATACATTCAAATGACAAATCAAAGTTGAAAATCATTAGCATTTAAATTTGATACTAGCAAATCACATATATTGTACATACGACTTACGAACTCTTGTTTAATTTATTCCGTTTAACTTTCTATATTTTGCTTAAAAATATGTATCATAAATTTAGAATATTTACACCTCACTCTCAATCCTCCCTCCCTTGGTAATCAAATCCAGAAATGCTCAATCCAACACACTAAGGGACTATTTGTTTTGCACATTTGAAATCTTAATAGAGACCGTTTAGATTTTAAATGTGCTAAAAATATAATTTTGTTTGCTTCAGTGTACATACCTTAATGGTTATATTTTCCTCTGAATAATTCAAAGGTAAAAATTTCACCTTTTAACGCGAATAAAAGATCTAAATAAGTATTTTGTTTTCCTTAACTACCCTCACCTGCTCAATGGATATTGACGGAATAGCGGTATGTCCCTGTAAGCTAAAGCACATATTATGATTTTCAATTTTTGTCATCTTAACAAGAAGTATGTAAGAATTAAAATTTTGAACCCTTACTTAGGCAAGGGTAGTATTTTGCAAGAACTAATATATAATATATAATTATATCGGTAAATAAAACCACTAACCACTCTTTTCCCAAATTTTATGCAAGCTAAGCCAGTACAACGTACTATTGTGTTATAATGCCATTGGCTCCCACTAAACTAATATTTTAATTAATTACTTCGCCTAGGATGCTAAAAGAGTGGAAATGGAGAATCCACCCCTTGCCCGGGTTCAATTCATGTGAGCCCCAGTTGCTTCCACCTTCGCCTCCCCGTGGTCGTATGTTAATGTACCCCTTTTATAACAATAGAATTAATTGCTTATTGTGTATATATATACGGAAAATTTAAAGTGCGGACCAGTTTGTATGAACCGGGCCTTTTTACAAAGTTTTTTTATTTTAAAAAATATCCCCAATGTTTTTACTACAAAAAATGTCATAAAAAGGCCCAGTTTGTACTAGAACCGGACTTTATATATATACGTACATATTTAATTATTTATATCTACATATATTTTTTATATAATCTCTTTTTTTAGATAGACTTGAGTTCGAGCATTTAGGGAATAAGGCCTTGGATTCTCAAACTTTACATTGGGGTTGAGGGTTGTAGTGTTTGCTTTATACATCTTTGTATTCTCAAACTTTACATGGGAAGGCTTACACACAAGAAAAAATAAATCAAAAATGAGTTTGAAAACAAATTTGTTCAAAATTTTGGACTTGGCTTATCTCTATTACCTTTTAACTTAATTTTGATTTAATGAGTCTAGTTTAGGAACTAAATGGATAATTTTTTTATAAAATTTAATGGAGATCGTCTCTTGAAAAATAAATTATCTCCATCACCACCAAAATAAATTAACAAAGATGAACCGATTCCAAAAATTTAGATTCGCTCCTTATTTCCCCCTCCTATTTTTAACTTTTGGTTTCAAAAATTAACTAAAATATTTTTATTACAGTATTATCATAATGTTAGCATCGACCAATTTTAGTTTTCCCTCTCTTATTTCCTGAACAGAAAAAAATTATGTTCCCTCTATTTTTATTTCATATCACTTGCTACTTCTCTTTCGAAATTTCCAATGTCACAAAATATCTCCAAACATTGTTGAAATCTCTCTGCCTCCACTTATATGCCCCAAATCTCTTAACAGACTCCTTTATTTTCCCCTCTCTTGCTCAAAACTCTCGACCTTCTTATCTCGCGCTCAACCCCCTTTATCTCGATTGTCTCCTCCCACCATTCTCCTCCCCAATGCGCCTTTAATAGTGAAAGTTCCATTGGGTATCATTTAGTCGGGCAAATTAGGATTGTCCATTTCAAGCAAAAACGGTTTAGAAAGCAAACTCTAGTCCAACCGCGTGCTACAGAAGATTTTACTGTGCTAGATTTACTGCGAAGCCGGAAGACAGGTTTATTTGAAAAATGCTTAAATAGGTATATTTTTATGTGCTCTTTAATGTGAGATTTTATTTCAAATTTTCAAAATTATTTTTTTAATATAACTTAGTATTTTTAAAAGATTTTTATCCAATGAGCAAGCTTTTATTTGATTGGTTGATTGGCTAAGTGTGTGCTTTTTATTAAGAGCAATGCTACACTTACCTACAAATCTTACCAGACGCATTGAATGGGTGGATTTTAAAGTGTTATTTCTGCTGCCATTAAGTATATTTTTAAGGGTTGTTTCTATAGTTTATTGCTGTGAAAATCAGTTTGCTGTTTTGATTTTTATTACTGCGAAATACAATCTATATATTGCTGTTTTTACTCTGCTATTGCTGCTGTGTATAGGATGTTCTAGTTTGTATTACTGTGTATCTATTTCGCTGCTGCCATTGGTATTTTTTGCTGCAGAAAGATCTATTTTATATGGCTGCGAAAATGTGTTTCTGTTGCTGAATTTTTTTTTTATAAGCCTGTTTATATTGAATCTGAAAATCTGAATATATTTGCTATTAATCTGCTTAAAGTAAGTAATCTTTTCTAAATAAAAGTTTCTTGACTCAAACATCTTGTTTGAAATATTTTCTATAAAATCAGATTGAGCGGGTTTTACAAACAGCAAGCTGCCATTCTGCACTACGCCGCAATCTCCATACGACCATCCTATTGCCCTAATTTCCCTTCTTTCCATTGTGTCGCCTTACACTTAATTTAAAATAGAAAAGTTAAATAATTTGTGCCCTAATTTGTTCTCATTCAGATTCATTTTGATACTATGTATGTGTTAGTTAAAGTTTTGACTAAGTATATTTATATTGGTTAAAATATGAAAGCATATGTATATTTTTTGGCGGTATCTATTAACAAGTATGTATGGTGGAGCCGTGGAGCCATTATTCATTTTATTTGTTCATAGATGGGCTCTTTATAGCTCTTTTCTTTTCTCCAAGTACATCGTAAATTCTACTACTGCTGGAAAGGAAGAAAAGTTCCTTTAAATTCTTCTGTTTGGTGTAACTTTGTTTGTTATGTGATTGGTAATCGTTATTTTCAGAGAAACACACTCGTAAGGGGGGACACGCGAGACCAAAGAAGGAAATAAATTAAGATTGAGCGTTTTAATGATAAGGTCAACCTCCCTCTAATCTATTCTCAATATGTTAATCTTGCTTCACACAAAAAGACACCATATGATCTTTGTTTGTTGTGTACTATTGAAAATTCATGTTCCTGGAGCTTGAAATAGGTCTTTTTTGTAGGATTTGCCCATCTGTTGGATGCGTGTGAACTCCTCACCAAATTCAACTTATCTAATTAAATCAATTTTATGGGTAACTGACAAAAGCATTTGTCGAGGGAAACATAGTTCAAAGAGTTGCTAATTGTCGTGCTTTTCTATTTGTCAGGATGGAAGAAGAGGTTAAATTAATTCCTCTCTGCCGTACAAGAAAAAATGAAGGTGTTGAGTTTGTGTTGCATTTTGGCTGAAGAGTTTTTATTTGTTCTTCAATCAGGTACTATTTAGAAGCCTTTAATTAGCAATGGGAATGATTAGTTTCACTGGCTTACGAGGATAATTAAAGCAAGCAATACTAATTGG
The DNA here is from genome assembly GCA_021464415.1 of Lonicera japonica. Lineage (NCBI taxonomy): Eukaryota > Viridiplantae > Streptophyta > Magnoliopsida > Dipsacales > Caprifoliaceae > Lonicera > Lonicera japonica. The sequence continues at coordinate 25,643,187 of CM038471.1, forward strand.
TAAAATTAGACTGCATTATTTATATTTTTCTTTGTCTTTATAAAATTGTCCTATACTTTGTATTTGTGCACTTATCTTTGTCTTTGTTCAATTTGTGTAAATCAGACCTAAAACTACACGTAGACTAAAATATGATTCAATGTCTAAAATCATGAGGAGCACAGAGCGAGATATATACATGTAGACTATAAAACATAAATATATACATATAAATATGGAACTTAAAAATTTACATACAAATAAAGCAATCTAATTTCTTGAGTAATCAAATAAAGCAATCTAATTCATCACAAATTACGAGATAAAGAACCTGAATGGGCACGTGAGCTGGAGCATGATCCTGCACTTAAATAAATACATCACTCTCTCTCTCTCTCTCTCTCTCTCTCTCTCTCTCTCTCTCTCTCTCTTTATAAATAAATACACACCTTTCCTCTTCTTTACAATGATATACTTAAACAAAGAAATTAAAAGAAAGCTTATATCAGACCATCTTGACGTTCCATGATTATCTAAGTTCACCAATTCTTATAAGTGAGATCCCTTTTTCTTTTTTCTTATAGTTAGTAGAAAAGAACAAGAGACATTAAAGCAATTAGTTTCCATTCTTTCACTTGCTCTCTCCATATGTTTTCTTAGTCCTTATTTACATTCATCATTTGATATCTCATGTTACTTTCTTTTCAATAAATGCTGTCTTCCTCTTTGTTTATGCTTCTCTTATTTTCCGGTTTGCAGGTAGTTAAAGTATCTTGTGGAGCTATGCGTACATACCTAGCATGATATCAGTAAGAATTTTGGCAGTGATAGAAGTGAATTTGTAAGTTTGGATATTCAAGCTAATGTTAATGCTAAAGCTCTAATACTATTACTATTATATTTGTTAGATATTGCAGATTGTATAAGTACAACTTATCTTCTATACATAGGATTCTTATTTATTTATTGAATAATTTTAAAAATGGAAAGAAATCCAGTGAAAATATTAAAGAAACTAAAAATGGGTATTTTCTAATGGCAGGATATCTCCCATTTGATTAAATGGATCTCACACACTATTTTGAGTGACATGTGGAGTGATGGAATAGTTTCATCATGCACGTGTACCTTCGTGTCATTATGTACAAAGTTTCTTTTGGTATTGTATTTAAGTAATTCCTTGTATTAGTCTGTTTCTAATTAGAATGAAGGTCCTTAAACCAATTATCTGTTTTAGCAGTCCATAGACTTGCTGCATAAATTTGTCAATTTTTTTCTACTATGTACCACTTTAATTTCTCATGGAGTGATGGTAAATCGATGGTAATTCAATTATATGAATTAATGAACATAAATCCCATGTGGGAAATATTACAAATATATGAATTCCTTATGCTGCTAGGTGTATATTGTTTCTTTGCTCTGAAATTAAGAATTGAGTTGGTGTTTTTGGTAATCCAAGTTTACTACAATCAACTCATGCTGTTGAATTCCTAGTTAAGTTCACAATTTCCTTTTGAAGTTTTAAAGTAGCTTGTCTGTCTTCATGGAAAGTGGTATATTTAAGTAGTTATATATGCAGCATTGTTTACGTTACTACCTTCTTCCCTTCTCTTTTGTATCTCATAGGGAGCATTTAAGAAGTAGTACTATGACTAAGATTTGAATTTCTTGATATAGAGGTGAATGAAATTACATTAAATGTCATTATATTTGGTTCTGGATTAAAGTGTACTATTTCCATCCTATATTAGGAGTCAACATTTTTACTTAACTGCGCTAATTGCAGTATTACACCCACCAAAAAATTTAAAGTTATGTTCTTATAGTGTTGTTGGAAGTTTCGTTGTGCATGCTGATAAGTAAGCCAGTTAGTTTTATAAAACTTCTTGGTTTTAAGTTTACAAAATTTCTTGTACTTTGACATTGTTAATTAACTAACTTGTTTTTGTTTTGGCATCTTCTATATGTTCTAGTTGTGATAAGAGTGTGAACATGGTTATGAAGTAATATAATAGACAACATGCGATAATAAATGTATTGGCACGATGATCTCTTCTTCCCATCGATGATTAGCCACATTAATAAGTATCCTTAACACTCGTGTTTAGCTTATGTTATCATTATATATTTTTTAAATTAGCATGATCATTCATTTTGATATTGAAATCGTACAGTTAAGTCATTTGTATGTCATTTTTCTTCAATTCTAACATCTATATTTTTTGTAATGTTCTTTATAGAAGTAATCTACCAAGTATCAAGGGATTGCTATTAATAAAGGTGAAGAAGCTTGGACTAGTTAAACTTTGAGGGCCTTGTGCATTGTAATATTATTATTTATGACTTGCTAATTGTTATGTGGATTAGATTGCCCTTTTGAATTAAAATATATATGGTGTTAGTTTGGATTTGATTGAACTATATTGTTGGTTATTAATTAAGTTTTGATGGTGTGTAATATGTTGAAAAAGGCAAAAAAAAGAATGTGGCTAAAAAAAAAAAAAACTACCCAAAAATTGTATTACCAAACTGGTATGGCGTTGGCACGGCTAAAACCCATTCCAAATGAGTGCCAACTTTTCACATGTAATAACGAGTAGCTGACACGCGGAGGAATGAGAAAAGTTACACGTGGAAAAATAAAAAATGAAATGAAAACTGAGTTATATTGCAACGTATTTGGAACTGATTTGACAACATTAATGGCCGTTCCAAAACCGTTTCAGTTTTGGTGAAAAGGGTCCAGTTTGACCAGAATCTAAAACGGGATGGGATCGGAAACATGCCATTCCAAAAAAATTACCACGCCTATTTTAGGCACTATCAGAGCCGTTCTAGATTTATTTTGGTACGGTTTTGAGTAGCGCCTGTGTGGCATTTCTAGTGTAGTGTATAGAGATGTGTGATGGGGGAGAAAGAACCGGGGCAAAATGGGTATACGATGGAAGTCTTTAAGAGGAGTTGGGATATCATTAAAAAAGACATTTTAGGATTCTTGAAAGAATTCTATGATAATGGTATCATTAATGTATGCACCAATTCCATCTACATTTGTTTAATCCCCAATAAATTATCTGTGAAGCCCCAAACTCCCGTTTGGAGGATTGAGCCTCCGGGACCCAGTTAATCACGGTGCCGTACGTGACAGAAGGATTAAATTAAAACAATTTAAACAGTATCGAAAACATTTCTTGTGTAAAGTTCTAGTTCAGAAAAAATTTGGCATGTGAATTCTATAATTTTAATAAAACCAAGGCCTGTACAAGCTCAATCTTTTGAAATAGCTCCATATTTACATTTATCAAATCCCAACTATTAACATACAAATGTGATTACAATTCATGTTCCTCCAATGAGGTCCCAAACAAAGTCATCAAGTTATGTAACATTTATATCATACATAACACCTTTAATTAATTATACAAACTATTCCAAAACATCTGAATTTGTAAACACTAAGTCATCCTGAGACAACTATATAGTTCCAAGCTATCAGAGGCTTTCTAGACTCGTATGCATGCCATTCCCCGAAGAGTACCTTCAAAACTGTTTTGAAAAAATGGGAGTGAGCCAAACGGGCTCAGTAGGAACTATCCGAGTTTTTTAGATAAAAATAAGTTGGGAAAAACCATGCATGCATGCCGTGCTTTTATAATGAAAATAGTTTGACTTATGTAATGCAACTTTGTACGAAATTCATTTCCTTGTAATATATAGTACTTGGATAAGTATAAATATATGTACATAAAGATATTCCTTAATTTGCCAATGCAATGGAAATCATTTCATGCAATGTATGTAAGTGCTATCCCATCCCCAAAGTATAAGAAAGGCAATATAAATAATTATAGTCGTACTGAATACTCCACAACACCGCAACCAGATCTATAATCATATCAATCACATATATAAACGTCATGTCTAGGATTTTATCTACGTGTGCACATGGATCGTGATCAAACTCGGTTTATTTTGCCCCTAAGGCAGGGACCACCTACTGTGTGCACCTAGACGGAGAATGCCCCCAAGGCAATAGAATGGTCTCACGTAACCACCAAGGCCATATGTTATAGGTAATAACTAAGTCACTATCTGGTACAAGCAGTGTTGGCTAACGAATATAGAAATCCAAGAAAAATCCCAAGTACACATGCATATCTATGGGTCATCAATATCATCTTAGAACATGATACACCTCATATTATTACCCATGTATGAGCCAAAAGAATATATATGTATACCAAAATATATGTACTTGATTCACATATATATGTATATAATTTGTATATCTCCGTTTAAGTGTATATATACCTTACATTACTCAAGTGGTGGTGCTGTAGTTGTATTTCAACTTCTTTCGCCAAGTCCATTAATTATAGGTCCAGTTAAGAATATCCTTCTTTTGGGGAGTTTCGTACGTTTCGTCATGTAGGCTCCAAGCCAAGTATAATACACAAATTATTAAGGTTTATGTTTCATATAAACTTTCCCCTATGATCTTAGCTCTTGGTTTATACAAAATAAACTTATAAATCTGCTCAACATAGTTACAGACTAGCAAGTAGGTAGTAGTTTTCATAGATAAGGGATTACTAATTAAAGTACAACAATAACACCACAATCACAAGTAATTATACGCCAATTATGTTTCCAAAACCGAGTATGGCATCTTATGTAAGTGTGCTACGGCATATGTTTACAAAAGTACTCGTAAGTAATGGTTTTATACCCATCTTTTCCAAATCAACATAATAGTTGGGGTTTCTTGTAAAATCCATCATTTATGTTTGTAAGAGATATAACATAATTAAAGATTCAAAGGAAAATTACCCCATAACCCCTTGAACATGCATTTGTAGAAAATTATATACAAAGTCATCGCATTAGCTTTGATTCGTAGTGTGTAAGGTATAATAACTTGAAAACATGTCATAATACTATTGTTCCCACCTATTGAGGGTTAATCCCTCGAAGAAGAATTACGGAAGAAACAAACCGGAGAAGCATAGATGCGAAACCCCCAACCGTGCTCCAAAACCCTAGCCATGGAGGTGGTGCTGAGGAAGATGATGAATAGTGATAGGAGGGTGGATTTGGTGGATAAAGGAGTAGCTTGAGTCATGATCTCGGATCACTCGCATAACCCCCAAGATTGCCTCTCTTTTCTCTCTCTAGAAGCTCTCAAGAGGTGGTGATGAAATGAGAAGAAAAAGGGAGGAAAGAAATATAAAAATCTCACCCAGCTCGAAGTAGTCGACTACCCCACTTCATGTAGTCGACTACATGGCCCAGAAGTGTGGGTTTTTGCTTCCTTCAGCTTTTTGGTTGCCAAGTCAACTTCGCATGTACTTTTCATCATAAAGGAGTGGGAATTAGGTCACGTCCAAAACACAGAAGTTGTAGAATGGATCAAAAACTAGAGATAGGCGCATACGGGGACTCATTTGGAGTTTGGATGAACAAGATATGGACTTCCAAAGTTAGCTAAATATCATTAATTGCGTAGGACCTAAACTTCCGATTTACGAGTTGATTTTCGTTCGATCCACCCGAAATGACTTATGGTCATTCTAACACACTTAAATACATTAATATGACTTACTAGAAGTCTCTAAGCCATTCCGATCATTCGGAAACAAAATTTGGATTTCCAAAGCCACTTCTGCCTTACGAGCATCTTGTATCGTAATTCCCGAGAAATAGAGATATGGGGTGTTACATTATCATCTCTTATGCTTAAATATTATAGGCCAATTAGCCTTGTAATGAGTTTATATAAGATTTTGTCTAAAGTTTTATCTTTAAGATTAAGAGACGTGTTGGGAGAAACCATTGGTTTAGCACAAAAGGGCGTTTGTGAGGGGTTCGAAATTGGGAGGGAGAAGGTGAATCTATCACATTTACAATTTGCTGTTGCCACCAGTTTTTTCTCTTAAATGACGAGAGAAAGCTGAAAAATTTAATGGATATTCTAGATATCTTTGGGGTTGCTTCGGGTCTTAACATCAACCTGTCAAAAGCACGTTTGTAGGGCTTAATGTTAATGAGGAAGACTTAATTTCCTTGGTGAGTGTAGCAAGTTGTGAGGTAGGTTCATGGCCATTGTCCTACTTGGGTATGCCGTTGGGTGACAATCCGATACGAGTAGGATTTTCAGATCTAGACATAGAATTTTTTTTGAAAAGATCGGAAGGATGAATGAAATGATGTCTTTCTAGAGGGGATAGATTGACATTAATTCAATTGGTCTTGTAAAGTATTACTAATTACTTTCTCTTTTCAAAATGCCTCTTTCGGCGGCAAAAAAGATTGAAAGATTGTTGAGAAATTATTTTTTTAGGGTGGGGTTGAGGAGCATAGAAGTGTTCATTTAGTTAGTTGGAACATTGTGTCGAAAAGCAAAGTTAAGGGAGGTTAGGCGATTGTAATCTCCTAAGAAAAAATGAGGCTCTCTTGGGAAAGTGGCTTTGGAGATTTCCTTTAGAGGAAAATTATTTTTAGTGCTTACTAATCAAAAGTAAATATGGCATTCATAATTACGGATAGGATTCTATTGTGGTGGCTAGAGGATCTCATCGCAATCCATGGAAGGCCATCTCTAATGGCCTCGATACATTCTTATCCTTCACTCGACCTAAGATACGGATAGGGGATAAAATTTAATTTTGGGAAAACATATGGGTTGGGTCCTCTCCATTAACTTCTCTTTTCCTCGGCTGCAAATGGTTTGTCTCAATACTAACTCCTCGATTGCTTTGATTATTCGTTAGGATTCCAAAAATTCTTATTCATGGGACTTATCCTTTTGTATAAATCTTAATGATAAGGAGATTAAGGAATTTTTGGCATTAATGATCTGGTGGGTTGCATCAAACTCAATAGGTTGGAAAGGGACAGGAGAGTTTAGGTAGGGGAAAATCAGGTTTCTTTTCTTGTAAATCCTAAGGTAAAGGTATTTGCTTGGTTAGCTTTTTAGAAGAAGGTAAATACGCACGACTTGCTCCTAATTAGATGGCCTTATCTTTCCATCTTAGTGTGTTCTTTGTGATAAGATTCGAATGGAGTTTGATTTGGTAACAACCCTGCCAAAGTCATGGCATGATCTTTTGGCCATTGAATGGTGCTTCAAGGGCAATAAGAAGAAAGCAAAGATGATGTGGAGGTGTTGTTGTATGGCAACAACTTGGAATGTGTGGTAGGAATCCAATTCTAGAATTTTTGAAGATAGATCACTGCAGGTTCAGGAGGTGTAGAGCAAAACACTATAAGAAAATGTAACTTTAATAAGGAAATATGTTTGTCGACAAAGGTTTTGTATCCTCACAATAGTTGGATAGCGAGAAAAGAAAAATATTTTTCGCTTGTCTTTTATGATGGAAAAAATAGGGTATTTTTAAATGGACACACAAAATTATTCTACTCACCCCGGTATTAGATTACTTGAAATCACCCCCACCAAGATTTACAAATTTCATTCTACTCACCCCATCATTTTTCTCTATGCCAAACAAATAAACCTAAAAACCTATTTTTTTTCATACATCATCACACGGTCCTTCCTGAAAATCTCAAAACCCCTTTCTCTCTCTTCTCTTTAGAGTTAAATTAGTTGGGGTTCGAGCTATTTATCCTATCACTTTTATAAAAATGGAGTATTCCTTTTGAAATCAATGAAATTGAAGATGTAGTTCCACTTTGTAGATTTATATATATATATATGCTCATTTTCACTGCGTTAGAGAAAAAATAGAAAAACACACAAGTTTTTTTTGGACAAAATATTTGAAATTTTATTCAAAACAACAAAAAAGGCCCATTGATTATATGGATTGTTACATAGCTCTCTTAATTCTCATGGATCACAAATTCTACTTCTCCAATCACACCACCAACTCCCCATTCTCCACCACTCTTGTTGTGTCTTCTGCCGTATCGCCGTCATCTCCTTCCTCACCGACAACAAGCTCCTCACTCTTCGCTCCCTTGCGTTTTCCTCGGTTATCCAAATTCCTCGATTACCCCATTATCAATGACTTCTGGCACCACCACGGTCTCCTCAGTCCTCGTCTTTGCGGTCAATCTCCGTGATCCTGGAGTCCAATAATAGTTACAATTTGTAAGCCTCCATTTTCCGATTCACCCACGCTGGCGCATGGAGAAAAATTCCAATGAAGTCTTGTCTAAATCTTCACAGATTGCTGATGAAATTGTTAAAAGAAAAGGAACAAGTTCAATTACAAAAATGGGAATTAAAACAGAGGCAAAAAAGTTAAGGGATTGTTTGGTTGGGTGAATGTGTTTTTTCTTGTGAAATTTTAAAAAATTAGTGGTGTAAGAAGAATAATTTTATGGGTGTGAACAAAAACACCCAAAAAATATCTATAGTGAGGATTATTTATAACCTCACACGATATTAGGTAATGGTGAGAAAATAATTTTGTCATAAAATGAAAATTTTCGTTTAATTGATCTAGCGAGGAATGTTGAAATTTTATCACTAATAAGGCATGTCTAGCGACAAATTTAATTTTGTCACTAAAATTTCTTCACTAAAGCTACGTTTTCTTGTAGTGAAATCAAGTTGATGGCTTCTCTTTGGGCATTCTCATCCAAAGTTTTTGTCTTATTATCTACATCTGATATATCTAGAGATTGGGGGGCAGTTACGAGATAGAGTTGTAGGATTCATTATTCTAGAGTCATAGTTTGATTGTGTGATGATTCTAGGTAGCTATTGTGGTAAATTTCTGGTCTAGCAGATGGCTCTATTTTATTTAATTGTATTGTTTTTTTATATCAAAAAAAGTGTTTGTTTTTATGTTAAAAAAAATAAAAAATTCAAAGTATAACACGCAATAGTGAAAAAACAATTTTCTTCCTATGGTTCCCAACTTAGCTAAGGTAGATGATGATGAATTAAATGATAGTTGATGTTGATTCCAGCTCTAGACCAATGCTCCATGATTTACCCTAGTTCCCATGGGGACGAAAAGATGAAAAAGATGACGAAAAGTGATTTCCAAGCTCCAAATTCTTGCATTATAACAAAGCATCCCAAATTTTCTCTCTAATAATCCATCTCAATCTCCCGACATCTTCTTTAGACTTTTTAGGCATTAAATTTGAAAATGAGAATTCTAGAGTGTATATGAATGAGTTAGGTCGATTAAAGAACGTTATGGAAAAGTCAAGCTATTGGTCGATGGAAATGCGTCGGTATCACTAAAATGGTGTTATTCCAGTACGCCTAGCTAACATCTCACAACACTGAGGCAATTGCGTACTGGTACTAGTCTTAAAGGGCTATTCTAGTATGCAGCTTCAATTCTGCCACTTGACTTAAATGATCGTTTTGGCCTTAAAGATGATCAATTCTAAACTTGGACTAAACACGGAATATGTAGAACACACGGAAACCTAACTAGGAGTATGAACTGACAATTGTTTGGATAAGAAATGAAGGACATATGGAAACACTAAGCTAACAAGGAAATGATTGTCGTGTACCGACCATTGAGTTATGCGACTGTCACCTCGTATCGTATACGGGCCACACTAAATACAGAATAACCACACGTACGAGTCTGATTCCACTAATGGAACATGTGTTGAGGTGTAAATTCCGAGAATGCATTCAAGAATGGAAGATCACAACCCAAAGTGTTAGTAAAAAAGGGACTACGCTAAACGTGGCAGAATTAATGGCTAATTAGAATACGGGGTATTATAATTTTTGTGTAGGTTTGATTTTGGGCTTTCATAAGAGAATGTTTAAATCTATAATTATGACTAATTTAGTTGGGTTTTTAATAGAGAACTTTGAATGGTTTTGAGCGAGATTATGATATGGCAAATCTATTATTTAAAAAACCCTAATTTTGTATCCATGCATCTTCTCCTTATCATTTGATTCCACCATCCCCTTTCTCTTCACTTGGTGATCTTGTTCCATTTTTAATTGCTATTCAAATTTATTGACGATCTAATTTCTTCATCATTGCAATGGCAAGTAAGTTCAACAAAATTAATTTTTTTTTTTCACAAATTTCATGTATATTTTATTTTTATTTACAAGCGTGTATTATAGTAAACATTGTTAACCCAATTTCAATGCAACTTCCCATTGACCTTGTTAGACCTCTAGCCCAGGAATACATATATGGACGTATGGTAGATCTTTACCGACATGTATTTTTAATTGCCATGTATGTTTTTAAATTTTAATTTTCAGTTTTCAATTAATCATTGTTGCGATTTTCAACTTGTAACATTGTATCTTTAAGTAAACATGTAATGTTGCAACTATAATGAAAGGATATGCACACAGCTAGTATGATATATAGTTTTAGGTTATTCTTATTGATCTACCACTTGCAGGAATTTTGTAAACCGTGCATATATGAATGATATAGAACATAAAATGTGCATTGACAACATGGATAATTAGGTTAATTTATTCTTCTAGTAAGTTTTAAATTTATTTCTTCTTGTTTTGCTATATTTTTTCATATGAGATTGCTTAGCCAATTGACAAAAATATGTCTTGTATCTAGAAAAAGAGGAAAATGGTCAAGCAATATCTTGTCAATGGTGTTCCTACATATTTTGAAACCTCATTTTTGTTTTATATACCTGAGAAAACTTATTGATTTTATACATATTATCATTGTAGACGACCTTAATTGTTTATAGTATTTTGTTTTTAGTGGAATGCTAAAAACAATTTTGCTTACTAATAGAGTGTGTTGACCTTGAAGGTCTTAATCTTATTTTGATAATAACAATAAATCAATCATGTGTAATTTAACATGTTTCTTGATTTAAGATTATAGTTTTCTTACTTGGAAAAATCAAGAATAACATGATTACTCGAAGAAAGCATGCCACAGGACAAGGATCATTCAATCAATATCTGATAAAGTCTACAAGCATTGGACAAAACAAGGAGATCAATCTCATCATCGATGCTATTCATGGAGATCAAGATCAAGGAACATATGCAAAAGCTTCAAATGAAGATCAAATTGAAGAAACAAATTGAAATATTCAAAGACTCGTTTATTCGGTATTCGAGTGAGTGCTTAGAATTTATGTAAAGTTTCTTATTTGATAATTTATATAGCTCATATATTTTGATATATCATTCTTAGATTGATCAAAACCAAGTTTGAATCAAAATAATTTCAAAACATCATTCTTATAAAAACCGGTTTTGAAATAAATTCTTAATAAATTCATATGAATGAATTTTGATACAAAAACAAATTTGGGTGTCTTAGAAACTTATTTGTAACACTCCCCAACCTTTAGAATTATTTTTGGAGTCAAATTACAAAAGTTGAAAACTTGCAAAAAACCTCCACATGGCAGAGCAATGTAGTCGACTACATTAAAATGCTGGGAGTCGACTACCTCATGTAGTCGACTACATGGATCCTGAGGGAGTTGACTACTTTAGTTTCTGGAAATATACCCATTGGAGATGTCTTACAAGCCTAGTTTTGGCCTATAACCACCTCTAACTACCCCAAACGGCCATATTGCTTCTTAGACTATTTATATGACTTCCAAGACTCATTTGAAACAACTTTTGATCATTCTCTTATACATACTTCATCTATCTTCAATATCAAAAGATTCAAGAATTTTTTTTTGGTCAATCATTCTTATTGAGCTATAAATCTTGATCAAACTTGATAACTTCTAGTGTGAGATTCAATTGTATTCTTTAAACACTTGAGAGTTGTTTTTCATTGGTGTGAATCACCAAACAAACAATTAGAATTTACACTTGTGAGAGGTCAATTTCATAGGATAACAAGAAGGTTAATTCTTGTTTAGTTTTTGTGGGAGGTAAATCTCATAGATTAGCAAAAGAGTGTCTTGTGAGAGTATTGTGGTAAAGCAATACTTGTAAGAGTGTGTGAGAAGAATACACTTGTAAAGGTTTGATCTTCACCCGGAAGAAGAGTGGAATTAGTGGAACTTCTCGGGAACTAACTGAGCGCGGACTATGGTTTAGGAAACCAAAACCGTGAGGAGAAAATGTCTTGGACTTCTATTGGTTTAATCTTTTTAACTCCAAGCTCTTTAATGTATTTCTATATCATTACTTGTGTTTTGTTTTCTCTTGAGTTTTTGTTTGATTGATTGCTTGCATTCCTTGATATACTTGTTTAACTTAATTGTTTTGCATAAACCTTTTTCAAAATTTTTTTAATTCCGCATTAAGTTTTTTAAAAACCCTATTCGCTCCCCTCTAGGGTTGTTTTCCGACCAACAGAGTGTGCCCATACTAATAGTAAATTAACATGATAAAAGACAAATTTTACTTTAATGGGATGTTCCCTAATTAAAAACTAGTTGTGCCCATACCATTAACCTAAAACATAATATATATGTATGAATTAAAAATGTGAATTTTCGTTTGGTACAAATGGAATATTATTTGGTCGTGATATTTCTTACATTTATAATTAAGCTTGCAATATATAAAGAACTTGTGAAAGCAGGGTGAAGTTCACACATTCAACAGTTTTCTCCGATATAAAGCTTAATTTCATTTTTACTATAACCTATTCCACTTGAAAGTAATTATGTTTCTTTTAAATGTACAAAAAGCTATTATTTTCATTTTTTGTGCAATTTTTCTGTTTTCGAAATACTAGAAGAAATTAAAGTAAAGTTAGCTTGAATATATAATAGATTTATATAGTGAATGTATGATTCTAGCACATGACCATTTCTACACATCATCATTTCTGTACACACCCACAAATGAATACATAGTCCCTAAATCAATGCCAATAATTTTACTGTTTGAGGGAGATTTCCCACTATCTGCTATTTCAACTCACAACTATGCAATGAAAAAACATAACAATATTTAGATTCATAGTTGGAGCACTAGATTCTGTTAAATTTATGTATACATATACACATATGCACCTATATGAATATTCATGTAATACTGTTTTTTCAGCAAAACAGTAAAGAAAAGAATAACATAGTGACAAAAATCTAGTTATTCAACCACTTTTGTTATATCTGTTTTTGATTTGTTTTTTCTATTGAATTATATTAGAGATGAGCAAAAATCCTCCAAGTATTCGACTTAGAATCGACCTTTATAACTTTTAACAAAAATTTTGAATGATAAATTAAGGGTAGTTCTATTGTTAGTAATTTACAATTTAAAAAAAAAACTAATTTTTGTGTACGTGCACGTGGTTTTAGTGCTTAACAAATGTGATTAATTAAATCCATTAATTAATATTTATATACTAAGAATTGAATAATTAGTATGAAACAAAAATAATCACAAATAAGTAAAAACATAGTATCAAGTGTAAAATTATCTTAATTAATAATTATAAGAAAACTTTAAAATCGGTCGACTATATAAGACAGTAATATATTTTTAATAAAATTTTAGAATTGGTAGATAGTTAATTATATTAAACTTATGTGGATTATTATGCACAATATCACAAAATAATATAACACTATATAAATAATAGATGGAATACACCTAATTCAATACAAACTTTAACTTATATAATTATTTTAACCAAATAAAGTAGAGTTTAAATTTATTTAAAATACTAATACTGTTATAAAAATATACATAATTATACACTATTTGAAATACTAATACTAATATAATTATAACTTATTTAATTACTTTAACCAAATAAAGTAGAGTTTAAATTTATTTGAAATACTAATACTATAATATAAAAATATATTAAGTTATATTGTTTTATTTTTACTCTAAGTCTTAAAATCTATATAAAAATATATGGAGTTTTACACTATTTGAAACACTAATGCTAATATAATTCTAACTTGTTTAATTAGTTTAACCAAATAAATTAGAGTTTAAATTTATTTGGAATACTAATACTATAATATTAAAATATATGAAGTTATATTTTTTTAATGTAAATTTTAAAATCTTGTGATTAAAATTAAGTGAATATTTGTCTCTACAAAAAAAGGGAAAAACAAGTAAGTTATTCGTACATTTAATAATAATAATAATAATAATATAGATATGATACAACTTTCAAAGAAATTACTTTGCTCTGGTAAAGTAACATGATAACCTAAATTAATATTTGTAGAGTTATGACAAAAAAACATTCAAATTTCATGTAAGAAAGAATCAATGGAAATTCTTTTTCTCTAAAACAAAACAAAACAAAATCAAACCAGCCGAGTAATAATGTAATAAATAATTAAGACCGAGTATGTGAAATAAGGATAGGAAGAAAAAATGCTGGTTTGTGCTTGATCAAACTCATTGATATGTGGAACTTAACATATGTATATAAGTAGGGTAGAAACACTTGCAACAAGGCATTTTGGAGAAATGCCCCACACCTGTGCTTCAAAATGTTCATATGGGGAACAATATCAGTATTGTGAATGGAACTGGATGGATTATGGTGCCGACCATGGTGGAGGTGGGCCCAACATCACATTCATACTATTATAGTTGAATCTTAGAAACTCCATTTTTTTCAACTTTTGAGATCAAACATTATAGATACGTTTAGCAAAAAAGTTTGAAAATGATTGAAAATATTGTAACTTTATGAGAAGATGGAAAAAGATATTAGAATTTGTGATATATTCACCACAATTTTCTTATTTTTCATGGAATTTTTTACTTAATTACCAACTCTTGGTAATTTTATTCAATTTAAAACGCGAAAAATATAAGAATATTTCACCAAATTAAGCATACATTTTTTAATTCAAAAAAATCAGTAGTATTTTCAAATCATTCCCAGCTTTTTTATGGAACACCTAGTATGTCATAAAAACAGTACTGGAAACCAAGTAACTCAAAGAAAGATAAAATAAATGATAATGTGTTTGAAACGATCAAATTAAAACATTTATGTAACTCCCCATAAGCATGATATTCATTCTTGATCACTTTCAAACATCTTGACACAGCGAACTTGACTACAACCCAATCCGGCACCCCGCCCCCTAACACCACACCCCACTCTTTGCTCTTTGTATTTAAATTAGGTTGTAACTCGTAATAAAGTCACTATCAACTTTATAAATATATATATATTAAATCTTATGAACACAATTATTCATCTCTTATATATTTTTAAAATTTAATATTTAGTACCCCTTATTGTATAGATACATGTGCATAAACAAACGTATATAATTATCTATCCCTCAACAATTTAGTCAGCTCAATGTTCTTCTTTTGCTGTGTACTTAAAACTCATTTATCAAGCCTTATTAAAAGCCTCTGATTACATTACCTCTGTTTCTGCATAGATCCCTTAAGCATTCTTTTGCTTGTTTTTGTGCTTTTCACAATTTGTTACTATGCACCATCTCTAGAAGCAATAAAGATATTGGGAATGGCGAACAATTTGGTACTGGTAAGTGCATGCCCTTCCGAAGGGCAATACTATGCCACCTTCTTTCCCATGTGAGTCAAATAGAATGAACACTTTAGAGAGAAAATTGAGAGAGTGAATTGCGCTATATTCATCTGACCTTTGGTGGAATTTATATAGGAAAATTACACAAGATAATTAATTTAATTGCACCCTAGCCAACTAAGTAATTAATACAATAAATACTACACAATACTCTGTATTTAATATAAAGATGTTTACTTCCTAATATAGAGTCACGCTAACAAAGTGGTGAGGGCCTTGAAAGGGTCGCTAATCAAATGCTCTCTTTACTCTCCACCTAGCAATAATTGACCTGATTTTGCAGTCAGTTCCTAGTCCTAGAACATGCCAGTGATTAAGCCAAAATATTGCATTTTTATACATATTTAGGTGTCTTAATGTGCATGAATTTGATTCTAATTATTCTAAATTGTTAAGATTTGAGTTTTAATCATGAAATAGGATTGTATGTTTGTTTCTAGTGCATTATAACCTTTTTACAGGTTAAAAATGAACAAGAACGAATCCAGAAATGAATTCCCCCAAAATTAGTCATTACCGGTCGAATTCGGAGCAAAATTAAGTTCAAGAAGTGAACTGAAAGCAAATCCCAAGCTTAAGCATGAAGGGAGTATATAGAAGAGACTAAGAGAAGCCAATAGAGCAGTCCCAAGAAAAGAAGAGTCATTTGAATCAAACTAAGAAATTTTTGAATGAAGAAGAGGTTCACCGTGCGCAATGATGATGTTTTAGCCAATTCTGGTATTTATCCATGCAGGATTTGAACAAAACTCTAGGAAAACAAAGGTTGTAGAGCTCTGAGTTAGCTACGCGTAGGAGAAAACCTTGCATCAATCAGAGTTCGGAGCACAAAGTTATGGCAGAAATACAATCAATGCACCAGTGAATCAGGTTTGAGCATGAAAGAATACATAAATACATGATGCAGATATTTATCAAATCGGGTCCTTAACCTAGATGGCAAGTGACCAGCTCTCTACTCATGCTTAGTCTAGTGTTCGAATCCGCATTAATATTTCAGAGAGAGAGTTTTCTATTTATATTTCATTTTTCCCTTTTGGCTTGTATTGAAGAAGAGACGGAGTTAAATAATATTGGCATCGCATTTTTTGATATTCTACGTAACTGTAAGTTTCTTTCAATATTTTTCTTAATTACTTTCAATTAATGTTCATTAATGCTTAGATTGTTAGTTAATTATGTGTTTGAATGTTATTATTGAATGAAATTTATGTTTAATTTATAATTTTTATTGGAATTTTTGGTAGAATCCCGTGTAAAACCCTAATTTTTTTTTTTTCGTATTTTGACCATAACTTCTTCGTTTCTTGGTTGTTTTTGATGATCCACTTATTAAAACGGCCTGAATTAAATTTTCTACAAAACCCTACTGATTTGGAGACTCAAATCCCAAGATTTCCAAAAGTCAGTAGGCCATTTGTGTTGCTAGTAGATTGTTTATTTTTCAAAGGTGTTCAACCCATAATTTCTATTTTACGCATGTTCTTAATTTTCGATTGCATTGAAATTTTGAGTGCATTTATTTGCTTATATTCTTAATTAAATTTCCACTCTTGAATATAAATACAATGTTTTGTTTAATTAATTTATTGAGCATGAATATATTAAATACGTTTGGTTAGTTCGTTAATTAAGGGTCCGTAAGGATCGAGTATGCTGACGGGGTAATTTTTCGGACTCGAATTCAATTCTAATTAATATTTTATTGGTTAATAGGTCATTATAAATCTGATTTTTGTTAAATTATAATCCTAGTATGCTAATAACATACTTTTATAATAAATTTAATAAAAAAATTTTGACAAAAGAACCAAACTAGTTTAAATTGTTGTTTTTACGCTAAACCCTAACCGGTCGAGTTAGAGAGTGGTCTGCATTCTCTAAGTTAATTGGTTATGTATCTTTTTAAATTTTAAACTAGAGCACGCTATTTTTGGTATTTGTTTTAATTCCTACTTTTTGATACCGAAATTGCTAATTCTGTGTTTTCACCGCTCGTTTTAGTTCAAATTTGATTTCAATCACGTTTTAACCTATTTGAATTAAATTATGGCTTTTACTTAATATTTCTAAACTCACTTTTAATAAAAGGTTTTGTAGTGTCAAGCACTACTTTAGTTTAATAAACAAGTGTTTATGAAATTAATTAGCTCGTGGATAGTGGGTTGATTTTTAAAGAAAAATTAATTAAAAAATGATTCCCGGTCCACCGAATTGGCCGTTGTGTTATCCGGAACTTATGGATACCCTTAGCTCTTTTTATTCTTAAATTTAATAAAAGTTTTTCACTCATTTAATTAATTTAGTACGCTATTTTATCATTCATTTTATTGAGCCTTTTTGCATGTTTATTTTATGTTAGTTTAGTTAAAAATTTACATTCATTTCTCTCCATAGTTCATCTTTTCCATTTTTTTCTCATCTTCCTCTAGAAAGAGACTTTCCTAACTCAAAGAACTGCCCTCCTTTCTGTTGATCGACCTCGGACTTACCAAGTATTTATTACTTGACCGACCACCTGCACTTGGGTGTAATAACTCGCGTTGTTTTCGCCGAGTCAGCCATTAAACTCTATATCTCTCGCTCTAAAAATTTTGTTACTTTATATGGTATAATTGAAGTATAGATTGAGTGACTACACACTTACTAACTGTTGGAGAAATTCAAAAATAAAAATTGGATGCGGGTGAAAAAAAAATTAATATAGTCGATGCGTGCTAGGCATTGTCCTTAAGAGAAGATGTCGCCCCTCTAGTATAATATTCCGATGCAAACAGGGTTTGTCGCGTTTTCCCTCCAGGATACAATGACTACGATTCTATAAGGAGGCACTCCCAAATATAGAACCCTCATGAGGGTTCTATATGAGGGTTCTATATTTGGGAGTGCACCCTTATATTTACAAGTGTGTTAAGGAGGTGGATTTGAATTCTTAATTAATTTTAAAGAATTCAACTATGTAGAATTTTCAAGATAAACTTTTGAATGAATGAATACGAATACGATTTGAATAAAATCTTGCAGAAACTTCATCAAAGAATACAAATCCAATTTGTATACAATCTTGTAGTAATTTCATGAAAGATTTGTGCAGAAAATTCAAGATGAGTTGTGTATAAGTTGGACATGGTTGGATATGAGTTGGACATGAGTTAGATATGAGATGTGTAGAGCCTCAAGATAATATATATTTTGTATTTTATAATAAAAAAAATATACAACAATCCCCCACTATTTTAAAATACAAAATAGACACTGTAAAAAAAATTATGCCAGGAAAACGCGAGAATATAGTGAGTCAGTATTGGTTCATTTTGAGCTATGAAACATGCTTAGGGCAACAAATCTTATTTCACAGAAACTTGGTGAAACTAATTTTCTATAAACCAAAGATCTTTTATGTGAAATAGAGGACTTGGTACCCACACTGTACCTTCTATATATCGCTGATCCGTGGTTTTGCTCATTTTGGCCCTACGCTATCCTGATTTTCATGAGTGCTCTAGAGGAACTGCCTAAGCCCTCATAGGAACCGGCCCAGTTCCACACTCATATAGGTGGACTTCCATCAAGTGTGTACTACAGTTTTACACACCACCTCAAATAGTTTTGGGCTATGGAATCCATTAAGAGCATAAGCTCAACCTCATTCACTGCAGAAAACACCATCTCTCCATAGGGATGGACGTCTCAAATATTATAAAGTCGATAGTTTTCTCAGGATGATAAGTGACTTGTTTTTACCCTTATGAACCTACTTTATTGGATCTCCAATCACATAGGTGGGGTTGCCATCACTCTCGCCTTATGCTCTAGGAATAAGTCCCATCCCCCACGACGTATCAACCATTTTTTGCCTATTAAGTGGTTTTGTCAAAAGATCAGCCAAATTCAACTCTGGCTTCACATAATCCAGAGATATAACTCCAGATTCAAGCAGCTGCTTTATTATATTGTGTCTCAGACGTATATGTCTACTCTTCCCATTGAATATCTTACATTTAGCTTTTGCTATTGCGGCCTGACAATTGCAATGAATATAAATTGAAGTAGGCGGTTTTGCACCAACCGAAAGATCTGCCAAGAGATTTCTACGCCACTCGGCCTCAGTACATGCCTTTTCTAAGGCAATTACCTCAGAATCCATGGTAAACACATACCGATTAGTGGATTTTATATCATCTGAATCAGATACCCAGTTTGCATCACTGTACCCTTCAAACACTGGTGGAGATTTTCCAAATTTTAATCCATAATCAATGGTGCCTTTTAAGTACTTGGCTACTCTTTGTAGTGCATTATAGTGTTCCTTATTAGGACACTGAGTATATTTACTTAATCTACACACAGCATAAGCAATGTCAGGTCTTGTACAATTCATCAAGTACATTAGGCTGCCAATGATTTGGGCATATTCACAGTGGGAGACATTATGTGCTTTATTTTTCTTAAGTTAAGTATTTCCATCATAAGGTGTCGACACAAGTTTACAATCAAAATACCCAAAATTTTTCAATATTTTCTCAACATAGTGCTCTTGTGATAAAATGAGACCATCACATGTTTTGATAATTTTAATTCCTAAAATTACATTAGCTTCTCCCATATCTTTCATATTAAAATTAGAAGCTAAGAATTTCATGGTCTAATTAACCACATACATGCTAGTACCCATAATGAGCATATCATCAACATATAAGCATATTATTACATCTGTGTTAGTATCAAATGATTTATAATAAATACATTTATTTACCTCATTTATCAAATAACCATTTGATACTAACACTTATCAAATTTTTCATGCCATTGTTTTGGCGCTTGTTTCAGCCCATACAAAGATTTAACTAGCCTGCATACCTTGTGCTCACTGCCAGGAACTATATAACCCTCTGGTTGATTCATATAAATTTCCTCTTTTAATTCACCATTTAAAAAGGCTATTTTGACATCCATTTGATAAATAATTAAATTATGCAAAGCAGCCAAAGCAATTAAAGTTCTAATTGAGGAAATTCTAAGACATGGGAGCAAAGGTATAAGAATAATCTATATCTTTCTTTTGATTAAACCCTTTAGCAACCAATCTTGCTTTATACTTTTCTATTGACCCATTAGGCCTTAACTTCCTCCTAAATACCCACTTACTACCAATAGGTTTTGCACCAAGGGACAAATCAACTAATTTCCATGTATTATTAGATAAGATGGATTCTAATTCATTTTTGATTGCCTCTTTCCAGTGGGTTGAATCAAGGGATGTTATTGCTTCAATATAAGTTTGTGAGTCATTGTCTACTAGAAAAGTGTGAAAATTATATCTAAAATTGGTTGATTTTCGAAATCTTTTACTTTTCCTTAATTCACTTTCAGAATTTTTAGGAGGTTCCACATTAGTTTCTTGATAAAATATAGATTTACTAATTTTTGTTTTCATAGGAAAAATATTCTCAAAGAAATCAGCACTTTTCGATTCTATGATAGTATTAGTATCCAATAGATTATTCGGCAATACTAAGAATATATAAGCAACACTATTTTGGGCATACCCTAGAAACATGCAATCAATAGTTTTAGCTCCCAATATCCTGTTTTTAGGTTTTGGGATTAGGACCTTAGCTAGACACCCCCACACTTTGAGATAATTAAGGTTAGGTGCATCACCTTTCCATAATTCATATGGTGTCTTACCGGTTTTCTTATAGGGTATTCCTATTTGTATATAACATGTAAATAGAATAGCTTCCCCCACAAGTATAGTGGTGCCCCAAAACTAATTATCATTGCATTTACCGTTTCTTTGAGTGTTCTAATCTTCCTTTCTGCTACCCCATTTGATTCAGGTGAGTATAGAGGTGTAGTATCATGAATTATGCCATGTTCTTCACAAAATGCATTGAAGATGTTAGATTTATATTCACCTCCCCTATTAGATTTTAATCTTTTAATTTTCTTCTTTAGTTGATTTTCAACTTCTGATTTATATTTTGCAAACATCTCACCTGTTTCATCTTTATGTCTTAATAGATATACTTTTGTGCATCTTGAATAGTCATTTATAAATGTGACATAATAAAACTTACCTCTTATGGTCATGGTTTGCTTTAAGTCACCTAGGTCAGTGTGAATTAACTCAAGTAATTTAGTTTCTCTTTGAATTGATTTACATGTCTTTTTAGTAAACTTTGATTCAATACATATTTCACATTTATTAACTTTAGTGTCAGAAAAATTAGAAAGTAAACTAGAATCTCTCATTTTCTTAATATATGAGTAAGTCACATGACCTATTCTACTATGCCATTTATAAATAGAGCCAACCATGTAGGCAGAAGAGGTAGTTTTATTAATAATATCTTGTATATTTAATATAAATAGTCCTTGACTAGCGTACCCTTGATGGAGGCAAGGCTGTTGTGCAAAATAAAGACAATTCAAAGACCATCCAAGTTCCAACAGGCCCAAGTACAAGGTCGCGGGCTAAGAAATTAAAGGCTGAGCTTAATGGATTAATTCAAGCTATTTGGGTTCGAGAAGAAGGCACAATCAAGCCCATTGGAGGGGGAAAATGTGGAGCACAAAATGGAGGCTGGATTACACTTATTCAAGCCCAATTGGAGTGAGAAGACCATGTCTATGCGGCCTAAGAGTGTGGAGTCAAGCCCACACATTTTTTATTTATTTTTTATTTATTATTTAGTTATTATTGTTATTTCTTTTAAAGACTAGTCCTTATTTGATTAGGATTTGTTTTGAGAATTCCTTGTTGGATTGGTTTCTTGTTACCTAAGTTTTCTACACCCTATTTAAAGGGGGGTTCATTGTTTTATTTTATTATCTAAGACATTATTCATAATAATATTGAGTGATTTAATCCTCTTTAGTTCTTCACAAACTACTTGAACTTATCGGTTTGTCCGTGGCGTTCATCCGACTTATCAATCGGTATTCCGCACCCGGTTGTGGCGTCTTCGTTTTCCACCCTAATTTGACTGTAGAAACGATCCAGATTCTGAATTTGCTACGGTTTTCGTGTGTATCTGTGTCGAGGTTTGCACAACAAATTCGTTGTGTTTGCGGGTTTCCTGTGATATCACCGTAGGTCGTATCAGTTGGTATCAGAGCGGGTTCTACTATTAGGTTTTATCTATCCATTAATTAGTAATTGTTTGATTCATGTTTTTGTTCTTCATGTTTTTGTTCTTCGTTCTGCTTATTTATTTATTGTGATTATTTTGTGTTCTTCGTAAAAAAAATAAAAAAAAATCGAACTTTGCATTATTCCGCATCTGTTCTTGCTTAGTTTTCGAATTTGTTCTTAATTGCTAAACTACACCTGAATTGCACCTATTACGAATCTGCTTCATCGGTAGTTTAAAGTCGAATTCCTTTAATTTGTTCTTTTGAACCCTAGTTGTGAATCTGTCCATCATAGCCTGTTTTGCTATCGCGAATCAGTTCTATTATTTCTGCCTAGGGTAGGATTTCGACATAGTTAGGGTTAGTTTTTGATTGTAATACAACCCTTACTACCTTGCGTTTTGCTGAGATACGAGATTGTTAGGGCTATCAAAACTGCGATTTCTGCATATAAACCTTATCTGCGATTGATTGGTTCATTAATCATATAAACCTTAACTGTTGCAAATCTGTTGGCTGTTTATATAAGCTTCGTTTGGTGCTTAAAATTCGATTTTGTTAATTATTTCAGTTAAAATTTTGAATTATGGAAATTTCGACTACACCAGATTAAAGTAGAAGTCGAGAGACCCAGAATAAAAAAAAAACGAGTACAAAATTTTCTGAAATTCGCAACTATTTCTTTTTAGATTTGGATTCTATAGGGTCCAAGGATTCCAAAAATCACGTTTTCACGAGACTGAATTTTTGCACCTATTTCGCGTTCTTTTGCTTCTTATTATGTCCGTAATCATTGGGATTCTAGTTTCTTATTGATTCGTCATGTGAACTGCCCATTCACATTCCGATATTTAATTGAGTAGTTCAATAAGAATATATAGAGCATTAATTTGAGTGGAAAGAGGCGTAAGATGTGAGACAATTAGAGGGTAAAAGCCAATAATTGTGGAGTGATACACGAGTAAACTGAGTGAATTATTCTTCGAGTGAAACATGTGAGGGAGTGCTTGTGAGGTCCTTAATTCTATTTTGCAGGTTATATAAATAATGTCCAAAATCCAAGAAGTGGCCTCGAAAGAGGAGGAGGGTCATCAACCAGTCATCCCGAACTTGCAAGTACAAGCCTTGTTAGGGGAGATGAAGAAGATGTTAAGAACTGAGATGGAGATGGTTCATGGGCGGATAGACTGGATAGAGAACACACAAATCGAGCAATCAAATAGAATTGAGCAATCAAACAATGCTCATGCTCGTAGGAGAGGGAGAATCCAACCTAGGAAAGCGAGGGTTGAGGACGAAGAATCTTACGATGGTGGGTTTGAAGATGACGACGACTGGAACCCGGTGGCCGCCAATAGGATATATGCTGGGCGGAATAGAGAAGGAAGGAACAGGGAAGATAACAATATGGGTAGTATAAAGATGAAGATTCCATTGTTTCAAGGGAAGAATGATCCCGAAGCTTATCTTGAATGGGAGAAGAAAGTTGAGCTAGTGTTTGATTGCCATAATTACTCCGAGATAAAGAAGGTAAAACTTACTGCCATTGAGTTCTCTGAATATGCAATTGTGTGGTGGGACCAATAAATAATGAACAGACGAAGAAATAGAGAGCGTCCTATTAAGACATGGGAAGAGATGAAGACAGTGATGAGAAAGCGATTTGTGCCTAACCATTACTACCGGGAGCTGTACCAAAAGTTACAAAGGCTTACACAGGGCAACCGCAGCGTGGAAGATTATTTCAAAGAGATGGAAGTGGCCATGATCCGAGCGAACATAGACGAAGATCGAGAGGCTACTATAGCCAGGTTTTTGAATGGGTTGAACCGGGAAATTGCTAATGCGGTGGATTTGCAGCATTATGTTGAGTTGGAAGATATGGTGCATATGGCAATCAAGATTGAGAATCAACTCAAAAGGACGGGTAGCCTACGCCAAAACCAAAGTCCAATCACACCCTCTTGGAAATCAAATCCCCTTTGGAAGAAAGAGGATAAATCAACCGCATCAAAGCCCAAAACCGAGCCCAAACAAGGGACGACCAGCCTTGGAAACCAAGGTAAACCTGATCCTAATACACCTCGAAATCGTGATATTAAATGTTTTAATTGTCAAGGCAGGGGTCACAAGGCAACCCAATGTCCCAATCAAAGAGCTATGGTGATTCGAGACAACGGTGAAATTGAGACCGATGAAGAGTCCAATGATGATTCTATGCCATTATTAGAAGATGTTGATGATGAAGAAGAAGAGCTTGCGGCTGAAGGAGATTTGTTGGTTGCAAGAAAATCTATTAGTGTGCGAGCTAAAGAAGATGATGAAGTACAACAAGAAAATCTCTTCCATACTAGATGCCTAGTGAACAATAAGGTATGTAGTGTGATCATTGATGGTGGAAGTTGTACTAATGTAGCAAGTACTATTATGGTGGAAAAGTTAGGGCTGCCTATTATTAAGCATCCCAAGCCATATAAGTTGCAATGGTTGAATGATAGTAGGAAGATCAAGGTGAACAAGCAAGTATTAGTCGCATTTCTTATTGGGAAGTATGAAGATGAGGTCTTATGCGACGTAGTACCAATCCAAGCTGGTCATCTATTGCTAAGGCGGCCATGGCAATTTGATCGCCGAGTGAAGCATGATGGATTCACCAACAAATATTCTTTCGAGCTCAATCATAAGATGATTACTCTTGTCCCTATATTACCAAAGCAAGTGTATGAAGATCAATTAAAATTGCAAAGGGAGAGTGACCAAAAGAAAGAGAATGAGTTAAAAAAGAGAGTGAGCAAAAAAAAGAGTGATAAAAAGAGAGAAAGAGAGAAAAAGAAAAAAAGTGAAGTGGTAAAAAATGAGAAAGAGAGAAAAAGAAAAAAAGTGAAGTGGTAAAAAATGAGAAAGAGAGAAAACAAAAGAACTTTTATGCGAGAGTGAGTGAAGTTAAAAGAATATTGTATTCGAGGCAACCGATGATTGTGCTTTTGTACAAGGAGGCATATTTAAATACTAATGAACTTAACTCGTCTTTGCCTAGTTCAATTGTTTATTTGTTTCAGGATTATGCAGATGTCTTTCCTGACGAGATGCCACATGGATTACTGCCAATTAGAGGGATTGAGCATCAAATTGATTTTGTTCCTTGTGCTACCATTCCAAATAGACCAGCCTATCGGAGCAACCCGGAGGAGATGAAGGAGCTACAAAGGCAAGTGTCTGAACTAATGGATAAAGGGTACGTGAGAGAAAGCATGAGTCCGTGCGCTGTTCCGGTGATTTTAGTGCCTAAGAAGGATGGGACGTGAAGAATGTGCGTTGATTATCGAGTTATCAACAATATAACGGTAAAGTATCGACATCCTATTCCTCGCTTAGATGATATGTTGGATGAGTTGCATGGAGCCTGTGTATTTTCTAAAATTGATTTAAAAAGTGGGTATCATCAAATTAGAATGAAAGAAGGAGATGAATGAAAAATTACTTTTAAAACCAAACATGATTTATAATGGTTAGTGATGCCATTTGGGCTAACTAATGCACCGAGCACTTTCATGCGTTTAATGAATTATGTTTTGCGTGCATTCATTGGCAGATTTTTTGTTGTCTACTTTGATGATATCTTGATTTATAGCAAAACCTTGGAGGATCATGTTGAGCATTTAAAATCAGTTTTAGATGTGCTTCGCAAAGAAAAGTTATTTGCTAACATGAAGTGTACTTTTTGCACCGATAAGCTTGTCTTTCTTGGTTTTGTTGTGAGTGCACAAGGTATACAGGTTGATGAGGAGAAAGTACGTGCAATACAAGAGTGGCCGAGTCCTACAACTGTGGGGAATGTACGAAGTTTTCATGGACTTGCTAGCTTTTGCCGGAGATTTGTGAAAGATTTTAGTACCATAGCCGCGCCGCTGACAGAGGTGATCAAGAAGAACATGGGATTTAAATGGGGGGATGAAGAAGAGAAGGCATTCCAATTTATCAAGGAGAAGTTGACCCATGCGCCTGTACTTGCATTGCCAGATTTCAGTAAATCATTTGTGCTTGAGTGTGATGTATCGGGTTTTGGAATAGGGGCTGTTCTTATGCAAGGAGGAAAACCAATTGCTTACTTTAGCGAGAAATTGAGTAGGGCAACCTTGAACTATCCGATGTATGACAAGGAATTGTATGCATTGGTTAGAGCAGTGGAAACTTGGCAACACTACCTTTGGCCTAAAGAGTTCGTGATTCACACCGATCATGAGTCTTTGAAGCATTTGAGGAGCCATCACAAGCTGAATAAGAGGCATGCACACTGGATGGAGTTCATTGAGACGTTCCCATATGTCATTCGGTACAAGCAAGGTAAAGAAAATATTGTTGCTGATGCACTTTTGCGAAGGTATGTGTTAATCTCTACCCTTGATGCTAAATTACTTGGTTTTGAGCATATAAAGGAATTGTATCCAATTGATGTTGATTTTTGTGATGAGTATAAAGCATGTGAGAAAAACGCAGTGGGTAAGTTCTTTAAGCATGATGGTTTTTTATTTCGTGAGAATAAACTATGTATGCCTAATTGCTCTATGCGTGATTTGTTAGTGAGGCAAGCCCATGGGGGAGGTTTGATGGGGCACTTCAGGATTGCTAAGACCTTAGATATTTTGCAAGAACACTTCTTTTGGCCACGTATGAAAAAAGACGTTAAGAGAATTTATGGAAGATGTGTTACGTGTCGGCAAGCAAAGTCTCGTGTGCAACCGCATGGCTTATATACACCACTACCTATTCCTAGTGAACCTTGGATAGATATTTCCATGGATTTTGTTTTTGGTTTACCTAGGTCTAAGAATGGTAGAGATTCGATTTTTGTGGTCGTGGATAGATTTTCTAAAATGGCTCATTTTATTTCATGTCACAAAACCAATGATGCTTCGCATGTTGCTGATTTGTTCTTTAGAGAAATTGTGAGATTGCATGGTATGCCTAGGACCATTGTTTCAGATAGAGATACTAAATTCTTAAGCTACTTTTGGAAGACCTTGTGGTGTAAGTTAGGAACTAAATTATTATTTTCTACTACTTGTCACCCACAGTCTGATGGTCAAACTGAGGTTGTAAATAGAACTTTATCTACTTTGTTAAGGGATATCATTAAAAAGAACATTAAAACATGGGAGGAATGTTTACCGAATGTTAAGTTTTCTTATAATCGCACTGTTCATTCTGCTACTCAATTTTCACCTTTTGAAATTGTGTATGGATTTAATCCTTTGACTCCATTAGATTTATCTTCATTACCTTATTCTCAATATACTAATCTTGATGGAAAGAAAAAGGCTGAGTTTGTTAAGCAGATCCATGAAAAGGCAAGACTCAACATTGGAAGGAGGACGGAGCAATATGCAAAGCAGGCGAATAAAGGACGTCAAAAGCTGGTTTTTGAACCTGGAGAATTGGTATGATTGCACATGCGGAAAGAACGATTTCAGGAGCAACGTCGTTCTAAGCTACTTCCTAGAGGAGATGGACCTTTTAAGTTCTTGAGCGCATCAACGATAATGCTTATAAGCTGGATCTACCAGGAGAGTACAACGTTAGCGCTACTTTTAACGTTGCTGACTTAAGTCTGTTTGATGCTAGTGATGATTTGAGGGCAAATCATTTTCAAGAGGAGGGGAATGATGGAGGCAAGGCTTTTGTGCAAAATGAAGACAATTCAAAGACGATCCAAGTTCCAACAAGCCCAAGTACAAGGTCGTGGGCTAAGAAGTTAAAGGCTGAGCTTAATGAATTAATTCAAGCTATTTCGGCTCGAGAAGAAGGCACAATCAAGCCCATTGGAGGGGGAAAATGTGGAGCACAAAATGGAGGCTGAATTACACTTATTCAAGCCCAATTGGAGTGAGAAGACCATGTCTATGCGGCCCAAGAGTGTGGAGTCAAGCCCACACGTTTTTTATTTATTATTTTTTTATTATTGTTATTTCTTTTAAAGACTAGTCCTTATTTGATTAGGATTTGTTTTGAGAATTCCTTGTTGGATTGGTTTCTTGTTGCCTAAGTTTTCTACACCCTATTTAAAGGGGGGTTCACTGTTTTATTTTATTATCTAAGACATTATTCATAATAATATTGAGTGATTTAATCCTCTTTGGTTCTTCACGAACTACTTGAACTTATCGGTTTGTCCACGGCGTTCATACGACTTATCAATCGGTATTCCGCACCCGGTTGTGGCGTTTTCGTTTTCCACCCTAATCTGACTGTAGAAACGATCCAGATTCTTAATTTGCTACGGTTTTCGTGTGTATCTGTGTCGTGGTTCGCACAACCAATTCGTTGTGTTTGCGGGTTTCCTGCGATATCACCGTAGGTCGTATCAACCCTTTTCCTACAAAAACACCATTCTTAGTCAGGACTAATTTGTCACATTCGAATGATATTTTGATACCTACCTTTCTGAGCAAAGACATAGATATAAGATTCCTATTGATCTCAGGAACATGAAGTACATCACCCAGTGAGATAATTTTTCCAGATGTTAATTTCAGAAGAACCTTTCCTCTGGTAAGAACTGGGGTGGGCCTTGAGTCACCCATATAAACTTATTCTTCTCCTTCTCTTATTGGTGTGTAATTCGAGAATGATTCTTTATCAGTACATATGTGTCTGGTAGCTCCAGAATCAACTACCTAACTTTTCTTTTCAGCCACCACGTTTACTTCAATGACAACAGCCGCAATGATGTCTCCCTCAACTATATTAGCTTTGGGAGGATGATTATTTTTGTTGTATTTTCTATTTTTACACCGAAAAGCTTTATGTCCTTCTTTTCCACAAACATAACATTTTGTTTTTCTTTTAAATCCCAAACTTTGAGCTTGCAAATTCTTATTATTTTGCTTGTTGTTATGTTTGCGGAAATTACTACAGGGTTTGCTATAACTCCCTTCTATAATATTGACTTTGGATTGAAATTCCTTTGATAATGAAGACATATCTCTTTTCCTGTTCCGTTCTTCTATCCGGATGTGTATAACAACATCTGCAAGACTCATTTATTTTGTTTTATGTTTCATATTATTTTTATAATCTTTCTATAAGTCTGGCAGTTTCTCAATCAAGCATTCGGCAATAAAAGCTTCAGGACGAGTTATGCTTTCATTTTGAAGGTCATTGAGTAGCATATGAAATTCATTAATTTGAGTTGAAATATCTTTATCCTCAGTCATCTGGAATTTTAAGAAATTCCTAATAGCATATTTTTGAATTCCAACATCCTATATTATGTATTTCTTATGCAATATTTCCCAAATTTCACAAGCAGATTTGTATGAGCAATAAATATTGAAAAGCTCGTTAAATAAAGTGCTTAGAATCGTGTGGCGACATACCTTGTTGCCGTTTTTTCAATTCTGTATAGTTACTTAATAGTTTTTTTAACCTTCTTGAGGCTTCGGTTGAGTGAGATATTGAGCAAGGTTCAACATGTCCAACGTTAAGTATATCCTTTCTTGCCATCGTCGAAATTGAGTTCCATCGAAACGATCAGTTTTTAATGTGTCTGGCAACGAACGAGCAACAATATTCTTCTCTTAAGATTGTTATAGAAATTTGAAAATAAAAATTGAATGCGGGCGAAAAACAAATTAATATAGTAGAGATGTGCTAGGCACTGTCCTTAAGAGAAGATTTCACCCCTCTAGGATAATATCTTGATGCAAACAGGGTTTGTCGTGTCTTCCCTCCAGGATACAACAACTATGATTCTATAAGGGTGCACTCCCAAATATAGAACCCTTATGGATAGCTTTATATATTTCTCTAGCACAAAATTGTTTTTGGAAGGATTGCTATTTCTCTCTTGGTTTTTATTCTACTTCTCTCGATCTTAATCTTCCATAACTAAGTGCCTCCTTATATTTATAAGTGTGTTAAGAAGGTGGATTTGAATTCTTAATTAATTTTGAAGAATTCAACGATGTAGAATTTTCAAGATAAACTTTTGAATGAAAGAATACAAATATGATTTGAATACAATCTTGTCGAAACTTCATGAAAGAATACAAATCCAATTTGTATACAATCTTGTAGAAATTTCATGAAAGATTTGTGTAGAAAATTCAAGATGAGTTGTGTATGAGTTGGACATGAGTTGGATATGAGTTGGGTAGAAGCCTCAAGCTGATATATATTTTGTATTTTAAAATAAATAAAATATACAACACTAACTTGAATGACCAAGTTAACAGTCGAGTGAGGTACCAGAAAGTGTACTGGTGAACTTCACACAATAACATATGAACTTTTTGATGCATTGTTTGACATTAAGTTGGTACATTTCTTGTTACTCTTATAGAATTATGGGATATTTTTCATTGTTACTCTTATGCATTGTATACACACAGTCCTACATTTTGTTGTTTCTCACACCTTGGCCAACAGTGTATGCTTGTCTTATTGAAGAACTTTTTTGATTATTATCAACCAATAATATTACTAGAATAGAGAAATAATAAGAACAAAAACTAAAAATTCATTCCATCCTAAATTAGAAGACACTGCTATCTTACGGGTTGTTTCATTTTCAAGATGTTCTTCACTAAGACGACGTTTGTGTTTTTTGCACATTAGATTTCTATTCACAAAACAACAAAGAACAAAAAGAGTATTCCTCAAGTACTCTCAGAAAAATAAACCCACAATCTATAACGTATTCCAAATATAAGTTCTACGTACGGTACAATAAAATAAGGGTGATTTTAAATGCACTCACTTAACTAATCTTCTCACCCCACTTAATTTTTTTTAATTCTAATAAATTAACCCTAAATTACTCTGTAAACTCACCCCGCTAATATTTACATCCGCTTTACTCTCTTTCTTTTTATCCTCTTTTTTCTCACCTCATTCCATTCTTTTCTCAAATTCTTTTATACGCTCATTTCAATCATTGATGAACATCGATGCAAAATTTTCAATTTTACTCAAAGGTCAATATAGATTGGTGGTAACAGAGCATTGCTAATTTTAAACATCAATCCGGGTTTAATTTTGAAATTTAATTAGACCATCAATTGTGCTGCTGCTTCTTCTTTCCCTTTTGCAATTGTAATTCTTCTCTGACTTATTTAAAGAATGTTCCAAAGTAAGATTTTTATATATTTTTTGGGAGATACTAAAGGTACCAAATTTGAAATTGACAACTAAATTATAGTCTTCACCATCAATTAATTATATTGTTATTTTTATGAAAATAACAAAATTAAATTGGAGCTTTGAATTTGAGACCTAGGGAGTAAGCAAATTATGGATTTGCCATATCATATTGTTGTTCTTCTTTTACATTTCTTTGGCATAAATATTACTCCTTCAGTATCAAATTAATAGTCTACTTCTCTATGTAGTTTACAAAATAAATTGAACTCTTAATTTAAGCCAGAAGAAGAATTTAGTTGATAAATTTATTTAAAATAAAACAAAAGGTGAAAATTATTCTTCAAAGATAACAAGAAGTGCCATAACTGTGTGTATATATGTGTGAAGACAAGCCACATAACCATTTTTTATTTTATTTTTTCAAAAACCCATATATAACCATGTTTACCGTAAGCAAAACCATTAAAACCAAAATAAAAATAAAAATAAGCATATGAAAAATAAGTTTTGTTGGCAATCTAGCAAGACCTACTGCTTTAATGAAAGATCAATTTGATGATTATCATTATAATGGACGACTTGGTTATTTTGAAACAAAAATAACACAATGGAACAAAAAGAAATTCACACAAATTGACAAATAATTTTGTCACTAGTACTTGTAAAAATTCAATAACAAAAACATGAAATATCCGGTCAATTTTCACTAAAAGTTGATTTTCAATAAGATATTTGCTTTAATAAACTCACCCCACTTGGGTGAGTTTACAAGTTTTTAGAAAACATAGTGGGGTGAGAAGCTCAATTTAGTGGATGCGTTTAAAATCACCCTAAAATAAGCGCATAAGAGTAGAACACTAGATTGAGAAGCAAAACAAGCCATCAGAAGTTACAATTAGTGGTACTACATGAGTGTCTACACGATGCAAGCGCAAATTAGATTTATGTGATTTAAAACTAAAAGAAAAGCTCAATAATAGTAAGTGGCCCAGCAGTTATAGATCATTCCAGAATTATACGAAAGAAAATGAAAGATAATTCCCACATGTATAAGATGGAAGCATACTGAATTACAAAATACAAACTACAAGAGTTAATTTCTTATACAGTTTAAGCTAAGAATCATTGCCAAAATTTTGTGGTTCTCATATACAGATCCTTCAAGTTCATTGGCATGCATTTCGTCACATAAATTCAGTAACATTGATGATTGAACTGATTACATGCGCATTTATTCAGTAGTGCGTGCCACCTAGAAAACTGGAAATTCCCAAGGTTAATGAGTCATTAGGAAAAGGAATGTAACATAAGTACAACAAAAACCATATCATAAAGGGTACCCGGAATGACTTAAAAAGCAGTTTCCCAAACATTTGGAGCTTACACTGCTCCAAAAGCAAAGGGATGTGAACAGAACCTTATTTTAAAATTTGCTGCTTAATATAAAGATGGATAGGTAGATGCGCGCAGAAACTTGTGAATGTATATTTATAGTGGTAGCATGAACCTAAGAAGTGATAACAATAATACTAATAAGAACAAGAACAAAAGAAGAATTGATTACATGCTTCATCTGGGACCTGATAGGATTGATGCAGCTGGTGGAGTTGATAGTTGTGCTGAATTGGCACGAAGATGGGATTCAGTAGGTAGCGTAGTTGCAAAGCAAAATTCCGAAGCAGGGCCCAAATCCATTGAACCTTCTAAAACCTTCAATATTGTTGATATGGATGGCCTCGTGTTGTGTGCCTGCAAACACCATAGCCCAATCTTTATCATGTTCACCACTTCTTCTTTCTCGAACTGGATATTCTCAAGGTATCCATCAACTAAATCATGCAACTGATCATTTTCTGCCTTTTCCTTCACTACATTAATCAATGGGCGCGACTGAGTTGAATCCAAATTCTTCCGCCCAAACACAATTTCAAGTATTACGATGCCAAAGCTGAAGACATCAGCCTTTACCGAGATGTTGGTACCACTAAACAATTCGGGGGCCACGTATCCTGGAGTTCCCTTCAATACAGTTAGCACTTGGCTTTGATCCCTATCAATCAACTTTGCTAACCCAAAATCAGAAATTTTGACATTGAAATCCCCATCTAGAAGAATGTTTTGGGGTTTTATGTCAAAATGAATGATGCTTGGATTGCAGAGGATGTGAAGATACTCCAGCCCCATAGCTAACCCCATGATTATCTTCCTCCGAATTTCCCATCCAAGAGCTTGTGTTCTCTCTGGATTGAAGATCCATTTATCCAAAGATCCATTACACACGTGCTCGTAAACAAGGAGTCTGTTTGATTTCTCAGCACAATAGCCAATCAGCCTCACCAAATTGAAATGATTAATGCTCCCTATGGTATTGACCTCAGCAAGAAATTCTTTTCTGCCTTGACCAATGGAGTCCAAGCATTTCACTGCAACTTTGGTGCCATCGGCCAAATCTCCCTCATAAACAGACCCAAATCCTCCTCTGCCAAGCTTTACTTGAAAGTCCCGTGTTGCAGATTTCAACTCTAGAAATGGGAATCGTTTCAGTGATCCAATCACTTGATCGTCTCCCTCTTCCTCCTCCTTGTTGTTCCCATTTATTAGCATTTTGTAGCAATAACAAGAAACAACAGGAATGATCACAAGACCAACTGAAAGAGTGGATACTAATACAGCAACCAAAGTTAACTTTCTTTTACTTTTCGGAGCCTGATTTTGAACCTTAATAAATGTGACAGAGTAATTATTGCCTGTGTACTTTAAAGAGTAGAGCTGTGATTGTAAAGAACAAATTCCATATGAGAAAAAGGCGGCTTTGCAAGTGCAGTTGTCCAAACATGCCTTTTTACAGCGGTCTCTATCCATATTTGAGTGATAGGGCTCCAAATTGAAGTAAGAGACCTCATTGAGCTCCAAAAAGGTGTGGAGATGTGCATCTTTGCAGGACAAAGGGGTAACTGGTCTACATCCCAGATCAGGCTTTAAAACTTGTAATTGAGTGAAGTAACTATAATTACCACCATCACCAGGACAACTACAAAGCCCATTTTGTAAGCAAACCCCATAATTGCCACACACTGTAGGGTAATCACAATACTCAACCTCTTCGAAGAGACTAAACGAATGTATTCCCTGTGATTTATTAAAATAATCGGGTAATTGATAAACATTTAGATCACCATTAGGTTCCAGCCTTATATATAGGAAACGATGCGCTGTTCTATTGACTTTAAACAATGCATTGTTTGAGAATCCTTCAATGCTGCTGTAATCACTAAAATAATTATATTGGAATACCTGGAGGGACACATATTTTTGTGGGGGTTCAGAATTAATAAAAGCGTTGAGAGTATTGTAAGGACTCTTCCCCCCCACGGTCAGAGAGTACAAACCTGTACCGAAGTTGGACGAGGAATTGGAAGAGGTAAGACCTTTGTTAGAAGAAATGCTTTGGTTGGGGAGCCAAGTGTCAGTTGGGTTGTCAAAAGACTGCCATATCAGATTGTCTTTACTGTCGAGAAGCATCAAATTCGCTCCATCACTAATATTCAATCGAGTAACCGGGAGGGTAGAAGTGTTGGTGGACCAGACGAGAGTACCATCAACATCCTTCAATTCCAAGCCGCTGTCGGCTGTGAAATGTAGTGTAGCATTCTCTCTTACTGGGTTGTCTCTGTTTGCATGCCATAAGACAACTGGCTCATCGAATTGCTCCAGTGGTAACCAAGCTATAACAAGAAAGGAACCATCTTTTATAGAATTAGTACTTCTGTTCTGGAAAAATCCAAAAACGAACGTAGATGTGTACTCGTATGTGCTAATTAAAAGGATAGGCCTAATATAACATTTATAATTGTCACCACAATACAAATTATATGTAGGATAGAGCAAATTATCTATAGAATCGGAGAATCGGTTATACCATGACTGATAAAGGTTCGTCGATGAATTTAAACTAAGAGAGGGGTCTAAGCTGTAGGAAAACAGGGGAAGGAGGAATAGGAGAAAAAGATGAAAAACCATCCAACACTTGAAAGAATACATAGTTAATTAAAATGTCTCCATAACCATGATTGAAGGAGCATATATTTGTTCTGTGGTGAGCCGTGATTTGGGGAATGTTGACTGTTGACCTACATTTTTCAATTCAAAAATAAATTTATAAAATGGAAAATGGGCCTGTCGGTGAACATCTTTATAGAATTAATTTTTCTGGATATTGGAAATTTGGGGTCGTATGAGAAAATTTTGTCCAAAAGAAATAAGTGATAATATTTTTATAAATTAAGGGTTTATTTTTCTTACCAAATTTTAAAAGTAGTGCAACGTAACTTTAAATTTTTGAATTATAATTCTTAAAAGTATGATGCAAAAATTAAATTTACACTGCATATTTGTTATTGGATTAGTATGTCTAATTATTTAATTAACAATATTTCAAAATTATTTCAATAAATTACATAGTCCATTCTAACTTTAGTCCTTTTTCTTTGTTATGGTAAATAATGCATAGATAATGAACACATGTTTGTTCCTTCCTATTAGTATAAGTCAGTCAACTCCTTCCAAGTTTGTATCCTTACAAGTCTTTACAAAGACTAGAGTGCGGCGGGCCATCCTTTTTTCTTAACCACAAATCTTTATAGAATTGTTTTTTGTGTCAAGTTGCACAATTAATAATAGACTCTATATAATGGACAAGGTTTTTTTTCGCGGAATTAACTATTACTCCCTCTTTTTCAAATTAATAGTTATTGAAGAGGATAAAATTATCCTATTCATGATCTAAATTGTATATGGATCAAGCTTTTGGTTTGCGGCCAAGCTTGGCACTGAAGCTTATTGAAATCATTTAAAGCTTGTCGCGTGATAGCAACACCATGAAGCGTGACCAGTGCGCCTCATGGCCAATAACAACATATCACCATATCGACAAACACCCTCCAATTTCTCTACTTCCTCTTAATCATGGATAATCGAGTCTATCACATTGTAACGGGTAATTTCTTACATTTATAAAAGTAACTGGCCCTTAGCATTTCAAATCACCAAAAAATTAACCAAGTACAACCATAACTAGTATTACTGTAATCATCTTCTTCATCATCAATAAAATATTCAAGTCATTACTCAAAAGTCGACTAAACCATACCTATAATTTATTGCAAGGGAGAACTACCCTTACCAAAAATTTCTTTGTTCTTCCTACTTTCTTGCACTTATTGTGAAAAAGCTAATGGGACAGCGCGTGCAGAAGCAAATAAACAAATTAACCATAGGTTTGTTATTTGATGGTTGAATTTTCAAAAACCAACTTTAATTGAATCAAAAAGTAAACTTAGAATTGTATGCATTTTAATTTTGAAAAACATGTTTACTCTTTTCTAACATGCAGTAATTAATAAACGAATTAAACAGTTAAATAAATACCATAATTAACGAGGTATCCCTGCAGTGCAGGACTAATTCTCGACAATCCACTATATGCACATAAGTTTACAGACTTGATTAATCTTAAATTGTACGGACTTGCACAATTTGAATTGCAAAAGTTATTTGTAAAAGTTTCCACATTTTGTGTGTATAGTCCTCCTACTCGAATCACACGAACATGTTTACAACGAATTACAAGCAACAGTATCGCACCACTCTTCAACTTCTTTTGTAAATCACATGCACTTTGGGATCTAATTTGTTTTTTAAAGAAAGAACAATTACTTTGGCATGAATTAAAAGTCCTAAGATGGATTTTATATTTAAGCTATTGATCTCTCTCTAAAATGTAAAAAACACTCTCAGAACATGTGCAAAAGTTTCTTATCCTATTGGTTTTTTTATATAAAAATGTAGAAACAAACTTCCTTAAAAAAAATGTTAAAATTACTTAAAATAAAAATTTTGTGATTAAAAAACACTGCCCAAAAATAAAGAGCGAACCAGTGTAACACCAAAAAAGTGTACTAGTCCAAAATTAGAAAATCAATTCTGACCCCGAGTTTGAACTGAACTGATCCAAGTTAACAAAACATGTATATGGATTCACCCATTCAATTAAGCATGAGCTTAGCACCACTTGGTTTAAAAATAGCCACGCATTCTATTTAACTTAAAAGGTCACCATACCTTTAGAAACCAACATCACGTGCATTTAATTCAGGGGTTTTAATTTGACAATTTGACTTTTTCAAAGTCTAATTTATTTATTTAATAAATCTTCTTTTTTCTTTATTTCTTTTTATTTTTGTCTTTAATTTTTGCTATGATAAATTCTTTCGTAGTCCTTCGGTATTTATTTTAGATTCCCTCCATGGGCGGATCTTGTTAACCTATAAAGCACTGATACATATATGGATACAAGTATTAGATACGACACTGAACTGATTCAGTGATATGATAAAATTAGAAAAATGTAAGATACAATACGTCTTGGGTATGGATAGTAAAAAATAATTATATAATATATATATATAAATTTAATTATTCAGTTATAAGAATTTTATATATTTATGTGCAATATCATTAATATTCATAAAACTAAAGTGAACACCTAAATAATTTAATTGCATAATAACATAAATATAGATATAATATTCTGAATTGAATACAAGAAGGATAAATGCCGAATAATGACGATTGTAGACCGAGGACGGAGTGTTTTGTTTGGTCGTTCTATCTTTGGATAAAACAATTGACTTATTCACTGAGCTGTAAAGGGAAAGCTTAAATCTCTTTTAGAAGTTTCCATATTAAAGGAATTATTTATTATTTTTAAAGCTGCCCCAATAAAAAAATAATTATAAAAATTACCCTGTTGTATTCCACAGGTATTCAGTATGTACCCCTTGCATATCCGAAATTAAAAAAATAATTCAAAAATAATGGATACTCTATTACGTATCCTACCGTATCGGTCACGTATCCATGCAAGATACATGTTGTGCATGATTTTGTGCGTATTTTAGACCTCTTATCTTTGTTTGTTCGTTTTATGTAGTAAAAGTTATTTATTTTATTTATTTTTAATATATTATAATAAGTATAGAGTTAGTGAAGAAAGGATCGAAAAAAGGTTGAATTGAGTGATTAAAGTATAGGAGTCAAGAAGAAGAGAATCGAAGCATGCAATCCCGAAACAAAAATTGTATTTGAGAAAGTTTAGCAAAAGTTCGGTATTTTGAGCATGTCTTTTCACCCACAACTCAGATTTAGGTTTTCTTTATATGGTTAGAAACAAGATTTGAAGACCTACAACTTTCGTGGTTTGAATTTTCTTAAATTCAAAGGTTTTAAGATGTACAATACAATCCTTATTCAACATCTTTCTATATTTTTCCTATTAAACTCTAACTCTTCTCCTATTTATAGAATCACTCTTCATAAAAAAAATATCCTTCAATTTTAAACTTTTATTCCCAACCCCATTGTGCAACTCTTTTTGAGAGATTATCTGCGATTTTTGTAGATGTATCTTTTATTGAGAGAAAAATAGTGACAGTTCTGGAAACTCCTAATTTTTGTTATGCAAAGCCTCCTTTAGTTTGATTGTATTTTGGGAAGAACAAATAAATCTTTATGATAGAAGAATATAACGAAATTTCAAGTCTTGATTTTTGTGGTATGATATTAGGTGATGAAGTTATTTGTGTTTTTGGAATGAGAAATAGTCTCGCCATTGAAGTTGTATTGTGAAGGTTAAGAAGGGAATAAATTTTCACGTTTGAGTCTATGGAAGGTTCTCTGTAGCAGACACAATTTGAACCATATAAGGATTTGGAATTGCGTCCATCTGTCTTAGGAATAAGTTTTTATTTTTATTAGATTAGTTTGTAATCTAATTTTTTGATGTAATTTTATTTTTCTTGTTGTAGTAAGTAAATTAGATTAATATGATTTCTAAACATTCATTCCCTATGGATTAGATCACTTACTTCCCCATCTACGTTATTAATATAGTATACTAAAATAAAGTTTTTTTCAATTAGTGTTTTTCTTGCGATTGAAAAATCGCTCTTTCAAAAATACGTATCCAATAACATTACTCTGATCTTAACTGAAGTATTCGTACCTTAGAGTTGTTAACTGACGCGCCGAAAATACTTCCGTGCTTAGGTACCTAAGTGCAGGTTGTCAAGTTATAATACTTGGTAACTCCAAGTGTCGAACCACAAGGATAGTCGGAAAGAAGAGTCCAAGGCTTTGTTAAGATAATTTAATTGGTTGATTTTTATGATTGATTTTAAAGTCTTGCAATAAAAATTAAAATGGTGTAACAATAGATGAGAAAAGGCTAAGGCATTATAGAATTCATTTGTTTTGCAAAATTAAGTAAAATCAATCTCATTCAAAGTTCTCAATGCAATTCCTAAGTGTTGAATATTTTACCCAATTCTAAGCAAAAGGGTGTGGAGCAAAAGCAACCCATTCCCATATAAATGCCATATAAAGAAAGGATGTAAGTAAATATCAACACAAGTGTATCTCTCATTTTTATCTTGTGACAAAGGGTGTGAAGCAAGTGCAACCCATTCCCACATAATATCAACCAAGATTCAAACTTAAAATACACAAAAAGAAAAGGCATAAATTTAAACTAGACATTTAAGAACTCATTGTTAGTTTCCCCTAGGCAAATGACTTGATTATGAAAATGGCCAACTACAAAGAGTTTAGCTCGATAAATCATAACATTTCATTTGTCTAAGATTGGGAAGTCTAGGTGGAGGTCAAACCGTCCTATATAAACTTATTTGATAAATACAAATTGAATCCTTAAAATGATTAATGAAGCTGTTTATGACATAAATTTAAAAGATCCTCTTTGGCAATACTTTAAATAAGAAGATGATGAGTCTCAAAATCACATAAAGTGTAGAAAGCACTCAACATATCATTAAAGTATTAAAAGATTAAAATCTCAAATTTATGGTGTTTCCATGAATATCAAAGACTAATCACTCTTGGCAATGAAAAGTATCTCATTCAAAGAAAGAATGGACATAGGCTAGTAAGAAATACACAAGTGTATCATCTCCTCATTAATGCTTGAGATCTATGTATACAAGGCATACAAAGTCAAATCATCATATGAAAATTATCTTACTAGCTTATGAATGGTTGAAAAAATGGAGAAGATGAAGGATTCAAAAAGTATTTAACAATACTAACAATGGAATGAGAATTGAACTTACATAATTAATGCATTGCAAACTTCATCTTTTAGCCTTAGCAAAGAAATTTACTCCATAATAAATGTAGAGACAAGAATTATCAAAGTGAACTCCATTTCTCTCTCTAGAAAAATAACTATTACAAACTCTCTATAAATTGAGAAATGACAAGTAATAAAAGTCTTCTCTCCAACACAACAATGAAGACTGTAAATAGGAGAGTTGTGTTGGATGCTAAAATAATAAACAATGCTTTTTATTTTTATTTTTATTTTTATTGTTTATTTTTGGTGGAGAATTCCACTTTCTTGGATGCTCTTTAATCACATGGAGAATTCCACTTTCTTTCTTTAATCACATGGACATGGAGACTTTCTTTCTTGGATGCTCTTTAATCACATGGACATGGAGACTTTCTTTCTTGGATGCTCTTTAATCACATGGAGACTTCCACTTTCTTGAATTCTTTTTGTCCATGGAAAATTCCACTATCTTGAATTCTTTTTGTCCATGGAAAATTTCAATATTGTATTAAATACAATATTCTTTGAAATCTAAAGACACAAAAATAAACACAAAAATATGCCTTTCCAAGCATTGTTAAATACAAAAGTGCTACGAGACTAATCGTGAAATAAGTTGGCAAACCGAGTAGTTTTAGAGAAATAAACGCGTCAAACAACCCCGAAAATGAGCAAATGAATGACAATATTAAGCGTTTATCATTAACTATACATGCCCCACCAAATTATTATTTTTATTTTCTTTGACTCTTTATATACTAATTTGTGAGTACAAGTTCCCATCATGAGGGGCCAATGGTTAGTGGGATACTTTTTGAGAAAAACTTAGACCATTATTACATTGGGCGCTCGTAAAGGCAACCTAATTTTTTCGTTTGACACTCTTTTTAAAAAGGAATTGTGGGTGCCTAAACAAATACCTATCTATGTTCATAAGGCTCTGACGCCGCTTAAATAGCGCGCTGTGTTAGAGCCCAAGTGCAGGCACGTCAAGTTGTAAAATAGTCTCGGAAGTCCGAGTGTCGAACCACAGGGATAAGTGAAAAGGAATGGAATGGATTACGGATTAAGAGGTTTTCAGATTTTGTGTGAGTTGGATTTGTTGTAGATCAACGTAAATGTAAAACAGTTGTGAAAATTAATAAGAAAGCACTAAGGTAGGTGGAGGTTAGTTACGATTTAAGAGACGGTGATCACTAGCTCATACAAAGACTTCAACACAAGGTTTCTCGAGATATGGGGAATGTTGGTGTATCTCTCAATAGCAAAGGGTGCGACGCTAGGCGACTCATTCCCGGATTGAAGCTATATCAAGAAAGAGACGAACAACATTCCACCAAAGACGAGGTTATCATTCCTATCTTTTAGCTACGGGTGTGAAGCAAGGCAACCCATTCCCGATGAAGCTAATCCGAGATAGAGGTGACAAACTCATCATAAAAAGATTTGACATGAAGCAAGTGTATGAAATCTCATGATTTAAAGAATGAAAATTATAAAGTGAATCCTAACAATGAAACGGAATGAAGTTTATGGGATAAATTCGTCAACTCATCGTTTATCACCCATGGTAGAAAATAAAGAGTCTAAGTATCACATAAAGTGTAAGAAGCACTCAATATATCAATAAATGAATCAAAGATAAGCT
The DNA here is from genome assembly GCA_021464415.1 of Lonicera japonica. Classification (NCBI taxonomy): domain Eukaryota; kingdom Viridiplantae; phylum Streptophyta; class Magnoliopsida; order Dipsacales; family Caprifoliaceae; genus Lonicera; species Lonicera japonica. The sequence continues at coordinate 25,685,767 of CM038471.1, forward strand.
AACAAATTTATAATCCATCTATGGAGTTTTATGAACTATTTATAATTTCTACAAAAAGGACAAAAACTCCATGAATGGGGGAAAGAGACCACAAGCTTTCTAGAACCATATAAATATGTTGTATGTTCATTAACATCCAAGAACTAAATATACAAGGCATATAAAGTCTTAACTTAATATGAAAATACCTAGAAAGCTTGAAATAATGGAAGATATGATGAAGAAGAGGATTCACAAATATTTATCAAGCTTTAAACATGGATTGAGCCATTAATCACCGAAAATTATATCGCGATTCACCTCTGTAACCTTAGTAATAGACTACTCCATAATAGATGACAGAACAAATATTATAGAAGAAGAAATCATTCTTACAAATTAAGCACTTACAATGGAGAAATGAAGAACAATCAACAATGAGCTCTAACCTCTCTCTAGAACTTGTAAGTGTGTAAAACTAGATAATAATGTATCTCCTCTCTCCTTAGACTAAACAATAGCTAAAGAAGTACTTAAATTAATAAACTATCCAAGGGAAAATATATAGGAACAAGTTTCCCCAAAATAAGGCTAAAAGCAAAAGATAGTTGGTGCACTCGCGGGGCCATGATCGATCATGGCTTTGCCCATGATCGATCATGGGTCTGGAACTTGTTCACTCAGCACTTTGCAAGCCTCCGAGCTCACTCTTGATCAATCTATGCAACACCATTGTACTCCAATCCTACAAACACATGGAATACTACAAAATACACACCAACTTGGGCCATGTTAAATACAAAACTTGCTACGGCACTAATCTCAAGATAAGTGGATAATTAGCAAAATTAAAGCAATAAACGCGTCAAGCGACTCCGGAAAAGAGCTTACACATGACAATATTATGCGTTTATCAACTCCCCTCAACTTATCTCTTGCTAGTCCCTTAGCAAGACAAAAATTATAATAATTACAAAAGCTCTACGCTATACGAAAAGTTGTTAACTTCTAAGTTCCCAAAGAAGACGAGTTGCATCTCGTGATGGTTTTCAGAAATGATACCTACAAACATTAGAAGTTTGATCATGAAGAATGATGAGAATGAAGATTCAAGTTTCAATTTGCAAAGCAAGAGGCATTACTATCAATTTTCCAGAACGATGGATATTTGAATGATCATCTAATTCGCCTATCTCCTTTAGAACACAATCCCATATTCTCCGATGCTCACATACTAGACTTCGATTCAAACAATTCAATATAAACACAAAGAGTCATAATCATTCAAGAATGAAGAGAGAACTTTTTCAAAAACAAAAGCTCCGAGATTTGTCAATTCTAAGCACTTTCTTTATCTTTTACTTGAAAATTTCACTAAATTAGATCAGGGCGGTTTTCATCTCTATGGGGGGCAGCGGTCTCACTTATGAAATTTTTCAAAATTCTGCTCATTCATTGGAGCTCAAAGGAAGCTATTCACCCTTTCCTATATGGTAACCTTTACCCATCCGTAATATTAGACAAAGAGACTTAAGATTTAGTCAAGTGAAGCTTTAAGTCAATATTAGGATAAAAGTCATCCAAGTTATCTAAGTGCTATGCTTTTGTCCTCTCATTGGAGGATCTTTTCGAAAGAGCTTCCGTTATTTTTGGACAAAAATTTCTCTTCTCTCAATGAAAATAAATCTAAGTGTTATTACCAAATTGGAAACAACCAAAGCAATCTAGCATGTGGTACATGAGAATATAACGGGATATGAGACTAAGTGGAGTAAGGCAATTTAGATTATCATTCAAATTCCTATCTAAATCAAAGAATTCATGCCAAAAGCTAATGAAACAAAAGTCTTCATCGAACAAAATATCAATCAATCAATTTTCAAACTTCTAAAAAAAAAAATTGAACACATCTCTATTACTCATGGAAAAACACAAAAGCAAGCCAAAACAAAATAAACACAAAATAACGTACCCCCCTCAACTTGAAAGAAACATTGCCCTCAATGGAAAGAGAACAATAAATATGCACGGTAGGGCTACTTTGGCTTTGCTTTCCATGAGACAAAAACATAAGAGATAAACAACAACTATACACAAAATGGGTTAGAATTAGAATTCAAAAGCAAAAACCATAATATTCAACCATTAAAACCAAGTTCTAAAGTTAACATCATGTCTGAAATCTAATACAACCCAAAAGAAATACAATAAAGCTAAGCATAAATATAAGTACTTAAGGAGTTTCCAGGATTAACAAATATCATCACATGTCGGGAGGTGGGGGTGGGGGAAAACGACCATAGAACTCCTCAAATTGACGGCGTATAAAATCCTGTTGAGCCGCCATATGAACTTCCACCCTAGAAGCAATCTCCGCCTCCATATGATCTTGGCGGACCAACATATCATCCACCCTCGAATTAAGAGCATCAAACCCAGTGTGCATCGTGGCATTCATTTGCTCAAATTGCTCTCTTAAAAATGTCATATTATCGTCCACAGGTCCCGTACTTGCTCTTATTCTTCTCCTCGAAGGACCCGGAATGTCCGTTCCCGCTTCTTCTAGTGCTTCTTCCTCGAACTCGACTGGTGGAGGTGCGGCCGAGGAACTTGGCCTGTTTCTTAGTTGGCCAGCGGCTCTAGCCTGGGTGGACCTATTTATCGGGGCACGCTGAATCTTTCTAACATCGGCGTCCCTTTCTTGGACACCCGCTTCCAAACAAATGCGGGTCAGAAGCACACCAAATTTTATCGTTTTATTGTGAGCCACCGTGTCATAGACTTTCATGATTTTATGCATTATATAGCGAACCAAACAACACGGCCTATTTCGAGCAATGACATATAAAACATAGGCATGATAGGTGTACACATGTTGAATGTGCGAGGTGGGATCTAACGCATTGGCTACAACAAGCCATAGGGTCCTGAATTGTGGTGCTAAATTGTTCCTATCGAATTGCGTGCTAATCCAAGTCATTGGACGACCGGCTAAGAACGTAGCCAACTCGTCATCAGTGGGGTAGACAATACGGGCTGAATGAGGGAGATCATAGCTGCCATCCGGCAATGCCGGAATCCCGTGACTCTACTAACAACCTCGAGGTTGAAATGTACAGTTCTCCCACGCACGTGGGCAACATAGGCATAAGCAGCATTGGGCACACGCACCAACCTTGCTACAAATTCACGACATAGAGTGAGATTACATTGATTACCTGTTTGTCGCAAATATTGCACCCACCCCTCGTGTCTTTCGAATGTTCCCATTTGAGGGAAATCGTCCAAGGCACCAATAATCAAGGGCCTCTCGATCATCACAGCCTGGTTCCTAAAGGCGTAGTTCCACCAATCGTACTCCTCATGACTCCGAAAACCTCGGTATCCCCCCCTTATAGCTTGAAGCACCTCGGGCTTATTGACTGGTTCAATAGCGGCCATTGATGTGGGAGGAAGGGAGAATGAAGGGAGAAGTAGAGAGAAATTTCGAAATTTGGGGGAGTAGGGCTCGAAATGGGGGAATGGCTTAAGAGAGAGAAAATGGTTGATTCTTAGATGGGTGAGGGATTTGGGGTTGAAATTAGATGATTATGGTGATGGAGAGGCTAGGGGAGGGTTTGATTTGATGATGGTTGAAGGTTTGGAGTAGGGAAATGGAGAGAAATGGGGGTTACGAAGAAGAGGGAGCACGAAGTTGGGGCTCTAAATGCGGCTGCTCTGTTTTTAATTGGGACCATGATCGATCATGGTTATGCCCATGATCGATCATGAAAGTGCACTGCCGCTGGAAAAGTTCACCATGATCGATCATGGTTATGCCCATGATCGATCATGAAAGTACACTGCCTCAAAAATTCGATCCCATGATCGATCATGGCTTTGCCCATGATCGATCATGGAAGTCCACTGCCTCCTCAACTTCATCTCATGATCGATCATGGCTTTGCCCATGATCGATCATGCCTTCAACAAACATTTTTCCATGACATTTCTTCACTTGAAACTAGGCCTGGGACCGGTTCGGTTTTTTAAAAAATTTTGAGGAACCATTAACCGAACCGGTTCTTTGTTAACGGTTCGGTTCTCCCTATAAAAAGTGAAGAACCGGTTTAAGAACCGAACCGGTTCTAACGGTTCGGTTCTCCCGGTTTATCGGTTAACCATTAACAAGATAAAAATCGGTTCCTTAACGGTTATTGGAAAGAACCGGTTTATTGGTTAACCGTTAACAAGAAAAAAACCAAAAAAACCGAAATATTAATAGTTATTGGAAAGAAATAACGGTTCTAACGGTTCCTTAACGGTTCTAACGGTTCGGTTCCTAAGCAATTTAGAAGGAAAATCTAATAACGGTTCCTTAACGGTTATTAGAAAGAAATTATGTCAAGAACCGTTAACCGAACCGTTAACAACCTTAAAGAACCGAACCGTTAACAAAAGTTTCCTATTTTTCAAGAACCGAACCGAACCGGGTTTTATCGGTTCGGTCCGGACCGGTTCTCCGGTTCCCGGTTCTAAATTCCCAGCCCTACTTGAAACACCTATCCACTCCCCTCAACTTGGTCCGGTTCGATCCAATTTCACCCGAACCTCCGAAACAAATTCCTGAAACTCAAAAATTCTACAAAAAACATTATTTACACAATCGACCTATGCTTGTTAGGCATAAGTCGGGTCTTCAAGAGGGATGGACTCCTCTCAACTTGGGGATTCCAAAAATGGCTTTAAACGTTGTCCATTAACTTTGAAAACATAGCCGGTTTTGGGATCCTCAACTTGCACAGCCCCAAAAGGAAATACATGACGGACAATGTATAGGCCGGTCCAACGAGACTTCAATTTCCCGGGGAAGAGATGCAAACGAGTATCATAAACAAGAACTTTGTGCCCAAGTTTGAATTCTTTCCTTAAAATAGATTTATCATGAAAGATTTTGGCACGTTTCTTGCTTATCTTCGCATTATCACATGCATCTCTTCTCAATTCCCCGATTTCATCAATTTGCAACTTACGGTCAAGCCCGGCTTTTTCAAAATCACAATTAACCATCTTAGTTGCCCAGTATGATTTGTGTTCCAACTCAACTGGCAAATGACATGGTTTTCCGTACACCATACGATAGGGGAACATATCTAGAGTTATTTTGTACGCAGTACGGTAAGCCCAAAGTGCATCGATCAGTCTTAACGACCAATCCTTGCGGTTCGGGTTTACCATTTTTTCTAGAATCTGTTTGATTTCCCTATTTGCCAGCTCGGCTTGACCGTTAGTCTGAGGGTGATAAGCGAGCGATACTTTATGGTTTACACCATACTTTTGCATTAATGATTGAAATGGTCTATTGCAAAAGTGAGTACTGCCATCGCTTATTATTGCCTTAGGAGTGCCAAAGCGTGCAAGAATGTTGTCTTTCAAAAATCGGATCACCACTTTGTGATCATTTTTCTTGCACGCTTGGGCTTCCACCCATTTTGAAACGCAATCTACGGCAACTAAAATGTAAAGATTACCGTAGGAGGATGGGAACGGTCCCATGAAGTCGATGCCCCAGCAATCGAAGATTTCAATCATTAGGATGGGATTGAGTGGCATCATGTTCCTCTTAGAGATCCCTCCAAGCATTTGGCATCTTTAGCATGCCTTGCAAAAATGTTATGCGTCCTAAAAGAGTGACGGCCAGTACAGTCCACTTTGCAAAATCTTAGCGGTTGTCTTCTTTGATGAGAAATGTCCTCCGCAAGCTTCAGAATGGCAGGAAGACAGAACTCTCTCCACTTCTTGGTCTGGAATGCACCTCCGGATAATTTGATCCGCACAATATTTAAATAGGTATGGTTCATCCCAATAGAAATGCTTCACTTCACTCAAGAACTTCTTTCTATCTTGTGCGCCCCATGCTTTTGGTATCTTGTCGGTTACAAGATAGTTTACAATGTCGGCATACCTTGGGAGTGTCGAGATTGCCAATAGTTGCTCATCCGGGAACGAATCTTGGATCGGGCTTTCTTCAATGTAGTTTGTAAAAGTGAGACGAGACAGATTATCGGCCACCACGTTCTCGACTCCCTTTTTGTCCTTGATGCTCAAATGAAATTCTTGTAATAGGAGTATCCACCTCAAAAGCCGCGGCTTGGCATCTTTCTTTGTGAATAGATATTTCAATGCCGCGTGATCCGTGAAAATCACAATTGGCGATCCTATCAAATAGGATCGAAACTTGTCTAGGGCGAAGACAATTGCTAGGAGCTCTTTCTCTGTCGTGGTGTAATTCATTTGCGCATCATTCAAAGTTCTACTTGCATAGTATATCACACCCGGTTTCTTGTCTTTCCTTTACCCAAGAACCGCTCCCACCGCATAGTCACTTGCGTCGCACATGAGCTCGAATGGCAAGCTCCAATCCGGTGCCTGCATAATCGGTGCAGTAGTGAGCATATGCTTCAGAGAGACGAAGGCTTCCTCGCATTTGGCATCCCACTCAAAGGGTGCATCCTTAAGAAGTAGATTACACATCGGCTTGGAAATGGAACTGAAGTTCTTGATAAACCTCCTATAAAACCCGGCATGTCCAAGAAATGATCGAACATCTTTAACATTTTTGGGCGTAGGAAGTTTGGCAATCAAATCGATTTTTGCTTTATCCACTTCAATTCCTTCAGACGAAATGATGTGCCCCAAAACAATTCCCTTGGTAACCATAAAATGGCACTTCTCCCAATTCAATACCAATTGCTTTTCCACGCATCTTCCCAAGACCTGTTCCAAGTTAGTCAAGCAATTGTCGAATGACTTATTATAGACGGTAAAGTCTTCCATAAAAACTTCCAAAGTCCTTTCCACCATATAGCTAAAAATACTTAGCATGCACCGTTGGAAAGTGGCCGGTGCATTACATAAATCAAAAGGCATTCTTCGATATGCGAAGGTGCCAAAAGGACATGTAAAGGTGGTTTTTTCTTGATCATCTAGGTCAATCTCAATTTGATTGTACCCGGAAAAACCATCGAGGAACGAGTAATATTCATGACCCGCTACCCTCTCTAGAGTTTGATCCAAAAAGGGGAGTGGAAAATGATCTTTACGAGTTGCCTCATTGAGTTTACGGTAGTCAATACACATTCGCCACCCGGTGGTGACTCTTTGCGGAATCAACTCGTTTGATTCGTTCTTGACTACCGTAAGACCCGATTTTTTTGGTACCACTTGAGTTGGACTAACCCATTTACTATCCGAGATTGGATAGATGATCTTTGCATCCAACAATTTCAACACCTCATTCCTAACCACCTCTTGCATGTTAGGATTCAACCGACGTTGAAATTGTCTCGATGTTTTTGCCCCATCCTCCAACTGAATTTTATGTGTGCAAATCAAAGGGCTTATTCCTTGGAGGTCGGCAAGAGTCCAACCAAAAGCTTTTTTATATTTACCAAGCAAATGAACTAACCTTCCTTCTTGGTCATCCGAAAGTTCGGACGAGACGATAACAGGGAAGGTATCTGAAGCTCCCAAAAAGGCATACTTCAAATTGCTCGGCAATAACTTGAGATCCATTTTTCCTTTAAGCTTTTTGGTGGGAGATTGTGTGTTTTCCTCTTTCTCCAAAAATTCAACCTGTTTGTCACACAAGGAAAACACTTGCATACGATCCTCGGGTTCATCGGAAGTGGTTAGATAACCTTCCGTTGACTCCGATTCGAAGTTCGCCACAAAGTGGTCTTGGATACATGACTCTATCATGTTCACGTGTTCATTTTCCTCATTATCATCGTCATCTCTTTGATTGCTCAAAGAGAACACGTTTAGCTCTAGAGTCATGTTGCCAAATGTTAACTTCACGATTCCATTCTTGCAATTTATTATGGCATTAGAAGTAGCAAGAAATGGTCGTCCGAGGATGACCGGAATCTCGTTGGCGGGATTTGACACGGGTTGTATGTCGAGGATGATGAAATCAACCGAAAATAAAACTTGTTGACTTGGACAAGCACATCCTCGACTATCCCTCTTGGGATCTTAACGGATTGGTCCGCTAATTGAATAGTAACCCTCGTGGGTTTTAACTCGCCTAACCCCAATTGTTGATATACCGAGTATGGGAGCACATTCACACTTGCTCCCAAATCTAACAATGCATTCTTGATCCTACAATTTCCTATGACACGCGAAATTGTGGGACACCCGGGGTCTTTAAACTTGGGGGCTCTTGTGCCTTGCATGAGGGAACTCATTTGCTCCGCCATAAAGGCCTTTTTCTTGACATTCAACCTTCGTTTGGTAGTACATAAGTCCTTGAGGAACTTAGTGTACGAAGGTATTTGCTTGACCGCGTCAAGCAATGGAATGTTGATTTTCACTTGCCTAAAGACATCCAAAATCTCGGTATTAGATTTGGACGGTTGGTTCAATCTCTCCGAAAATGGAACTTTGATCCCATTTTTGATTTTTTCGAGATCCTCTTTTTCTTGTTTCTCTTCCTCTCTCTTCTTCTCTTCCCTCACAATTTTTTCAACCTCCGACTCCTCAACATGCGTGGGATCAACTATGTCTGCCACCTTGGGGGTTTTAGGAACAATAGTTTTATCTACCTCCTTCCCACTTCTCAAGATTGTGATAGATTTGAGTTCTTCTATCTTGGAGCTAGACTCTCCTCCCTCTACTACTTGAACTTGACCTCTAGGATTAGCTAAAGGTTGAGAGGGGAATTTTCCCTTCTCTTGGGTAGCTAGGGCAGTGGTGAGTTTAGACATTTGAGTTTTTAACTCACCCACATCACGATCCGTTTTGTCCACAAATGATCTCAACAAAGCTTCCAAGTTTTGGTTGGGATTTTGATTCTGAGGTGGAACAAAAGAGTTTTGAGGCTGTTGTTGTTGCCTTTGGTTCTGATGATATTGGTTGTGGTTCTGACTTTGATTTCCTCCCCAACTGAAATTGGGGTGATTCTTCCATCCCTCATTGTACCTTTGAGAATAGGGATCGTTTTGGTTACGATTTTGGTTGTACTGGTGTAAAGCATTGACTTGGGCGGGATCTTTGAGGACTTCTCGAAAAGCGGGAATGGTAGGACAATCCTCGGTAGTGTGTCTTGACTTTTCACAAATGACACACAACTGACTCGAGGATACTACATTGACCTCCTTAAGCTTACTTGCTTCCATTGCCTCTACTTTCTTGGACAATTAGAATAACCTCACACCCATGTCATCCTCATTGGACACTTGGTACAACCCACCCCTCCCTTGAGTTTTGGCTTTGGGTTCTTCGGAATAGGTGTTCCAATTTTGAGCACCTTCCGCTAATTCATCAAAATACAATAAAGCCTCATCGGGATTCTTACTCAAGAATTGACCATTACACATGGTCTCGACAAATGTACGCATATCGGGGGTGAGAGATTCGTAGAAAAAACTAACAAGGCTCCACGTTTCGTGACCATGATGAGGGCATGCGTTTAGAAGTTCCTTGTATCTTTCCCAACACTTATAGAAAGTTTTATTTTCTTTTGGCGAAAAATTGGATATCGCCCTCCTTAAAGCATTGGTTCTATGAACAGGAAAGAATTTTTTTAGAAACTCTGCTTGAAGCTCTTGCCAAGACTGAATTGATTGCGGTCTTTGAGCATTTAGCCAAAATTTTCCTTTATCTTTAAGAGAGAAAGGGAAGAGTTTTAAACGCATGACATCCTCGTTAATATTTGCCTCACGAAATGTGGAGCAAACTTCTTCAAAGTCTTTCAAATGCAAGTATGGGTTTTTCGACTCCATACCATGAAAGGAAGGGATATGTTGAAGCGTACCCGGTTTGAACGAGAACGCACCGGCTTGGCCGGTGGGAAGTACAATGCATGAATTCAACGTTGCCCGAGGCGGTTGAAGGTAGTCCCTCATGGTCCTAACATGAGGAACATTGTTGGCACCTTCTCCTTCATTATCGCTCTCGTGATCCGCAGCTCTTCCTTGGTCTGCCATTCTTGGCGAAGGAGGAGGGCTTATTCTTGGCGAATGAGGAGGGCTTATTCGAATGTCCACGAACAGTTGCCCTTGCATGGGCTTGGAAAACAATTCGAATAACTCCTTGGGAAATCTACAAAATCAAACAAAAATAAGGGAGAAAAATAAATCAAATAAATGGAGAGATACTCACAGAGAATGGTTTTATACAAAACCCGAGATCTGCCTTTTGCCTTATCCCCGGCAACGGCGCCAAAAACTTGACGCTGCTTAAATAGCGCGCCGTGTTAGAGCCCAAGTGCAGGCACGTCAAGTTGTAATATAGTCTCGGAAGTCCGAGTGTCGAACCACAGGGATAAGTGAAAAGGAATGGAATGGATTACGGATTAAGTTGTTTTCAGATTTTGTGTGAGTTGGATTTGTTGTAGATCAATGTAAATGTAAAACAGTTGTGAAAATTAATAAGAAAGCACTAAGGTAGGTGGAGGTTAGTTACGATTTAAGAGACGGTGATCACTAGCTTATACAAAGACTTCAACACAAGGTTTCTCGAGATATGGGGAATGTTGGTGTATCTCTCAATAGCAAAGGGTGCGACGCTAGGCAACGCATTCCCGGATTGAAGCTATATCAAGAAAGAACCGAACGACATTCCACCAAAGACGAGGTTATCATTCCTATCTCTTAGCTACGGGTGTGAAGCAAGGCAACCCATTCCCGATGAAGCTAATCCGAGATAGAGGTGACAAACTCATCATAAAAAGATTTGACATGAAGCAAGTGTATGAAATCTCATGATTTAAAGAATGAAAATTATAAAGTGAATCCTAACAATGAAACGGAATGAAGTTTATGGGATAAATTCGTCAACTCATCGTTTATCACTCATGGTAGAAAATAAAGAGTCTAAGTATCGCATAAAGTGTAAGAAGCACTCAATATATCAATAAATGAATCAAAGATAAGCTAACAAATTTATAATCCATCTATGGAGTTTTATGAACTATTTATAATTTCTACAAAAAGGACAAAAACTCCATGAATGGGGGAAAGAGACTACAAGCTTTCTAGAACCATATAAATATGTTGTATATTCATTAACATCCAAGAACTAAATATACAAGGCATATAAAGTCTTAACTTAATATGAAAATACCTAGAAAGCTTGAAATAATGGAAGATATGATGAAGAAGAGGATTCACAAATATTTATCAAGCTTTAAACATGGATTGAGCCATTAATCACCGAAAATTATATCGCGATTCACCTCCGTAACCTTAGTAATAGACTACTCCATAATAGATGAAAGAACAAATATTATAGAAGAAGAAATCATTCTTACAAATTAAGCACTTACAATGGAGAAATGAAAAACAATCAACAATGAGCTATCACCTCTCTCTAGAACTTGTAAGTGTGTAAAACTAGATAATAATGTATCTCCTCTCTCCTTAGACTAAACAATAGCTAAAGGAGTACTTAAATTAATAAACTATCCAAGGGAAAATATCTAGGAACAAGTTTCCCCAAAATAAGGCTAAAAGCAAAAGATAGTTGGTGCACTCGCGGGGCCATGATCGATCATGGCTTTGCCCATGATCGATCATGGAAGTGTTCTGCCAGAAATTTTGCAAGCCATGATCGATCATGGCTTTGCCCATGATCGATCATGGGTCTGGAACTTGTTCACTCAGCACTTTGCAAGCCTCCGAGCTCACTCTTGATCAATCTATGCAACACCATTGTACTCCAATCCTACAAACACATGGAATACTACAAAATACACACCAACTTGGGCCATGTTAAATACAAAACTTGCTACGGCACTAATCTCAAGATAAGTGGATAATTAGGCAAAATTAAAGCAATAAACGCGTCAAGCGACTCCGGAAAAGAGCTTACACATGACAATATTATGCGTTTATTAGGCTCATATGAAAAATCCAAAATATACCTTTTCTTAACTCTACATATCAAAATTAAGTGCAGATATTTGCATAGAAGATCGGGAGAGTATTCATTTTTCCATGTTACCTCTCCAATTTCTTTAGTTTTGCACTTCGCAAAAAAAAGTCAAAAAGTACCCATCAAACAAATTCAACAAATATGTTGAATTTATCTTGAATGTTTCTTCCCACTTATATATCAAATATGATTTTGGTTTATAAACCACATATGACAACTATTCTAATGTGATTCGTTTCATCAATCCTTCTTTTTTTTCAGTACAAAATGATAATTTCACAAACCATCAATCATTTTTCTTAATGCACGCATAAATAGGATAAGTGTACTATGTACAAATATACATGACCGTGCTTATTTATCCCTTGTACTTCAACCTAATGATATATTCTGCAAACGTCATAAAATAATATACCAATACATATATTAAATATAAATTTCTCATATTCTTTTCACACAATACTCGATTACACAAATTTAACAAATGTTCAACATCGACCACAACACGTTCAACACACTAAGCACGTGGGTTTGCTTGATGAAGTCAAGTTGTGATGTGTTTAATTAGATTTTGAGAGAAAAATGAGGAGCATTTTTTGCAAATAACAAAATTAATTTCTCCTTTATTTTCCAATGAAAACAGAAATCTAAATCTACATGCATTTGCTTTTTATCCTGGAAGAAAATTTTATGAAGGTGTTGTTAATCAGTTAAGGCACTCTTAATTGTTTTTCAAAAGAGTGCAAAAACTACAAAATAAGGGTAATTTTATTAGCACCCTATTATATTTGAGTGTCTCATCTGAAATAAATTTCTAACTTTGCCCCTATTCTCACCTTTATACATTTCCCTACACTTTCTTTTAATTTTCCATTTTTCGTTATTTTGACTCTAAATGTTACCACTTTAATTGTTTTATTTTATTGTTTAAATCTAGTAATCAAGAAAATTAAGCCTACGTACATACTTCAACTACCAACCAACCCAAATAAATGCAAAACCACAACCCAACCGAACCATCACCTAACACATCATCTTCCAAATTAAGTTGGTAGAAGCATAAATGGAGATGTTCAGTGTTGCTGCTGTTATGTTTATTCATTTATTTATTTATTTATTTATTTATTTATTTATTATTATTATTATTATTATTATTATTATTATTATTATTATTATTATTATTATTATTATTATTATTATTATTATTATTATTATTATTATTATTATTATAGTGATGGTGGATACTTGTCAAAATTAACACTTTTTTAGGTTTCGAGCCGTTGATTTAACATTTTAATTATGTTTATAACATGTTAAAAATATCAACCATTCAATTTGAATTTTTTTTTATAACTGAAACTATTTATTTTGATTTTTTAAATAATATAAAGTATTCACTTAGTATATGCATGTATATCATTATATATATATATATAAATTAAGAGAGGTTTAAGTTCCATTAACCCCACAAACAAAGAACTCCCCTCCTATCCCCCATTAGTCGAACCCTTTATAAATGGATGTGTTCGGTTAATTTGCCAAAATTAATAATAAAAAAAGTGACAAATAGTAAACCAACATTAATCTCATAATACAAGATATGCTTCCTGTTGACCTAAAGGTCTTAATCTTATTTTGATAATAATAATAATAAATCAATAATGTGTAGTTTAATATGTTTCTTGATATAACTGCTTAGTTCACTTACTTGGAAAATCAAGAAAAACATCAAGTCAACATTGTATTGGAGAAGACAAGGAAGATCAACCTCATCACTATGTAATTCATGGAGATCAAGATCAAGGATCAAAAGCTTGAAGGCAAAAGTTTCAAGTGAAGATCAAATTGAAGAACCAATTTCATGATATTTTTGATCAAATACAAAATATTTATAGAAGGTCAATATTCCTTGAGTGGATACTGGGAAGAAATTTTATCAAGAAATTAAAACCACCGGAAGTAAATAAATTACAATATTGAGCAATATTACAATCTAGGAAGTAAATAAATTAATAAAATATACTAAATTACAAAAAGCCTAACTCTACCAACAAGGAAAGTAGATCACCTATGTTAAACTCTTAAATATAAAAAATAGCTTAATGGGATGTACAGAAGGTACACAATCACTCTTAATAAATTAATAATAATAAATATAATATGATTTCCAACAAATATAAAGAAAATAGCGGCAAGCTTTGATTTATATGAAAAATTGTTTTGGGAAAGACTTAATTAGAAAGAGAAGGAAAAGGTGAATATAATAAGAACCATCTTTAGATCCCCAAGGTATTATGGTCTGGGTTCGTGTTGGCTCTTACAATCCATAGGAGTTTCCAGAGTTCCTCCGATTAAAGAATTCATTATATCGAAAATGTTAGAAAATTTATATTTTCTAATTTATGTGGGCAACATATTATAATATTTTAATTATATTTGCTATTTAAATTAATGGGCTAATTTTGGTTGTCTAATTAATTTTTAGTGAAGCCCATAGACTACTCAAATTAATGTGGGCCAAATGTGTAGCTACCTCATATGGACTTATTAGGGTTTAATGGGAACTCTAATTAATTTGTATATAAAGTTGATATTAGGGTTATGGTCCCCAATACACCAAATCAAATTACGGCTCCCTTCTCCCCATCTAGAAGAGAACCAAAATTCCCATCAAGACACTAAGGCGATTTGGTTGAGGAAGACCACGTACCCGCTCGATCCGTGCTGTTATTGTGATCGATCCTCGCATTCCGCATTTGTTTGTCATGAATCTAGGTATGCGGTTTAATCATTATGTTTTACTTAGATCTTGATGAATTGACATGTTGATTTTAGTGATTTAATTCCAACAAGTGGTATCAGAGCGACTTCATGTTGAATCATTAAGAATTTATATGTATTATGTTTTAATATTGAGGTTAATTATAAAGTAACTTAAGTTTGTTTATTTTGACCATATATATATATATATTTTTGGTTAAAGCCATATCGAATCAAGCTGTGGTATATTATAATTTCGATCTAACCGTGCAGCATATAATTGTTTAAAAAAAAAAAAGGGGTAACTGCCGGGACATGAATATATAGGTTTATTTAATATATCTACGAGCTTGATTTGACTAAAGTAATTGTATATATATATATAAAAGGATGAAAGATTTAAAGAACAGGAAGGTTTCGTATTTATATAATATATATACATGGTTGTTATGTGTCTTTGTATATATATATTACTGTTGGTTTACATATATCTATATGTTTGGTTATTGTATATTATGGTTTGATTTGATAATACTTCAGTTTGGTTAAATATATACACATACGGATTTTTTTAGCAATGGTTGTGATATGATTTTAACATGTATATATTGATTTGTTTAATATATATATGACAATAGCTTTTTTGCAGAGGATACATATATTCTTTATTTCTAAAAGAATTTTATTTTTGTATCTATTATAATTAAAGGTTTAGAGCAAGTTGATTATTTATTTAAGATATTGATGTTTATTATTTATGCAATTAATAATCGGCCCAAAGGAAGATTATTATTTGGCCAAATAATAGACATTATTTTCTCTCGATATTTATGTGGTTATTATTTATGCATTTAATAATCGGCCCAAAGGAAGGTTATTATTTGGCAGAATAATAAGCACACGTGCGAGAATAAATGTGTGATAATTGTCAGGTTTTCATTTGAGCAATAAGTAAGTCCAAAGAAAGGCTTTTTGTTTGACAGAAATTATTATCAACATTTGATTCTTGTATTGAGAGTACTTATTACAGTCTTGTTTGGGCACGAAAGCGCTAGACTACCAATAATCCAAAATTGCAGTACGCATCAACGTGGGAAAGATAAGGTTTATGCTTTGGAAATCTCATTAATACAGAAAATCTATTTTTTTTTTTTTTAGATTATAAGGATGCGAACCACAAATTGTCTGATATTTTGAAATAAATGAATTGAACCGATAAGTTGCTAAAGTAACCTCTATCGCGTAAATTTATTTATTTTAGAATATTAAGATGTGTGTAATTGTTATTTATGCGAATAATAATCGGCCCAAAGAAAGGTTATTGTTTGGCCGAATAACATGTACACTTCTGATAATAAATATAATATGACAATCAAGTTTTTCATGTGAATAATACGTCGGCCCAAAGGAAGTCCTATTATTTGACAGGATTTGTTATTTATATTTGATTACTGCATTGAGATAACCAATTACAAGTTGATGTTTTTGTCCAAAGACAAAATATCAATGTTGTGCTAGGTATCTTGTGATGGGATCCACTATTGATAATTTGGATAATTGTGTCATTCATATATATTGCTTGTTAATATGTTATGACATTTATATTAATTGTGAGTTTGTAATTTTTATAATTTGTTCTCTATTAAATTTTAAGTTATGCTTTATATATCTGCCAACATAAATTCGGTATCGGTGCTTAACGGCACAAATTTTAAGAATTAGAAATAGAACGCTTCTATTCCAAGAATTTTTGGGGCATTATGAGAAAAATGATACTTAGTTCCTTAAAGAAATTATAAAAATATTTTGTTTAAACAAAAAGGCTGAAACAAGTAACCTTCTGATTAGTCTTGTTTCAATAAGGTATAAGGAAAAGGAACATAAGGGAAGTACATTATGAAAATGTTTAATATCGCTTTCAAATTAAATGCACTAAAGCTAGGGCTGTCTAATGACTTGCTCGTGTATCAAGTTCTTTATTTCTCTTCCCGCACAATACAATTAATTTATAATGAGTTACAATACTCATAAGGATAAGTTAATGATCTCTTAATGAGTTCATATTTTACAGTGTGCAAGGAGAATAAAAGATTTAGCGATAAAAGACAGTGGTTACTCATCTAGCAAAGACCTCTAAAGGAAAGGATAAATGATAAAAATTAAGAAACTGCAGTTAGAACAACACTATAGTAATCGCAAAAGAAACATGATAAAGAATTTGTCAATTAATTTTGCAAGAAGGATAGACGTAGTTATGTTTCAAATATGTCATTTGGCGTGTAAAGTAGGATATACTTCTCATTATGGTTTGTTCGGTAGTTAGTTTAACTTATGTACATGTGATTACTTTGTGAGTAGACTTTCGTGACATTACTCACCTAAGTGTGTTTAGAGGTTATATGTTGAGCCAAAAGCCAATTGATGTTGAAATATTCATCTATCAGGGCAGTGGCGAAACAGTTACAGTTGAGGTTTTAAGGAATTTTAAGTTATCATTAAAGACTAATTACTTTTGGATTTGGGAGAGACTTATATGGTATTGTCATTTAGACATAATTTTTATTTTTATTTGGACAAATACGATTGTAATTGTTCATTTGAAAATAATAAAGTTAAGTCTTTTTCAAAATTCAAATATGTTGATACTTTTTCTTTAATTGATAGCTTATATACGGATACAACCACCTCATATAATGAGACCTTGTAAATTGATTCACGTGATACAAAGCATAAATTAACTGATAAGAATTCTTCCATGTTATGGCACAAGCATTTGGGATAGATCTCTAAATAGAGAATTAAGAGACTTGTGGAATTCTTAAAACCCCTTGATTCAACAGATTTTAAAATCTGTATTTAATGAGTAAAGGGGGAATGGACAAACATAAGGAAACTAGGTGCCATAAGGAATTCAATTATCTAAGAACTAATTCATGACGATATCTGTGAACTGTTCTATACAGTCTTCTGGAATGGTTAACAGTATTTTATTATGTTCATGACAGTTATTAAGGGTACCTATATTTAATTAATGAGAAGTCATAATCATTAAATGTTGTTATGACTTTCATAGTCGGAGTTGATAATCAACTAGGTAAGAAAGTTAAGGCCGTGAAATCTGATCGTGGTGGTAAATACTATGGTAGATATAACGGATAAGGTAAACAACGTTCTGGACCTTTGTGAAATTCCTAAAGAAATGCAGAATTGTCTCACGATACACCATGTTAGGTAAACTTAGTATGAACAGTGTTGCTAAGAGATAAAACAGAAGTATAAGGATATGGTAAGGAGCGTGATTAATCATTCTTCTCTACCATGATGACTCTAGGAAGAAACACTTAAGACTGCAGCATATTTTTTAAGCAGTGTTATATCAAAGTAGTTGCTAAAATAGGTTGTCCATATGTGGTAAGGCCATCAAGAACAGAAATTGGACTCAATATAATAAGCTGCTACTTTGTTAGATATACTAAAAGATTGAGAGATAATAAATTTTATGATCCCTTGAATAAATCCTTTATTAAGACGGAAAATGCCAAATTTCTTGAGATTATTGAGTTTGAGGGGGAAGATAAAGTTAGAAACATTGTCTTTGAAAATTAATTTATTCAAATTCCAAGTACTGCTATTGACAATGATTATGATTAAATTTTTGATATTATTTTAAATGCAAATTAGGATTATCAAGACAATGTTGAAAAACTTCCTGTATAGCAACTCAACAATCTCAAGAAGAAGTTAAAATTAAAGAAATCCATCTATGGCCTTAAGGAAGTTTTCCGTCAATGGTATTACATATTTCATCAAGTTATTATCTCGTAAGGTTTTGAGGTAAATCCGGTTGATGATTATGTATATCATAAGTTCAGTGGGAGTAGTCTTGATATTTTATGTTGATAATATCTCTTTTGTATTAGGAATACAGATACATCGACATTATTGTCGGGTATCTTAGGGTTTTCACGAAAGAGATATATCGAAAGAATTCTTATCAGATTTGGCATGAAAGATTGTCATTCAGGAGATATTCCCATTGTTAAATGAGACAATTTATGTCACAACAAGTGCCCCAAAATAAAGTTAAAAGGAAAGAGATGCAAAAGATTCTTTATGCATCAGTTATAGGGAGTCTGATGTATCATAAAGTATGTACGCATTTGGGTTTAGCGTTCATAGTAAAGATATTTGGTAGATATTTAAGTAACCCTATGATATATCTTTGGAAAGCAGCCAATTAAGTGGTTATACGGTATTTAAAGAGAACAAAAAGATTATACACTTACGTATCGAAAATCAAATCAGTTGGAGATCATATGGTATTCTGATTTCGATTTTTTGGATGGGATATAGCCGCAAAATTTTGTCACTAGGCTGCGAATTGTAAATAGTGTCGAAAGACCATTAAAGATATTTTGTGATAATAATTGATTGTGCTATATTCGACAACAACAGAAATTTTTTTTCGAAAATTCAAAGCACATAGATATTAAGGTTTTTTGTTGTTAAAAAGGAGTTCAGAGTTGTTGTGTCTATAGAGCATATAAGTACAAACTCCATGATTACGGATCCGTTCACTAAAGGCTTAACACATAAGGTATTTCTTGAGTATATTGCTCATTTGGATTTTGTGTTATCTAATAAAGTGCTGGTTTAGTGGGAGTTTGTATCCAGGATGCTCTTTTATTTAGACGCATATTTTCTGCAGAATAAAGAAGATGGTTTATTTTCGTCTTAACTCTGAATATTTGTTTTATTTCCTTCCATTGTGGTTTAACATAAAGTTTGGACGGTTAATGTTGATCTCATTAAAGTTGGGCCAGTTGGAAATAGGCATGTTTAAGATCACATTGCATGTAATTTCCATGCCACTCATCCACATTTGATCTATGTTATTAAGTGTCTTAGTATGGTGATAATCGTGGTTTAGTCACGACTTTACTGTGATAAAAGCTGCGGTAATTCCATTACTCGTACATGAGATAGACCAGATTGTTTGAGGAGAAGTCTAAGGATAAATAGCATACAGATGCGCGCTTAAAAAATTCTGTGATATAATTGTTTCAGGAGTAATATGTAGCCCAAGTGGGAGATTGTTAGAAAATTTATATTTTCTAATTTATGTGGGCAACATATTATAATATTTCAATTATATTTGCTATTTAAATTAATGGGCTAATTTTGGTGGTCTAATTAATTTTTAGTGAAGCCCATAGACTACTCAAATCAATGTGGGCCAAATGTGTAGATACCTCATATGGCCTTATTAGGGTTTAATGGGAACTCTAATTAGTTTGTATATAAAGTTGATATTAGGGTTATGGTCCCCAATACACCAAATCAAATTACGAATCTCTTCTCCCCATCTAGAAGAGAACCAAAATTCCCATCAAGACACTAAGGCGATTTGGTTGAGGAAGACCACATACCCGCTCGATCCGTGCTGTTATTGTGATCGATCCTCGCATTCCGCATTTGTTTGTCATGGATCCAGGTACGCGGTTTAATCATTATGTTTTACTTAGATCTTGATGATTTGACATGTTGATTTTAGTGATTTAATTCCAACAGAAAAATCTACCAAAAATATTTGTCATAATTTAAAACCAAAAATATCAACTTAAAAGAAAACTGAGACTTATTCTTGCTAAATGTAGATCGCTATTTTATTATGATAGCCAGAAGTTTTAGTGTGCCCTTGTAGCCTCATTCATTGGTAGACAGTAGACACTAAACCTCTGCTGCACTTGCCATCTTCTGAGGGTTCTGCTTCTCACTTGGATTCTTATATGTCATATGTGTGGAAGAAGCCTTCTTGGTTGTAGTTTACCCTATATAAGTTGCTATAAATTGAAAACCAATCCGACTGTACGTTGTGACGAGTGTTGACTTGAATTCATAGTTCATAGTTGTAATTGTTGAAATGTCTCTGTGACTTAAAATAGCTGTACTTTATTTTCTGATGGCCATTGTACTTTGTTGATCTCATTTTGACCATCAATTTGTTGGAGTATATATATTTATGATGATACGGAAGAAGGTAGTAAGGTCTACACTTACTACAAATTGGATTCGGCTCCTGTGGTTCTTGTCCTTGATCCAGTCACAGGTCAGAAAATATATGTACTCCTGGCATGGAATGATTCATCCAGAGAGCTTGTTGGAGGTAAATTTTGTGTACTTCAGTTGATGAAATATGTAAATGTTATTTATAGAAGGACAATATTGCTGATCAAATACAAAAAAGTGTTCTTTTTCAAGTATGCCTCCTTTTTCTCTTGTTTTTTATTTATATTTTAGATTAGATGCATGACTCTGCTGGTTACTGCTTTATTTCTTGGAGGATTGTTTGAAGATTTTCATTGCAATAAGGACGGGTACCTGAAGATTATTACGTATAGGATATGAATCTCTTTCAAATTTTAGATCCTGCAGCAAAGAGTAAACGAGTGCCGGGATGGCTCTCGCATTCCATTGGCCATTATTATAATCCGTAGATATTTGTTAAATGATTTTGGGAATATCTTTTTGCATTTTACTACAGCCTCTCCATTCTAGGGTAACATGAACTACTTCATGTATAGTTGAAATATTTTGACCAAAAAAAAAGTTAAAATATAAGATGTGAATATAGATGCTTTGCTTAGAATAGAATTGTCTTTGAATGGTGAAATGTGGAGCAAAAGCCATATTTGCCACTATAAATCACATTTAGATATAATACAACAGGTACTTTTTTATGGCTGAAAATGCAGGAATATTTCACTCCCAGATGACATCAATAAATCCTAAGGCGTGGGAATAAAAGGGGATGGAATAAAAGGAAAAGGAAAAAACAATGCCCTTTAAATATTCCAATGCAATACAACAAATTTAAGTGATTGAAATTATGTGTTTTTGAAGCTATAGGAGCAGCAATACAAAACATATTATTCTTCTGATGGATGTTCTCCAATCATAACTAGTCAGAGAGAGCGAGAGAGAGCAATATTTTTACTTGTAATTTGCCGGTACCAAAGAGCGAGTCTGCTAAACGTTGGAACCGGTGAGCGAGAATAGTAATCGTTGGAGTCGGTGAGAAAATGGGGTACAATTAATGGTGAGAGGCTATGTGAGACGGAGAGGAGAGACCATGGTGGTGGGACGGTGTTGCAATTGAGGTCTGTGTGAGAAGAGGAGAGACGGTGGTAATGGAACGTTGGTACGATTAGGGTCTGCGTGAGGGAGGGCGGTGGTGCGCGCGATTGAGGGGATGGTGTGAGCGGACAGAAGTTGAAGGATTTAGGGATTTTATGAAGAATTATAAAAGAAGAAGAAGTGTTATAAATCATAAATCTGACTTGGCTTTGAGCCAACGATGAGATTTTTTATAAGACTCCCTAATTGGTGAAAATAGTTAACAAAAATTCTTGATTAAGCCATAACATAGCGACTATGACGGACTTGGTGGAGTTGGCTGGAGTATAACGCTAATATGGCTTTGTGATTTGAGATATCCACACACATATATATAGAGAGAGATGTGATATATGTATATGTTAAATAAATATTTGGTTGATAATTATTATTTTTGTAACTCATGTTATTTTGAATACGGATAGGCACTAATGGTCCATGGGGTTGACTTAGCCTTGGTGGTTACATATCCTGGTGAGCGTAGAGGGACCCCACTATATTAGCGGCATACTCTATGATTTGTGTAGAGGGATCTCGCTTTGGGAGCGGCATACTCTATGATCCAACTAGAGGGACAGCACGAGGCGCCATACCCTGCACATCTAGGTGGTCACGGGAGAACACAGCCTTAGGGGCTGCATACCCTAGCCTTGGGGGCTTAAGTCGGGATCGCTGGTACAATCAGAAAATCGTAGATGTTGGAGATGAGATAGAAAGATATGAGATAGACTGATGTGCGATAGATGGACATTATATTGTGATTAAAAGATTAGTGCCTACGTTTGTTTTATGACTATATTTTCTAATGATGGTTTACTTATATCATGAGAGTATTTATTGTATTACTATAGTTTCCGTTATCTCGAGGATACTTTGTTATAATAATATTTTTTGTGCTTTGATGATATATTATTATTATGTAATCAGGGCCGAGATAGCATGCACATCATATAAAATATTTTTCATGGCATTTATATTTATCAAGAGTTACAAACATGGTATAGATATATACATATATGCATGATAACAACAAACTTTCATTATTATGCATTGCATGCAGGTTTTAAAACGTATTTTGTATATAAAACCCTTATAGTTCCCACTGAACCCGTATTGGGCTCACTCCCATTTTCCAACAGTTTTGCAAGTACTTCTTTGGGGCGGTAAGGATACGCCATTAGAAACCTTTGATGACCTTAGATTTTGATAGTCGTCCACGGACGATTTATATCTCATGACTTATATATATATATATATTTATTAATACCATTTGTATTCATTATAATACTCAATTTTTATTCATGAGCAATGTAAAGGCTTTTTATTAATTATTCGGACCTCGTTGGAGGATTTGTTTGATATGATAATTGATTGATTTACTTTCTTGATTACAGACTTTACAAATGTAGAGTTCATATAAATTAGATTTATTTTATAATTTTACAGGTATTGGTTTTATTGAAAATACGAACTCCATATGCCAAAATTTTATGAAAAATGTGGCCTTACATGTGACTTTCTATTATATTAGTTGTAAATTAAGTACATTAAGCCCGCCGTAAAATCCGTAATCCATTCCATTCCTTTTCACTTGTCCTTGTGGTTCGATAGTCGGACTTCCGAGACTATATTACAACTTGACGTGCCTGCACTTGGGCTATATTGCAAAGCGCTTTTCTAGCGGCGGCAAGTTTTTGGCGCAGTTGCCGGGGACTAAGGCAAAAGGCGGATCTTGGGTTTTGTATAAAACCATTCTCTATGAGTATCTCTCCATTTAATTAATTTATTTTTCTCCCTTCTTCTTGTTTCATTTTGTAGATTTCCCAAGGAGCTATTCGAATCGTTTTCCAAGCCTATGCAAGGGCAATTGTTTGTGGAAATTCAAATAAGCGCTCCCCCATCACCAAGAATGGCAAACCAAGGGAGAGAGGTGGATCACGAGAGCGATAATGAAGGGGAAGGAGCCAACAATGTTCCTCCTGTTAGGACCATGAGGGACTACCTTCAACCGCCTCGGGCAACTTCGAATTCGTGCATTGTGCTTCCCACTGGCCAAGCCGGAGCGTTCTCCTTCAAACCGGGTATGCTTCAACATATCCCTTCTTTTCATGGTATGGAGTCGGAAAACCCATACTTGCATTTGAAAGACTTTGAAGAAGTCTGCTCCACATTTCGTGAGGCAAATGTTAATGAGGATGTCATGCGTTTAAAACTCTTCCCTTTCTCCCTAAAAGACAAAGGAAAGATTTGGCTAAATGCTCAAAGACCGCAATCAATTCGGTCTTCAAGCGGAATTCTTAAAAAAATTCTTTCCCGTTCATAGGACCAACGCTTTAAGAAGGGCGATATCAAATTTTTTGCCAAAAGAAAATGAAAGTTTTTATAAGTGTTGGGAAAGATACAAGGAACTTCTAAACGCATGCCCTCACCATGGTCACGAAACGTGGAGCCTAGTTAGTTTTTTCTACGAATCTCTCACCCCCGAGATGCGTACATTTGTTTAGACCATATGTAATGGTCAATTCTTGAGTAAGAATCCCGATGAGGCTTTATTGTATTTTGATGAATTAGCAGAAGGTGCTCAAAATTGGAACACCTATTCCGATGAACCCAAAGCCAAAACTCAAGGAAGGGGTGGGTTGTACCAAGTGTCCAATGAGGATGACATGGGTGCGAGGTTATTCCAATTGTCTAAGAAAGTAGAGGCAATGGAAGCAAGTAAGCTTAAGGAGGTCAACGTAGTATCCTCAAGTCAGTTGTGTGTCATTTGTAAAAATTCAGGACACACTACCGAGGATTGCCTTACCATTCCCGCTTTTCGGGAAGTCCTCAAAAATCCCGCCCAAGTCAATGCTTTACACCAGTACAACCAAAACCGTAACCAAAACGATCCCTATTCTCAAAGGTATAATGAGGGATGGAAGAATCACCCCAATTTCAGTTGGGGAGGAAATCAAAGTCAGAACCACAACCAATATCATCAGAACCAAAGGCAACAACAACCTCAAAACTCTTTTGCTCCACCTCAGAATCAAAATCCCAACCAAAACTTGGAAGCTTTGTTGAGATCATTTGTGGACAAAATGGATCGTGATGTGGGTGAGTTAAAAACTCAAATGTCTAAACTCACCACCGCCCTAGCTACCCAAGAGAAGGGAAAATTCCCCTCTCAACCTTTAGTCAATCCTAGAAGTCAAGTTCAAGTCCTAGAAGGAGGAGAGTCTAGCACCAAGATAGAAGAACTCAAATCTATCACAATCCTAAGGAGCGGGAAGGAGGTAGACAAAACTATTGTTCCTAAAACCCCCAAGGTGGCGGACATAGTTGAGCCCACGAATGTTGAGGAGGTTGTGAGTGAAGAAAAGAAGAGAGAGGAAGAAAAACAAGGAAAAGAGGATCTCGAAAAAATCAAAAATGAGATCAAAGTTCCATTTCCGGAGAGATTGAACCAACCGTCCAAATCTAATACCGAGATTTTAGATGTTTTTAGGCAAGTGAAAATCAACATTCCATTGTTTGACGCGGTCAAGCAAATACCTTCGTACGCTAAGTTCCTCAAAGACTTATGTACTACTAAACGAAGGTTGAATGTCAAGAAAAAGGCCTTTATGGCGGAGCAAGTGAGCTCCATCATGCAAGGCACGAGAGCCCCCAAGTTCAAAGACCCCGGGTGTCCCACAATTTCGTGTGTCATAGGAAATTGTAGGATAAAGAATGCATTGTTAAATTTGGGAGCAAGTGTTAATGTGCTCCCATATTCGGTTTATCAACAATTGGGGCTGGGTGAGTTAAAACCCACAAGAGTCACGATTCAATTAGCGGACCGATCCGTTAAGATCCCAAGAGGGATAGTCGAGGATGTGCTTGTTCAAATTGACAAGTTTTATTTTTCGGTTGATTTTATCATCCTCGACATGCAACCCGTGTTGGATCCCGCTAAGGAGATTCCGGTTATCCTTGGACGACCATTTCTTGCTACTTTTAACGCTATAATAAATTGCAAAAATGGAATTGTGAAGTTAGCATTTGGAAACATGACTCTAGAGCTAAACGTGTTCTCTTTGAGTAATAAAAGAGATGACGATGATAATGAGGAAAGTGAACACGTGAACATGATAGAGTCATGTATCCAAGACCACTTTGTGGCAAATTTCGAATCGGAGTCAATGGAAGGTTATTTAACCACTTCCGATGAGCCCGAGGATTGTATGCAAGTGTTTTCTTTGTCTGACAAACAGGTTGAATTCTCAGAGAAAGAGGAAAACACACAATCTTCCACCAAAAAGCTTGAAGGACAAATGGATCTTAAGCTGTTGCCGAGCAACTTGAAGTATGCCTTCTTGGGAGCTTCAGACACTTACCCCGTCATCATCTCATCCGAACTTTTGGACGACCAAGAGGTAAGGTTAGTTTGTTTGCTTGGTAAATACAAAAAAGCTTTTGGTTGGACTCTTGCCGACCTCCAAGGAATAAGCCCTTTGATTTGTACACATAAAATTCACTTGGAGGATGGGGCAAAAACATCAAGACAATTTCAACGCCGGTTGAATCCTAACATGCAAGAAGTGGTTAGGAATGAGGTGTTGAAATTGTTGGATGCAAAGATCATCTATCCAATCTCGGATAGTAAATGGGTTAGTCCAACTCAAGTGGTATCAAAAAAATCGGGTCTTACGGTAGTCAAGAACGAATCAAACGAGTTGATTCCACAAAGAGTCACCACCGGGTGGCGAATGTGTATTGACTACCGTAAACTCAATGAGGCAACTCGTAAAGATCATTTCTCACTCCCCTTTTTGGATCAAACTCTAGAGAGGGTAGCAGGCCATGAATATTACTCTTTCCTCGATGGTTTTTCCGGGTACAATCAAATTGAGATTGACCTAGATTATCAAGAAAAAACCAACTTTACATGTCCTTTTGGCACCTTCGCCTATCGAAGAATGCCCTTTGGTCTATGTAATGCACCAGCCACTTTCCAACGGTGTATGCTAAGTATTTTTAGCGATATGGTGGAGAGAACATTGGAAATTTTTATGGATGACTTTACCGTTTATGGTAAGTCATTCGACAATTGCTTGGCTAACCTAGAACAGGTCTTGGAAAAATGCGTGGAAAAACAATTGGTATTGAATTGGGAGAAGTGCCATTTTATGGTTACCAAGGGAATTGTTTTGGGGCACATCATTTCTTTAGAAGGAATCGAGGTGGATAAAGCTAAAATCGAATTGATTGCCAAACTTCCTACACCCAAAAATGTCAAAGATGTCCGATCCTTTCTAGGACATGCCGGGTTTTGTAGGAGCTTTATCAAGAACTTCAGTTCCATTTCCAAGACGATGTGTAATCTACTTCTCAAGGATGCACCCTTTGAGTGGGATGCCAAGTGCGAGGAAGCCTTCGTCTCTCTGGAGCATATGCTCATTACTGCGCCGATTATGCAGACACTGGACTGGAGCTTGCCATTTGAGCTCATGTGCGACGCAAGTGACTACGCGGTGGGAGCGGTTCTTGGTCAACGGAAAGACAAGAAACCGGGTGTGATATACTATGCAAGTAGGACTTTGAACGATGTGCAAATGAATTACACCACGACAAAAAAAGAGCTTCTAGCAATTGTCTTCGCCCTAGACAAGTTTTGATCCTATTTGATAGGATCGCCAATTGGGATTTTCACGGATCACGCGGCATTGAAGTACCTATTCACAAAGAAAGATGCCAAGCTGCAGCTTTTGAGGTGGAAACTCTTATTGCAAGAATTCCATTTAAGCATCAAGGACAAAAAGGGAGTTGAGAATGTGGTGGCCGATCATCTATCTCGACTCACTTTTACGAACAACATTGAAGAAAGCCCGATCCAAGATTCATTTCCAGATGAGCAATTATTGGCAATCTCGACGCTCCCATGGTATGCAGACATTGTAAATTATCTTGTATCTGACAAGATACCAAAGATATGGGGCGCACAAGACAGAAAAAGGTTTTTGAGCGAAGTGGATCGATTTTATTGGGATGAACCGTACCTGTTTAGGTACTGTGCGGATCAGATTATCCGGCAGTGCATTCCAGAGGAAGAAGTGGAGAGAGCTCTATCCTTTTGTCATTCTGAGGCTTGCGGAGGACACTTCTCAGCAAAGAAGACCACCGCGAAGATTTTGCAAAGTGGATTGTATTGGCGGTCGCTCTTTAAGGACGCACAACGCTTTTGCAAGGCATGCCAAAGATGCCAAATGCTTGGAGGGATCTCCAAGAGGAACATGATGCCACTCAATCCCATCCTGATGATTGAAATCTTCGATTGTTGGGGCATCGACTTCATGGGACCGTTCCCATCCTCCTATGGTAATCTTTACATTTTAGTTGCCGTAGATTATGTTTCAAAATGGGTAGAAGCCCAAGCGTGCAAGAAAAATGATCACAAAGTGGTGATCCGATTTCTGAAAGAACACATTCTTGCACGTTTTGGTACTCCCAAGGCAATAATAAGCGATGGCGGTACTCACTTTTGCAACAGACCATTTCAATCATTAATGCAAAAGTATGGTGTAAACCACAAAGTATCGCTCGCTTATCATCCTCAAACTAATGGACAAGCCGAGTTGGCAAATAGGGAGATCAAACAGATTCTAGAGAAAACGGTAAACCCGAATCGCAAGGATTGGTCGTTAAGACTGACCGATGCACTTTGGGCTTACCGTACTGCGTATAAAACAACTCTAGATATGTCTCCTTATCGCATTGTGTACGGAAAACCATGTCATTTGCCAGTAGAGTTGGAACACAAATCATACTGGGCAACTAAGATGGTTAACTGTGATTTGAAAAAAGCCGGGCTTGACCGTAAGTTGCAAGTAGATGAAATTGAGGAATTAAGAAGATATGCTTATGACAATGCAAAGATAAGCAAGGAACGTGCCAAAATTTTTCATGATAAATCCATTTTGAGAAAAGAATTCAAACTTGGGCACAAAGTTCTTATTTATGATACTCGTCTACATCTCTTTCCGGGAAAGTTAAAGTCTCATTGGACCGGTCCCTACATTGTCCGTCACGTATTTCCTTTTGGGGCTGTGAATGTTGAGGATCCCAAAACCGGCTACATTTTCAAGGTGAATGGACAACGCCTTAAGCCGTTTTTGGAGTTCCCACCTCGAGAGGAGTCCACCCCTCTCGAAGACCTGACTTATGCCTAAAAGGCATGGGTCGATTTTGTGAATAATGTTTTTTATTAGTATTTTTGAGTTTCAGGAATTGTCATCGGAGATTCGGGGGTCATTAAGTCTGAGCGGATCAAGTTGAGGGGAGCCATAAGGTGTGGTAGTGCATAGAAGAGCAAGAAAAATTTTCTGGCAAATTGGTCCATGATCGATCATGCCCTTACCATGATCGATCATGGTTGAAATTTTTCTCAAGATTGAAAGGCATGATCGATCATGGTAATAGCATGATCGATCATGGAAGATAAGGAGTTGGGCAGTGGGCAGCATGATCGATCATGGTCATACCATGATCAATCATTGTACAAAAATTAAGTTAGGCAGAATGACCCATGATCGATCATGGTCCCGAATTAAAATAGGGGAACCGTTCTTAAACCCCCCATTTCTCTCCTCCCTCAACCCAAATCCTTTCCAATCCCTAACCCTTTCTCCCCCAGTCCTCCCAAAACCTCCCCAAACACCATTTCCATCCTTCCCCATCTAGAATCACGCATTAAATCCTCCAATTTCAAGCCCCATTGCCATACCCATCTCAAAACCCATTTTTCCCTCTCTTCACACAGATTCCTTGCCCTAACTCCCCAAATCTCGAAATCTCTCATATATACCCTCTCTAAAGCGTCACATTACTCTTTTATGGCTTCCTCTAACCCTCCCACTAAGCCACTTGTAATTCAAGCCGCAAGGGGTGGCTACCGCGGATTTCGAAGCCGCCAAGAATTCGAATGGTGGAATTATGCTTTCAAAACGAGGACGGTAGTAATTGAGAGGCCAGTCCACATCGGTTCGCTGGACGATTTCCCTCAACGAGCAACATTTGTGCGATATCCGGAGTGGATTAACTACTTGCGTGAACAAGGTACTCAATGTAATCTCACCATTTGTCGTGAATTTATCGTAAATTTTAATTTAAGTTCCAAATACATCATATACATATGTTGCTCATGTGCGAGGCAAAACGGTTCATTTTAACCTCGAGGTTTTGAGTGAGATTACGGGAATCCCGGCCTTACCATCCAATGCCCACGACCTCCCTTATTCTGATGGTACCCCCTATGTAGAACCATCGGCTAACGATCTAGCCTCATATATAGCCGGTAGACCAATGGAGTGGATAGGAACTCAATTTGATAGGAACAATTTACATGATAGCCTTAGGACGTTGTGGCTAGTAATTGTCAATGCTTTGGACCCAACTTCTCATATCCAGCACCTGTACCCTTCTCAAGCGTATGTGCTGTACGCTATTGCAACAAACAAGCGCGTTTGTTTGCTTCGTCATATCATTGGGCGAGTTGCGAGAATCATAGACTTGGTCGCCCACAATGAAACAATCAAATTTGGGTCTTTGATTACCAAGGTATTTTTGCGAGCGGGGGTAACTGAGAGAGATGAGGATGTGAAGAAAATGCCTCGAGCACCACTTAACCGATCAACCCAAACTCGAGCCGCTGGTCAATTGAGGAACCGGCCAAGTTCTTCAACCGCACCTCCTCAGGTTGAGTCCGAAGAAGAGGGGGCAGAAGAAGCAGGAGCAGATCTCCCGGGCCCCTCAAGGCGGAGAAGACGGGCAAGCTCTGGACCGGTAGATGACACTAGGGAATTCATGAAAGAGCAGTTTGAGCAGATGACTGCTTTGATGCAGACTGGGTTTGTTAGCATCAATGAGAGGGTTGAGATTATGGTGTTGCGTCAGGACCGTTTAGAGGCAGATATTGCAGCTCAGGTTGAGGCACGAGTTGCAGCTCAGATGGCGACCCAGCAGGAGTTCATACGCCAGCAGTTCGAGGCGTTGTATGGTCGTTTTCCACCACCCCCACCTCCCGACATGTGATGATATTTGCAAATCCTGGAAACTCTTTAAGTAGTTATATTTATGCTTAGTTTTATTTTATTTCTTTTGGGTTGTATTAGATTTCAGACATGATGATTAACTTTAGAACTCGGTTTTAATGGTTGAATGTTATGGTTTTTGCTATTAGATTCTAATTCTAACCCATTTTGTCTATAGTTTTTGTTTTCTCTTATTTTTGTCTCATGGAAAGCAAAGCCAAAGTAGCCCTTCCGTGTATTTTTATTGTTCTCTTTCCATTGAGGACAATGTCTCTTTCAAGTTGAGGGGGTACGTTATTTTTGTGTTTATTTTGTTTTGGCTTGCTATTGTTTATTCCCATGAGTTGTGTTCATTTTTTTTTAGAAGTTTGAAAAGTGATGATTGATTGATATTTTGTTCGATGAAGACTTTTGTTTCATTAGCTTTTGGCATGAATTCTTTGATTTAGATAGGAATTTGAATGATAATCTAGATTTCCTTGCTCCAATTAGTCTTATGTCCCGTCATATTTGCCTGTTCTGTATACTAGATTGATTTGGTTGTTTCCAATTTGGTAGTAACACTTAGATTTATTTTTATTGAGAGAAGAGAAATTTTTGTCCAAAAATAATGGAAGCTCTTTCGAAAAGATCCTCCAATGAGAAGACAAAAGCATAGCACTTAGATAACTTGGATGACTTTTATCCTAATATTGACTTAAAGCTTCACTTGACTAAATCTTAAGTCTCTTTGTCTAATATTACGGATGGGTAAAGGTTACCATATGGGAAAGGGTGAATAGCTTCCTTTGAGCTCCAATGAATGAGCAATTATGAACTCAATTTGATAAGTGAGACCGCTGCCCCCCATAGAGATGAAAACCGCCCTGATCTAGTTTAGCAAAAATTTCCAAGAAAAGATAAAGAAAGTGCTCAGAATCAATAAATCTTGGAGCTTTTGTTTTTGGAAAAGTTCTCTCTTCCTTCTCGAATGATTATGACTCTTTGTGTTTATATTGAATTGTTTGAATCGAAGTCTAGTATGTGAGCATTGGAGAATATGGGATTGAGTTCTAAAGGAGATAGGTTGAGGGGAGTTGATAAACGCATAATATTGTCATGTATAAGCTCTTTAGGGAGTCGCTTGACGCGTTTATCGCTTTTGTTTTGCCTAATTATCCTCTCATCTCTAGATTAGTGTCTTAGCGAGTTTTGTATCTAACATCGTCCCGCTAGGTGTGCTTTTGTTGTTTTTCTATGTGTTTATAGGCATAGGATGCAATGGCCTTCGAAGAATTGATCAAACTGGCCTTCAGGCAAAAGACCCCATGATCGATCATGGGTTGGCCATGATCGATCATGGCTTGGCGGGGACAGCCACTAACTCCTGCTTTTAGCCTTATTTCGGGGGTTTTGGTTCCTAGATATTTTCCCTTGTTTATTTTATTAGTTTTTGTACTCCTTTAGCTATTGTTTTAGTCAAGGGGATGGGATATAGATCATTATCTAGTTTTTACACTTAAAAAGTCCTAGAGAGAAGTGAGAGCTATTTGTTCATTGTTCTTCATTTCTCCATTGTAAGTTTTTGATTTGTAAGAATGATTTCTTATTCTATAATATTTGTTCTTGCATCTATTATGGAGTAGTCTATTACTAAGGTTACGGAGGTTGATTGCGATATGATTATTTTCGGTGATTAATGGCTCAATCCATGTTTAAAGTTTGATAAATATTTGTGAATCCTTTTCTTTATCATATCTTCCATTATTTTAAGCTTTCTAGGTGTTTTCATATTAAGTTAAGACTTTATATGCCTTGTATATTTAGTTCTTGGTTGTTAATGAACATACAACATATTTATATGGTTCTAAAAAGCTTGTAGCCTTTTCCCCCCATCCATGGAGTTTTTCCCTCTTCGTAGCGATTATGAATAGTTCTTAAAACTCCATAGATGGATTATAAATTTGTTTTAGCTCATCTTTGATTCATTTGTTGATATATTGAGTGTTTCTTACACTATATGTGATACTTAGACTCTTTATTTTCTACCATACGTGATAAATGATGAGATGACAAATTTATCCCATAAAATTCATTCCGTTTCATTGTTAGGATTCGCTTTCTAATTTTCATTCTTTAAACCATGAGATTACATGCACTTGCTTTATGTTAAATCTATTTATGATGAGTTTGCCATACCTATCTCGGATTAGCTTCATTGGGAATGGGTTGCCTTGCTTCACACCCGTAGCTAAGAGGTAGGAATGATAACCTCGTCATTGGTGGAATGTCGTTTGTCTCTCTCTTGATATAGCTTCAATTCGGGAATGAATCGCCTTGCGTCGCACCCTTTGCTATTGAGAGATACACCAACATTCCCCATATCTTGAGAAATCGTGTATTGAAATCTTTGTATGAGCTAGTGATCACCATTTCTTAAATCGTAACTAACCTCCACATACCTTATTGCTTTCTTATTAATTTTCACAACTGTTTTACATTCACGTTGTTTTACAACAAATCCAACTCACACAAATCTGAAAACCGTAAAATCCATAATCCATTCCATTCCTTTTCACTTGTCCCTGTGGTTCGATACTCAGACTTCCGAGACTATATTACAACTTGACATGCCTGCACTTGGGCTATATCGCAAAGCACTTTTCTAGCGGCGGCACTTCTGGACAAAAATTTAGAGCCCCAAAAAGACCACCTACAGCCACCGATCGAGAAAAACAAGCTAGGAAATGGACTGGCCACGCCAAAAACTTGAGAAATCCATAATTTCGGAGTGAAAACCATTGATTTGAGCAAGAAATCATCCATTAACACCCATTTCTCTCTCTAAAAGTGTATATATGTTTCCCCTGGTCTCAATACTCTAAAATGGTGTTTTAAGGAGTAAAGAACATGGTCAAAGCTGGTCAAAAATAAAAATAAACGAGTTGACTCAGTCAAACCCATTTTACCAAATGTGTTCTGGTGCACTGTTCATAATTTGGCCATAACTCTTTGCTCGGAACTCCGATTGGCATGATCTTTATATCAATGGAAATATAATTCAAAGTTCTAGAACTTCACAAGAGGAAGTTTCTCTAAATTCTTGATAATTTAATACGATAATTTCTTCGAAGATAGTGCTCTGCCGAAATTCAGCATAATCAGATTTTTGCTAATCGGCTTCCTTTGCACTCTATTTTGACCATTGAGGAGCGTGAACAAGCTTTTGGTAAAAAAAAAGTTGTAGAAGGATATAAGATGAAACTACAGGAGTTTACAAAGTGGAATTTGGATAAATA
Source organism: Lonicera japonica (assembly GCA_021464415.1). Classification (NCBI taxonomy): domain Eukaryota; kingdom Viridiplantae; phylum Streptophyta; class Magnoliopsida; order Dipsacales; family Caprifoliaceae; genus Lonicera; species Lonicera japonica. The sequence continues at coordinate 25,719,932 of CM038471.1, forward strand.
ATGAAGAAGGTATGAGTTTCCAAAGTCGACTAAAATCCAACCGACGAATAGAAATTTCGGGTCCAAATTCAATTCGGATAGTGACGAAACATTCCAGAATATTCCTAATAGATATTTATGACATTTGAAAAAAGAAGAACTAAATTCGGAGGTCTAAAAGTTCCGAAACAACACACGAGATTTGTAGGAATCGTTAATGTTTAAGGATAAAATTCAATTATACTAAATACTCAAAAATGCTTAAATGAAGTCCGAATCTAATGAAACTTTATTGGATGGTTTAATAACTATAATGTGACAAGTCAGAAAAGACTAAACTCAATTCGGACCTTCCTAGGTCGATGAACCGAATATAAGAAAAGTAGGAAAATCGAATATTCAAGAATATGCCAAATTTTCCAAGAACGCACTAAATTGCTCAAACTAGTTCCAAATTAAATCAAATTTTCCAAATTTTTGTCCATAACACTAAAGTGACTGTGAAAACATTTGTACTTGTCTAAGTCTACAAATGAATCGGACAAATAGCTAACTAAATTAACCAAAATACACCTATCGAAACACGGAGTGTTACATAAAAGCTGTTACATAAGAATTTCATCGACTTTGAATATAATGAGGGTTTTACTTGTTATGATAGCTATTGAACATATCTCATTTTTTTACTTTTAACCTGAGCGAAAGATCTCTATGGTGCTCATTTAGTTATAGATTATAGAACTCTTAAGGTGGTCATTTTGTTTTGCCATTTGGTTGGTTGTATGAGTTTTTGTGTATTAGTGCAAATATATTTTGGATGTTAATTGGATTGTAAGGCACATATCTTATGGACATTGATCGAATTAAAGGTCAAAAAAATTTGTTTTCGATATTTTTTAATTTTGTTTTTTTAAATATTCCCAAAATTAGTGACTACTTACAACAGTCACAAAATATTACATTTAGTTTTTTGACAAATTTATGGTAGTTTTGGACAGTCACATATCATGAAAGTTGTGACTTGTATAAATAGTCACAATTTTTTTTACAACATTATGACTGACTTCTAACAAAATAGTAACAATTACAAACTGTCATGTGGAACAATTTTTGTGACTATTGTTAACAGTCACAAAATGCATATTATTTTATGACTGTTTATGGCTGTCACAACCCAAAATTTCAATTGGATTTGTGACAGCCACGAAAAGTGGCATAAAAAGTCATATAGGTGCGGATTGTCACTACTCTGAGACAGTTTTTGGCTGTCACAAAAAACTTTTGACAATCAAATAAGTGACAGCCATTTGTAAAAGTTTTTGGCTGTCGCAAATCAGTGATTCTCGTGTAGTGACCGATCCTCTTTTCTTATGCACAGTTTAGGGAATTTCACCTAGGTGCGGCAATTAGGCGACCCATCTTCAAGTCATCGGGAGCTACTCGATGCTCGGTACATCAAATTCAGCCCATATGTGTGATCATAATAACCAGATTATATCACATCCATTCATTCTCCCAATGAATATCATCAATCACATCACCCATCACACATATGGCAAACTACAAGTATATACATGATACACAATAGCCCACTATCCATTTATCAACATCGTAAACATCGTCATCATGTTTTACATCCTATCATTATGTAATTATTCAGGAACTAAGGCCAATCGGTTCATCATTGATATTCTATGTCTCATAAGACACTGTGCGTATAAAACTATAATCATGTTCGTTTTAATAAGGTTCTCACATCATCCTATTAGTCTACGCATTTGTTATTGTGATTCTGGCTTAACTAGTATATAATTACGGCCAAGGCAACCTATCTCCCATCAACTATATTCACTGCAGTTCTAGAGAGTATCTAGTTTGCATTCTCCTTACAAATTCCTATCATGTTTCTTACAAGGTACTAAACTCAAGGATTTATTGTGTATTACACCACCCTAATGAGTTCTTAGTGTAGATACCCTACATAATGCTCCACACCGCATTTAATGGTGTATCTATGAGTGTTCATCACTAATAACCCATAATTAACCCTTCTACATGGGTAAATCCCAAAACCCCTAATTTCAAGGTCAAACATGTGAGTACAAGATGAGTTTATCATAAATCTTGTGAGATGTAAGTCAAAACATGTAATTAATTGCGAATCACGCAATAGAAGTGTAAAACCATCAATATCCATCACTAATCGAAGGTTTATCAAGCCCAAACCCTATGAGATGCAAACAACCTAGGGGTTTAAAGAAAATCCCCAATTTATGTTCAAAACTCTAATGCAACATGTAATAACTTGAAAAACATGTTTAATACTAATGTTCCCACTTTAAAAAAAGCCGAATCTCAAAGTTGAAGGAGCGTAGTAGTCGAATCGCAAAACCCCTAGCTCAAGCCCAAGCTTCAATGGAGGAAAAAGGAGGTGGAAGATAATGAATAATGATTTGGGTGAGGGTTTATATGATTTGGAACTCGAATCTTTGGTGGGGGATGAAAGATGTGTGGAAATCCCTCAAGAACCTCTCATCTTTCTCTCTCTAAAACCTTTTAAGTGCGTGTGGGTGTTTTGCTCGAGGTTGGGTGAAAAATGGACAAAACCCCATTTTAAACGAGCTATGTCGGTGCGCACTATAGACTGGAAGACTAGTATGCAGGAAATGGGAGACCGATCCCCAGTCTCCATTTCCACAAAATCTCAAAGGCCGAACCGGTATGCAGAAAACCCAATACCGGTCCGCGAGTAAACTTGGCCTTGATGCACTGATCTTATTTTGTCTATAACTATTCGCTCCGGACTTCGATTGAGGTGATCTGTATGTCCACGGAAAGCTTACTCGAAGATTTACAATTCCTAAGGAAAGTCTCCTAAAATTATTGGTGGATAATTCCCAAAAATTCTCCAAAGACAGAGCTCTGCTGAAGCGCTACTGAATGGTCAGAATTTACTAACCGACCTACTTTGCATGATGTTTTGGTCAACGAGGAGTGTGAATTGGCTTTCGATCAAAACACAAAAGTTGTAGAATAGCTCAAAACCTAGATGTAAGAATAAACAACGACCAAATTGGATAAGAGAAGGAGAAGTTACGGAGCTCAAAAGTTAGCTAAAACCAATTAATTGCATAAGACTGAAACTTACGGTTTGCAAGCCGATCTCTATTCGGACCACCCGAATCACGAAAGGATCACTTACACGAGTGTAGGTATACTAATATGACTAGAACTAGAGGATAGAACACTACAAGGATCCATAATACAAGATTTCACCACTCAGGGTGAAATAAGCGGACGAATGAAAGCGATTGTGATGGATGGAAAGGACGGGGTATAACAAGGCTCATGGGTCACTATTGTAGTTGTAGACATAAATAATGGCGTGGGAGGATAAAGATATCCACTGGAGCTAGTGAAGAATGGGAGGTCAGTATTGTCGGTGCTTTGGAATTTGAAAATCGATGAGAACATTTTCCGTTCCTAAATTATGACATGGCAAGACACACGAAGGCGTTTGGAAATAGGGTCCCAACACCTTTAGCCTTTTTGTTTTATCCCATACCCTAAGAAGCAACATAGACATGAATGTGGTTCGAGTTTGGAATGTTCATAAGGTTGGTGTAACACAAAACAAGCACACCCAAATAATTTTAGAAGGCTATAATTGGGCGCACTGCCATATAGCTGCTCATACATAAACCTGTTTTAGAATGTCAGCAAGATCATTATTAGTGACAGATGGAGATGCGCTAAGTGGCCTTAGGATGTCTACATAAAGATTAGGGTTGTAGGTAGTAGTTAGTAGGTTCAATTTTAAATAAAGTGCATGTTAATTAGAAAAAAAAAATACTAACGTGCAATGAGAAGGAAAGTTATTTTTATAATCACTAATTTTTTTTTAAATAAATAGTCCAGCTCGACACAAAAACCTCATCACTTCTCCCACTAAATATGTCCAACTAAGGCAAAGGTGATTGATCTTCTTCTTCTTCTTAATTCTTCAATGCAAACATCCACTAATCCACTATAGCTATTCAACTAAGTCAAGTAATTAAAATTTGGATCAAGTACAACCATCTCTTAATCAAGTTGTTGAGAGTTTGAAACCGAGAAGATGAGTTTTACCACATATTAAAAAATAGAGTACTTCTCATCAAAGTAAGACTTCATAGAAAAATAGAGGACATTGACATCTCATATAACATTTAGATAAAGAAAAGCATAAATATAAGAGCTTTTATAATGGTGGAAGAATATGAGATGAATTGATATGCATGTTTTGGTGTGAATGGCTTACAATGATGGGTTAATATTATTTTATTTTTAGTTTTATATTTTAATTTCACCCGTTGTATTGCTTTCTCTTTTATGAAAGGCGTATAAATAATTATTTTAGCATTTTAACTTAATAAACATTTCAACAATTGTAAATTCTCTATCAATAAAATAAGCTATATCATTGTTTCATGCGTGCATCGCTTTAATTAATTCTACTAATTATTACTTGGATGGGATGGAATGGTAGGGAACAAAAATAAATGGATTGTTATGTGTTGAGAATGGTTAGCTCAAACCACATAGAAAGATTGTAGAGTTCAACATGGGCATATAAGTGGGGGAGAGTCTCCACTTAGTAACGAAGTATTTTAAATTAAAACTTCACACCTGTGACCTAAAAGTGTTTAATTTGGGAACAATATTATTACTATGTGCGCGGACCGGCGGGCCCGGTTACGTAACCACCTGGGTAAGGAATTTTCTATTATCAACAAGCCCCCCTGACGAAGATATCAACCACACAGTCACCAGAAGATATCAACCACACAGTCACCTAGTAACGTTATTGAAAATGATCATAAGATGGAGAGCATCCCATCACATGTCTCAATTTATTTTTCAACTTCTCACAAAAATTACTTCTTTTTTTTTTTCTATTTTTATGTTATTATTAAACAGAGTTTTGATGTACGTATAAATTTCCGTTAATTAGAGTTAGTATATACATACGCACCCTTAATTTTTTATTAAGTTACTTTCTAAAGGGAAAGGGGGCAAAATTAATATTAGTAATAATTCTTTAAAAAAAATAAATTTAAAGGAATGCAAAATAGTTAATATACATAATTTTAAAAAATTAATATTAAAAATAACAAATTTAAAAAATTAAGGGGATGTACTCCTATACCCTCCTGTTCGGTCCTCCCTTGGAAGAAATTCTCTTTTTATTTGCGGTCTCTAAAACAATATATAATGCATTATTAGGCAAAGGCTTTTAATATCTTCTTGAATGATGGATAAAAACAAAATTATAAAGTCAAACAAGTACTTTTTCATACAAACTATAATTATATAATATACCAATAATATAATTTTTTTTTATTTTTATATAATTCTACTACCAATAAAAAAAATAAAAATATAACCACTACAAAAAAATTATGTGTCTTTCTCAAATCTTGATCTCCTGTAATATCTACTTAGCTTTAAGTTATGATTGTTCCTATTTGATTGAGATATTTAAGTAAATTATAACATATTTTAAAAAAAAAAATAGTTGTTTAATTTTTAATTATTAAAGGGGGTTCAATTTTAAAAGTTTCCCGCTGGACCTGCTCTTATTGAAATCAGGTTTGTTCCCAAGAGATAAACAAACACGTGAGCTTGTCCCTCACCTCAAAATAAGAGTCAAATTTTCATTTTTGAATATTTTAAATTAAAGTTAGATTTCTTTTTTGGAGTGTAATCAAAAGTTTAATCTTAGACCATAGACATTAATGTTAAGCATGATATTCATTTCGGTTCCTTCTCCTAACAGCTTAAGCTTTTGGGAGAGATGATTCTTAACATGGTATCAGAGCTTGGCTCTCTGGGAAGTCCAAGGTTCAAACCTTGGCACCTCCATCCCCCGTCCCCCATCCATTAATCTACTCTCCACGTGCAAGTATGGGGTTGCACGTGAGGGAGGGTGTTAAGCATGATATTCATTTCGGTTCCTTCTCATTATTTTACTTCTTTTTTTGGAAACCAAACAAATGCCTCGCGAAAGTTCATTAATAATCAAAAAAAAAAATGAAGCCAATTCGAGAACAAGTAATTCCTGCTTTTCGAAAACAACATAAATAAAACATAATATATGTATGAATTAAAAATGTGAATTTTCATTTGGTACAAATTGAATATTATTTTTTCATGATCTTTCTTACATTTATAATTAAACTAGCAATACATAAAGAACTTGTGAAAGGGGTTCACACATTCTAACAGTTTTCTCTGATATAAAGCTTAATTTCATTTTTACTGTTACCTATTCCACTTGGAAGTAATTATGTTTATTTTTAGGGTACAAAAAATTATTATTTTCATTCTTTGTGCAATTTTCCTGCTTTTGAAACATTAGAAGAAATTAAAGTAAAATTAGCTTGAATTTATGTTAGATTTATAAAATGAATGTATGATTCTAGTACATGACCATTCTACACGTGATCGTTTCTATACACACCCAAACACGAATACATAATCCCTAAATAGATGCCAATAATTTTACTGTTTGAGGGAGATTCCCCACTGTCCGCTATTCCAACTAACAACACTTCAATGAAAAAACATAACAATATTTAGATTCATAGTTGGAACACTAGAGTCTGTTAAATTTATGTATACATATATGAATGTTCAGGTAATACTGTTTTTTTGAGCAAAAACAATAAAGAAAAAAATAACATAGCGACAAAAATTTAGTTATTCAACCACTTTTGTTATATTTTTTTTCTTTTGAATTATGTTAGAGATGAGCAAAATTTAACTATAAAAATGATTAAGAATTTTGTACAGCAAAATTCTCCAACCACTCGACTTCGAATTGATCTTAAAACTTTTAACAAAAACTGTGAACGATAAATTATGGGTAGTGTTATTGTTAGTAATTTACAATTTTAAAAGGATATGATACAACTTCCAAAGAAATTACTTTGTTCTGGTAAGGTAACATGACAACCTAAATTAATATTTGTAGAGTTATGACAAAAAACATTCAAATTTCATATTAGAAAGAATCACAAGAAATTCTTTTTATCTAAAACAAAACAAAACAAAGCCAGCCGAGTAATAATGTAATAAATAATTAAGACTTAGTACCTGAAATAAGGACAAGAAAAAAAATATTGGTTTGTGCTTGATCAAACCCATTGATACGTGGAACTTAAGTTGTGTATATAAGTAGGGTAGAAACACTTACAACAAGGTATTTTGGAGAAATACCCCACATCTGTACTACAAAGTGTTCATATAGGGAAAAATATTGATATTATGAATGGAACCGAACGGATTCTCGCACCGGCCAAGTTGGCGGTAGGCCCAACATCACATTCATACTATTATAGTTGTTGAATCTTAGAAACTCCATTTTTTCAACTTTTGAGATTAAACATTGTAGATACGTTTAGTAAAAAAGTTTGAAAATGATTGAAAATATTCTAATTTTGTGAGAAGATGGAAAAAGAGATTATAATTTGTTATATGTTCACAACAATTTTCTTATTTTTCATGGAATTTTTTACTTAATTACCAACACTCCTGGTAATTTTATTCAATTTAAAACGCAAAAAATATAAGAATATCTCACCAAATTAAGCATGTATTTTTTAACCCAAAAAAATCAGTAGTATTTTCAAATCATTCCCAACTTTTTTATGGAACACCTGTATGTCATAAAAACAGTACTGGAAACCAAGTAACTCAAAGAAAGATAAAATAAATGGGAATGTGTTTGAAATGATCAAATTAAAACATTTATTTAACTCCCCATAAGTATGATATTCATTCTTGATCACTTTCAAACATCTTGACACACCAAACTTGACCACAACCCAATCCGGCACCCCCCAACCCCCAACACCACGCCCAACTCTTCGCTCTTTGTTTATAAATTAGATTGTAACTCGTATTAAAATCACTATTAACTTTAAATATATATATATTATAAATCTTAGGTACACAATTATTCATCTCTTATATATTTTTTAAATTTAATATTTACTACCCCTTATTATATAGATACATATATGCATAAACAAACATAGATAATTATCTATCACTCAACAATTCAGTCAGCTCAATGGTCCTCTTTTGCTGTGTACTTAAAACTCATTTATCAAGCCTTATTAAAAGCCTCTGGTTACATTACCTCTCTTTCTGCATGGATCCCTTAAGCATTCTTTTAATTGCTTGTTTTTGTGCTTTTCACAATCTGTTACTATGCACAATCTGTTACATGAGATCCATGTATGCATTTTGTTTCTCACTCCTTGGCCAACCGTGTATGCTTGTCTTATTTAAAAACTTTTTTGATTTCATCAATTAGTACTATTACTAGAATAGAGAAAAGACCAAAAACTAAGTATTCATTCCATCGTAAATTAGAACTCCACTGTTCACAAAACAACAAAGAATAGAGTCTGGAACCTCCATGTTAAGAACAAGAGGTGTATTCCTTAAATACTCTCAAAAAAAAACCCACAATCTGTAACGTATTCCAAATATAAGTTCTATATATGGTACAATAAAATAAGCGCACAAGAGTAGAACACTAGATTGAGAAGCAAAACAAGCCCTCATAAGTTGCAATTAGTGGTGCTACATTAGTGTGTACACAATGCAAGTGAAAATTAGATATATGTGATTTAAAATTAAAAGAAAAGGTCAATAATAGTAAGTGGCCCAGCCGTTATAGATCATTCCAGAATTATGCTAAAGAAAAAGAAAGATAATTCCCGAATGTAGAAGATGGAAGCATACTGAAGTACAAACTATAAGAGTTAATTTGTTATACAGTTTAAGCTAAGAATCGCTGTCAAAAATTTTGTAGTCGTCATATACTGATTCTTCAAGTTCATTGGCGTACATTTCGTGACATAAATTCAGTAACATTGATGATTGAACTGATTACATGCGTATTTATTCAGTAGTGCGCGCCACCTAGAAAACTGGAAAACCCCACAGTAACAAAAAAGCAAGGTTAATGAATCATTAGGCACAAGAATGTAACATAAGTAGGACAAAAAACATACCATAAAAGGTACTCGGAATGACTTAAAAGGCAGTTTCCCAAACATTTGGAGCATACACAGCTCCATAAGCAAAGGGACATGTACAGAACCTTATTTCAAAATTTGCTGCTTAACATAAAGATGGATAGGTAGATGCATGCAGAAACTTGTGAATGTATGTTTGTAGTACTAGTATGAACCTAAGAAGTGATAATAATAATAATAATAATAATAATAATAATAATAATAATAAGAAGAAGAAGAAGAAGAAGAAGAAGAAGAAGAAGAAGAAGAAGAAGAAGAAAAGAATTGATTACATGCGTCATCTAGGACCTGATAAGATTGATGCAGCTGGTGGAGTTGATATTTGTGCTGAATTGGCTGGTAGATGGGATACAGTAGGTAGCGTAGTTGAGAAGCAAAATTCAGAAGCAGGGCCCAAATCCATCGAACCTTCTAAAACCTTCAATATTGTTGATATGGACGGCCTCGTGTTGTGAGCTTGTAAACACCATATCCCAATCTTTATCATCTTCAACGCTTTTTCTTTCTGGAACTGGATATCCTGAAGGTATCCATCAACTAAATCATGCAGTTGATCATTTTCTGCCTTTTCCTTCACTTCATCAATCAATAGGCACGACTGAGTCGAATCCAAATTCTTCCGCCCAAACACAATTTCAAGTATTACGATACCAAGGCTGAAGACATCAGCCTTTACCGAGATGTTGGTGCCACTAAACAACTCGGGGGCCATATATCCTGGAGTTCCCTTCAATATAGTTAGCACTTGGCTTTGATCCCTATCAATCAACTTTGCTAACCCAAAATCAGAAATTTTGACACTGAAATCCCCATCTAGAAGTATGTTTTGGGGTTTTATGTCAAAATGAATGATGCTTGGATTGCAGAGGATGTGAAGATACTCTAGCCCCTTAGCTAACCCCATGATTATCTTCCTCCGAATTTCCCATCCAAGAGCTTGTGTTCTCTCTGGATTGAAGATCCATTTATCCAAAGATCCATTACACATGTGCTCGTAAACGAGGAGTCTGTTTGATTTCTCAGAACAATAGCCCAACAGCCTCACCAAATTGAAATGATTAATGCTCCCTATGGTATTGACCTCAGCAAGAAATTCTTTTCTGCCTTGACCAATGGAGTCTAAGCATTTCACCGCAACTTTGGTGCCATCGGCCAAATCTCCCTCATAAACAGACCCAAATCCTCCTCGGCCAAGCTTTACTTGAAAGTCCCGTGTTGCAGATTTCAACTCTAGAAATGGGAATCGTTTCAGTGATCCAATCACTTGATCATCTCCCTCTTCCTCCTTGTTCCGGTAGTCACAAGAAAGAACAATAATGAGGACAAGGCAACATGAAACAAGGGATACTAATGCAGTAGCCAAAAAGAACGGTCTTTTATCTTCCAAAGCGTGTTTCTGAACCTTAATAAATGCAACATATTTATTATTGGCATTGGACTTTAAAGAGTAGAGCTGTGATTGTAAAGAACAATATCCAGTTGAGAAAAAGGCGGCTTTGCAAGTGCAGTTGTCCAAACATGCCTTTTTACAACTATCTTCATCCGTTGATGAGTGATGGGGCTCCAAATTGAAGTAAGTGACCCCACGGAGCTCCAAAAAGGTGTGGAGATGTGCATCTTTGCAGGACAAAGGGATAAATGGTCTACATCCCAGATTAGGTTCTAAAAGTTGTAATTGAGTGAAGTAACTATAATTACCACCTGCACCAGGACAACTACAAAGCCCATTTTCCGAGCAAACCCCATAATTGCCACACACTGTAGGGTAATTACAATTGCTATCACCATCACCAACAATAACAGATTTATCCAAGAGATTAGATGAATCTATTGTGTATGATTTGTTATAATCAGTTAATTCATAAAGATTTAGGTGGCCATTAGGCTCCAGCCTTATATATTGGAAACGCTGCGGTGTTCTATTGACTTTAAACAATGCATTGTTTGAGAATCCTTCAATGCCACTGTAAACTGTCAAAGATTTAAAACTGAACACAGGGCGAGACATATATTTTTGCGGGGGATCAGAATTAAAAAAAGCGACGAGACGATTGTAAGGACCCTCCTCCACGGTCAGAGAGTACGAACCTGTACCGAAGTTGGACACAGAATTGGAAGAGGTAAGACCTTTGTTAGAAGAAATTTTTTGGTTGGGGAGCCAAATGTCAGTCGGGTAGTCAAAAGACTGCCATACCACATTGTCTTCACTGTTGAGAAGCATCAAATTCGCTCCATCACTAATATTCAATCGAGTAACCGGGAGGGCAGAAGTGTTGGTGGACCAGACGAGAGTACCATCAACATCCTTCAATTCCAAGCCGCTGTTGGTTGTGAAATGCAGTGTAGCGTTCTCTCGTACTGGGTTATCTCTGTTTGCACACCATAAGAAAATAAATGGCTCATTGAGTTGATCTAGTGGAACCAAAGCTATAACAAGAAAGAAACCATCTTTTATAGCATTAGTACTTCTGTTCTTGAAAAATCCAAAAACGAACGTATCAGATGTGTTCTCATATGTGCTAATTGAAAGGATAGGCCTAATATCACAGTCACCACCACAATACTGATTATCTAAAGAATCGTAGGGTCGGTTATACCATGACTGCGTAACGTTCGCCGATGAACTCAAAATAAGAGAGGGGTCTGAACTGTAGGAAAAATGGGGAAGGAGGAGGAGAAACAGATGAAAAACCATCCAACACTTGAAAGAATACATAGTTAATTAAAATGTCTCCATAATCATGATCAAATGAACATATATTTGTTCCTTCATATTAGTATAAGTCAGTCAACTGATTTGTATTTAATCTTTCAAAGTCTTTACAAAGACTAGTGAATGGCGGGTCATCATTGTGTCTTGTGTTTTAGAAAATTTTATAAATTTAGGACCTATCTTTTACGAAACTTCAAAAAAAACTGTAATGTAACTTTGCAATAAATTTTCGGATCATAGTTCTTTATGATCTCATTCAAAATTAAGTTTGTACTGCATATTTTTTTATCAGATTACTATGTCTAATTATTTAATTGACAATGTTTTAGAATATATTACTTCCACAAATTACATAGTCCATTCTAACCGTCTTCTTTTTCTTTTGTTATGGTAAGTAATGCATAGATAACAAACACATTTTTTCCTTTCCTAGTAGTATGAGTCATTCAACGGATTTGAAACTTTTATCCTTAGAGCAATCACAATGGGTATGATAAATTGTTTAGCATACTCAATGACATGGCGGAGAGAATTTATAGGCAAACTTAAGCTGGTATGGTAAAGAAAAGACAAACTTACCATATGTCTAAATTTTATTCATAATGTCTCTTATAGGTCATATGGTTGTGCTAAACTCGTACAAAAATCAAAATAAAAAATCATATGAGTGTGTCACACTCGTATGAGACATACAAGTGTGTCTCACTCATATGAACTATATATATTTTCTTCCAAAGATTTGTTTGCTTCAATTGATTGCTTAGATGGTGTTAACCATTTTAACTTTTGAGGTGAAATTTCAAATATGCGTAAAAGGTTTAAATTTCAAACCCCTTTTTTTTAAGTACCATTCTTTTTTGAAAATTATAATTCAAAAGAATAATTACTATTATTTTGAAAAATAAATATGTCAACGACATAATGAATGGGGTTGAACCATTTATTTAAAATTAGAACTTAGTAAAAAAAAATTTGTGGCGAATACAAGCCATATAAATATATTTTGTCTTTTAAAAAATTAATTTGAGTTATAAAGTTACTGGATCAAATTGCCATAATTTGAAAAATCACATTAACAAAAATTATTGAACAAATTTATTTTTTCCGTATTTAACATATTTAATCAAATTGTTTTAGAAATTTGAGTCTAATTAGAATTCAAACAAATTTAATCTGATAAAATAAAATAAAAAGAAAATAATTTATTTTAATTAAATAATTAAAAGTAATAAGAAAAAGAGAAAAGGTAAGTTTGAAAGTCAAAAAAAAAAAGTCAAAAGTGTTTTTTTGAAAAACCCATGCACCAAGTTTTTTAAATTCAAGGGCATCATTATTTAGATGGGCCAAGCCCATTTCATGCTTTCCTTTGAACAATTCCACGTGGAAAGAAGAATAAAGGACGGGGAAGCTTTTAATTGATGGACCCACAAATATGTTTTAAGTCATGTGCCCGTCCGGCACAAATTTCTCCGTGAAATTGAGATATCAAAATTCGGAGAGGTTTAGTACTTGGCATATGTTTTAAGTTGAATTTTTAAGTTGATTTTTTTAAATATGATATTTGATAAAATTTAGAAGTATGTTGAAAAATAAATTAAATTTTTTTTTTAATTTTTTTCAACTAACTAAAAATCTCATAAAAAAAATTTAAAAAATATTAAAAATATATTTTATTTTATAGATCTCGACGAGTATATTTTAAATATATATTTTTTATTTAATTTTAATTTTTGAATTTAAAGTTATGGTATTTTAAAAAAAATTTAGAGAGAGAAAGTAAAGTTAAGTTTTTTTTGCAAAGTGTAAAAGTAGAGTTGATTTTGAATTTAGTTTTAAAATTTGGGAAAAAAAGATAAAAAGATACCAAACAGGGGCTAAGATTTGGGTAATTTTATTTTTATCCGCAGATTTTTGCAGTTTATCCACTCTTAATTTATACTAGTTGAATTACTGTGATTCCAAAAGGGTGCCTATGCAGTGCCTAAACCGTTCCGAAAGGGTGCCTACGCAGTGCCACCAACGATATCATTATATCATTGCTATGATGACACGTGGAAAGTTATCGAGATGAAACGTGTCATCTTATTGGCACGGTAACTATCCGTGCTATAGTGGTATTAAATTTGGTGAAATTGGTACCCTTTGACCAAGAAAATCTACGAATTAAGCACGGTGTTAAGCCGTGTTAAATAAATCGGTACGGCCTTATTTAGCACGGCTCGGAGCCGTGCTAAAGTTGGTCAGGCACGGAGTAGGACCGTGCCAGTTAGCGAGTTTTGGTGTAGTGTATAAAAATTAAGAAGTATATCTACCGATTAATAATTCTTTAAATATATTTACTTTTAAAATTAGTTTCCTAATTACAAAACTTCCTTAATAATCTATTTTCCTAATTTGTAACAAAGTTTATTGATACAAGTACTATAAATTCATTATTCATCCGAAATATACAATACTACAAAATTAGGCGGAATTAATTTATATTAGTACATCATAATACTATAATAATTTTTTTCAACGAATGAGGGCTCTAAAAAAAATAAAAATAACGTAGTATTTAAACTTCAAAAAATTAATTAAGAATTAGTGGAAGCAACAAATAGCATTTCATTCGATCTCAATGCTTTTAAATCAAAGGAAGAATATTTAATTAGACTGCATTTGACACACCGGATAAAAGAGCTGGATAGAATAACTTTATCCTATCCCATGTTTGATGTTCGTTGAGATTGGATATCGAGATGGATTATTCATCCCATTAAAGCTTCTTATCCCATCAAGGGATGGATTAACGAATTCTACCTAAGAGGTGTGATTGTTTTACTCTGTTTGGATATGATTAACTAATCAAATCCAACTCTCTAATATGGCGTGTCAAACACATCCTTATAATATATGTTTTATTTTTTTGTTTGCCATCATGAATCTGTAATTAAAGTTATGATTTTAATTCACTTCTAGGTAAGAACTAAATTTTGTAGATGTATTACAAATGTTTCAAAATACATTTACTATTTAATTACTATTCCAAGACTAAGTTGTTAGAAGTTATTTGATTGTTTAAATTTGAATTTCGAATTTGATTTTATAGATATTAGTTTCTAGCAAGATTTTAGGAGTTTAGATTAATTTAATAATCAATTAGATGATAGGGACATTATAGGAATAATAATAATATAAATTAGTTTTGTAATTATATTAATTTAATTTTAATTCTTTAACCGCAAAAGTTTGTACTTTAAACAAAAATTTAGACCTTAAATTATTTGTATAAAAGTTGTGTTCTTAAATAGATAAAGAAATATTCATCCTTAAAATTAATTGCCCATTTTTTTATTTGTTTAATTAAAGTGGATGTACTTATTAATCTACTGGATTTTTTACTATTAAATCATTAAGAAAATAATATTTATAAAATTAAATTAATAATATTTTTTGTCACTCTATCCACACTCGTGGATTAATTTAATGGGTAATGCGGATTAACTTAACAACGCGGATTAACCGTAAGATATCGTGGATGGAAATAAAATTATCCTTAATGTTTTTCAAGCTATATTGATCTGATATATATATTTCTATGTATGTATTTTTATTATATATTTTTTTAATATTTTTAACTTATTTTAAATAAAACTTTGATGCTATATATTTTTATAAATATAATTAAGTGTTTAGAGTTAAAAATATATTATTTTAAAAAAAAAATTGAAGATAAAAAATATTCAAATGCTTGAATTAATTTTTGAGAGTTTTAAAAAATCACCTAAATTTTGTTTACATGTCATAGGAGATTCTATTATTCTTCAAATTTAAATACTAGGGTTCCAAACATTTATGGTCATGCGGGATTGTCTTTAGTTGCAATTGGAGATGGGGTGAATGAAATGGCTAATTTGCAATAAATGAGATCGCAAATGAGGGTGAAGAATTGTGATCATGTGCATATAAGGAGGTGACGGATAAGCTGGAAAAGCAGGAGGCGCTACTTCGAGCCAGTTGCAGTTGGACTTTATGTCCAAGGAATTGACGAAACTGCTGTACAAATTGTGGATAAGCAATTTTTGTAAGTGGACGAGTCTGTAATTTTATTTTTATCATAATGAAGCACTGTCAATTAATCTCGAGAATTAGTCCTACGCAAGTAGGGATATCTTGTTACTTACTTGTATCATGGATTATTTTTGTGTGATTAGTTGACTGATATAGTTTCTAGAAAATACAACACATGTTTCAATAATAAAATTTGGTAAATTTAGGGTTTTATTTCTATTTTAAGTCTTACAAGGTGATTCAAGTGGCTCACATCAATAATTCCAACGAATGGGCCTTTTTAATGTTCCTCAATCCAATTATAGAAATTCCAATGGAAGTTACTCAAAATCAAGTGTCTTATTTACATTGCTAAATTTTAATATAGGTTGTGAAGAAGTTCTAGGTCATAAGCTAAAAAGGAAGAGGATGTTTTATTAATTATGGATAGAGAATTAAGTCACGGTGCATTTTTGATTGGTCGTGAGCCATATTGGGATAATTTCTTTGAAGTAAACTACATTTAGGATTGGTATGATGACTTAGATGTACATGTAAAAGATGATGATTTAGCCAACCTTTTGGGTTTTAAAGGAATGTGTAATTTGGACAACATGTGGGAAGGCTAGCTAGCAAAAGTCAGATAACACCATGCAAGTCACATGCAAAAAAGACAACTTTTACAAGTTTCAAAGAACATAGAAACTTAGATTTTTTGTCTTTTTTTTAAAGGTTGAAAAATAAACTATATATTGTAAATATAATGTGTAATACCCCATAATTATCTTGTTGGATTATGTTTTGCTTTAAGTGTGTTTAAGTTAAAATTGAGGTTAGAAGACAAAGATTAGTTTGGCTGTAGGTGGCATGATCTCATCCATGGGGAAATGATCATCCAATCACCCACATGCTCGCCGAACATCTTTATGATTTTTCTGAAGGAACACTCATCCATGGTGATCTCGAATTACTCAGCTCGAATACAGTCTCATTTAATGAACTCGATGACTCAGACTCAAATTAGTGATCCACTGTGTTAACTCAGTGTCGGTAGCATAAAGACAAAACACGCCTCGTTGATTAAAGATTCCCAAGTTTTAAAGTTTTATAATAATTTAGCTTTGTACTGTGTACTTTTGTAAAAGTTATATGCTTTTGTAAAAGTTGTTTATGCGTCTATCATTGTATGATTCTAAGTCTTTTATTTGGTTCTTCCACTCCCATCTATATAAAGCATGATCGATCATGGTATATTTAAATAAATCAATGTTGTTTGGTTAAAAGGCATGATCAATCATGACCAAAACGTGATCGATCATGGTCCTGAGAAAGCCTAGTTTGACAAAAAATTTAAGCTGTTCACTCGAGATATTTATACATTTTCTCTCCATTTGGCATGGAAGACTTAGGATACACTCAATAAACTTTGAGAGCTCATTAAAGAGATAATGGGATAAGTGAATTTGGTGGGTTTTGAGGAAAATCTTAGTGGAATATATTATAAATTGAGCTCAAAATTGGCAAGGATTCATCATTTTCTTCATCTTCTCACTTAGAATTTGGTGTGTGTTGGATAAAAGCTTTAAAATCTTGGTGGTCAATTCATCAACTCTCTTTAGTAGCTTACAATCTTAAAGGTAATCTTCCATCTTGGAACATAAAAGGTCTTTTGTAATTCTAAAACGAAACCATTACTTAAAGTCATGTAGTATGTTCCTATAGCCTCCACATGTGAGCGCATCTTATTTCCTGAACATATATCATGGTCAATTCCCAATGGCTTTTGTAGGTTGTGCATATCCTACAAAGGGATTGAAATATAGATTATTGAACCAGAATCAATCCACTGTGTGTTAAATTTAGCATCAATCATATTAGATTCATAATAAACCATAAAGATTATATTACATTTCTTCTCCCTCCATTTTTGGAATTTCACACATTCCTTCTTTGCGTGCCCGCTTTTTTTGCAGAAGAAATATTTTGGATCCTTCTTTATGTCAGCTTGGGGGGGGGGGGATATTTTACCTTTTCCCTTATCCTTTTTGGATAGAGCTTTATTATTTCATTACACTGCCATACAAGTACTCTCATGTTGTTCCATCAGTAGCATGTTTTCCCCCTAAACACACATGGTCATAAGTTCAATGATTGACCACTTATCTTTATGTGTGTTGTAGGAAATCTTGAAAGGCACATATTGTTGTGGTGGAGTGTTCAAAACATAGTGAACCAAAAAAGAGTTGCACATCGTATCCTCTAGTTTCTTTAATTGAGCTACAATGTCTCGCATTTGTAAGATAAGATCACACACTCTCCTAGCTAACGCTTGGTTAGATATGAAAAATTCATGATCAATGTGCTGGCAAATGGTTTTTTCAAAGGTCACAAACTGCTTATCATTAACCATCATCAAATCTTTGACATTGTCGTATTGATTGACAAAACCACGAATAACATTAATTGTTTTATTCTTTACAAACATGCAGCTAAGGGGATTACATCGCTTTCAACGTTCATAAAGAGAAATTGCAGTTACATTGCTTTCTGTAGTGAGTGCAAGTGGCTCGGCATAGTCAATATCCATACATCCTACATGCAACATAATCCTCTCCTTTCAGACTTTGAAGTTGTCTCCAATTAGCTCGGAAATATCACATGTAATACTCGACATACTTGCAAATTAAATGACTGCGAAAACCAAATCAGACACTTATGTGTCTTAAAAATTAATTTAAAGCTAATCATATAAAATCATGTTTTACCAATGTAAACCATGCTTAAGGATTTATCTAATCTTATTAAATTTACCTGTGGAAATTTTAGATAAACATGCTCACTTATACTTTATGATATATTTATCAAATTTATTATAAGGCATTCTTAAGGTTTGATATTTTTCTATCTTTAAACTTTATGATAAAACAATCAAATCGATATCTCCTAATTCATATGGGTAAATTGGGAAAAACCAATTCCACTATCTTATCCTAATTAATTATAAAAAGTTATGAAATCCTTGTGGGGTAAAAATATTATTTTATGTAACCAATTACAATTAATGTCCATTATTATGTGACCTAAACCACTTCATATATAATCTTAAGTAATTAGGGATGCTATGTCTATTCCCTAATTATTTAAAATTATAAGGATCACTAAACATTTATAAAATTTAGGTTTATTCATAATTCAATTTAATTGTTCATCCTCAAATCACTAATAAAAATTGAACAAATTAAGAATCTTAAATTGAAATAGAATTTATATAGCACAATTATTAATCATTGCATGCAAATAAACTAGTATAAACTGAGTACACATTAATGATATTAAATAAGTAAATAAACAAATAAAGCGTGTTGTAAATTAATATATACTAATGAGTTTAAATAAATAAATAAACAAACAAAGCATGATACAAATTAATATAAACTAAATTTGCACAGCTTTAAAATTTAATTGCAAATAGTACGTAAATTTAAACAAAATAAAACTTCATTTACATAAATCAAAATAATGTCCAGAAGGAGATCTTGCCAAAAGTATAAAAGGAAAATCCAAAAAGAAAGATAAACTAACTGAATTTATTGGAAAAGCATATAGCCCACCGCTATTAATCTTCACGTGCAATAAGGAGGGCAATTGCTTAAAATAGATAATATATACCATAAAGGTTGGCTCTCTTCTCCATAATTTTTTGGGTCTAATTCGGTCCAATGAGTCTAATTCAAGGGCTAAATCGATAAATTTTTTCATGAAACTTGTGAGAGATGATCTCTATATACATTGAGACCAGGTCTAGAAAATTTTATCAAGAAATTCAAATCAGAAATGGGCATAGTAAAAATTTGATGCTTTTGTTCATTTACGACATATTCAAATTTTAAATTATCATCTCATCTATTTCTAGATTAAATCTTCTGATGAAATTTTGTGCAGATGATCTACTAATGATAGAGATCATCTTTACTAAATTTTGTGAAAAAATTCATTTGTTTAATTCTCAAACTAGACCCATTTGGATGGAATTTGACTGAAAGGTAATGCAGAGGAGTCAAGTCTGGGTTCTGAAGACCCCCTTTTTTTTTCTTTTTTTTTAAATCCGATTTTAATCCAATTCATGGCCCTATTGAAAAACTTAGTTCCAATATCCAAAAATCATGTTCTTTTAGATTAAAATGCTCAAAAACACAAAATTAAGGGTTAACCCCCCAAAACCACGTCCGGATGTAAAAGTTTTTCACGAGAGATTCATGAAGCATGAAAATAAACACAATCAAGCTAGAGGTTAACCTCCCTCTAATACCAAATGTTAGACATAAAATACAATCCAGTATGAAATAAAATGAAGGAATGTAATACGGAAAAAAAAAATTGAGATTGTATCTCCCGCCATTGATGCATGTTGATGCACTATTTTCTAAGCTTCGAAGGATAGATTGTAATGGTGGATTTAAGGTCTTCCAAGGCCGTATAAGCTCTCTGTGATGGTATATTTTTGTTTTAATCAAAAAACATTACAGAAATCATAGAGTTTAGGGACCAAAACCATACATATATATGGTTAAGACTTTCCATCATAGTCCCAGCTGTGTACATGATTGGAGCCACAATAATGGGGCAAATATCATGGGATGGGATATTCTGCTACTAAACTTAAGAGATTTATTGGAGTCCTAAACTTAAGAGATTTATTGGAGCTGATAAATTAATTTTAAATGCTAACCATAATTAAGAGATATTCAGATTGGAACAACTGTCATTTCCCCAGTTTTATCAATTTTTTATAAAATCAGAGCATGCATAAGTATTGCTTGATCATTTTTAGAGCTTGCGAGATGCCACAATTCCGATCGAAACGGGATTATGTAATCCATTTTTTTATTTTTATTTTTATCAAATTTAAGTGATACGGTTTATGCGAGTAATGGAACAGGAAGACAAAAAGCAAAAAACCAGGTCCCAAGACAGTTTAAGCAGTTTATGCGTACTGCAGTCCAATATTGTCCCATCAGTATAAGTCAAGTCCAGTTTAAGCATTTTCGATCAATTCGGTTTAATTTTTTGGCCACTTCATCTTCGTAGCCATCATCATCTTCATGGCCATCATCTATGTTTGCACTGTAGTTTTTTTTTTTTTTTACCTCATTAACTACATATCATCAAAACCATCCAAAACTTGATATGTTTAATAATTTTTCAGCATTCCTCTAAAAAATTTAACCCGTTCAATTATATAAAAATTTACTCCTTACATCCCAAATTAACAATCAAATTTTAATTTTTCAAATGTTTTAAGTGTTACATTTCTTTTTTGGAATGCGCGTGATCAATAAGTTTGATCTTTGCCATAAATGTTGACATTACTATTTTACTTAAAATGGATATAAGTTAAAAATGTGACTTTTATATTATTGAAACTCATAATATATGTAATTTTGTTATAACTTATGAAAGAGTGTGAAGTTCACACATTCATCAATTGTGTCTGCATTTTTACAATAAAGGTTACTACATATTATAATTACAAATAATTGTCTGTATTTTAACAGTACAAAATTTTCTATTTTCATGTGTGTCAACTTTTCCGGCTTTTGAAATATTGGAAGAAAATAAAGTAAAATTGTATCCAAATATATAATTCCGAAATTTATGTCATATGTAAGTCAGCCAAACATAAATTTATCACCAAATATTTAACAAATCTCATCCCATTTTATCAGCCAAACAAAATTTTTAAGATCCATCAATTAAAATCTCTTTCTAAATGCTTAAGGAACCAAATCCACTATGTTAATATTCCATCCAGGCCATTATTATAAACTCAATTTCTTCCTCTCTCTTTTTCTTCTTCTTCCTCCTGTTTACAAGATTATGAACATATATATATATATATATCTACATACTATAGGCTTGCGTTGGTATACGTATTATATAAACAAATAAATGTACGCTGCGTATGAGTTTTGCATTTTCATGCAATAATTGGAGTAGGAATCTAGTTTAGACTTAATTTTGATTAAAAAAATCATTTAAATGTTGTGCAAGATATATAATTATAATTTTGTTAGGTGTTGGATTGGTAGTCTTTAAATAAAGAATTTTAGTTTATTAATTGAAAATTCTAAGCCTAAATAAGATTAGTATTTATATTGGATTTTGAATATTATAAGTAGCGTTGTGGACAGAGGTTGACTTAAGAACTTATTTAAAGAGGAGTCAATTTGTGAAAAAATATTTAAATTAAAGGTTGAGCCAAACTAGAATTAGCATTATCATATATTTTTCCAAAGTGGCACCATTAACTAAATTAAGAGCGTGGATTTTTAATTTTAAAGGATAATTTTATTACTAAGATAAAAAATTTAAAAATTAAAGAGGGACAATAGCCCCTTATTGTGGCTTCCATCCACGCTAGCCTTTTCAGAAAATCAACTTTTTAGCCAATTAAATATTTCTTTTAATAGGAGCCGGCAAGTATGTGTATGTGGCAAATCTGGTGTAACAGGAACTGGTTCATTTTTAAGGGTTGTGGTCGGGATCCTTGTGCTATCGCTGAATTCGCAAAAAAACTATCTCCAAAGATATTGGGCAAGTAATTCTTAAGCGACGTCAACCGATAATTTTAGACCTTCTTGGCATCCCTCTCACCAAATTGGGTTAAAATGAATTTTGATGCGGCTAACTTCGTTGATGCCCAATCTTTTGGCGTTGGGGTGGTGGTTTGAGATGCAAAGGGTGCCTTCTTAGCTGGTTTGTGTAAAAAGTTCAAAAAACCAAGTTGATGCATCGTTGGCTGAGGCTGTCGCGGCTCTTGTTGTATTGGACTTTATTATTGCCTGCCTTACCGAAACATTTCTTTTGAAGGGGATGCTCAAGTTGTTATCAATCTTATCAATAGTAATATTAGTAGTTCGATGCCATTTGGGCATATTGTGGATGATATTAGGCAAGCGTCGTTGGTTCTTAGGCCTTGTAGTTGGTCTTTTGTGCATCGAGATGGCAATGGAGTCACCTATTGTCTTGCTAGACAAGCCAGGTTTTTGCTAGATTCCGAGTGTTGAATAGAGGAGGCTCCTGAATTTTGTTGCCTTCCCTCCAAAAATATTTTGTTTCCTAACTATTGCTTCTTTTTCTTCAAAAAAAATGTTTATTTTAAAAAGTTCAAATTATTATCACAAATTGTGCTTGTTCTACTTTAATTTTTAATTTTTTTTACTATTTATGTACTAATTTGTTAGCGCAAGTGCCCTCGAGGGGCCCAATGATTAGTGAGATATTTTTTTGAGAAAACACAAACCATTATTACATTTGAATGCCTTATCTTAAACAAATTTTTGACTCCGTCCCTGTTACCACTTTCTTTGTTTTGTTTGGTTCGTCGTTGAAGTTTGTAGGGTTCAAAAGAAAACCAAGCCTACAGACTTCAATTACCAACCAAACAAAACAAAGCAAAACCACAACCCAACCGAATTCCATCAGCTTCCAAATTAAGTTGGTTGAAGAGATCTAAGTCTCTCATTTAACCCTACAAATGAAGAAAAACTTTCCTCGCATTCCCACGAGTCGAAGCCTTGATAAATGGAGATGTTAAGTCGATTTGCTAAAATTAATAACAAAAGTATGTGACAAATAGTGAACCAACATTAATCACATAATACAAGATTACAACATATGCTTCTCCTAATACTTTATTTATTTATTATTATTTTTTTAATCCTGCTGAGTATCGAGGCCCAAAAAAACAAACTAAATCTAATCAATGTGACCCAAAACCCTGCCAAAAAAAAAAAACAAAGAAGAAGAAAAAGAAAATTTGAGTGTGAAAATAATTGTAAAATAATAAAAACCTTAAAAAATAATAGAGAATTACACCCACCACATACCCTCGAACAAATTTAAGACTTCAAAATTTTAAGAGCCAAAAAGTTGCACATGTTAAAGATAAAAAGGGAGGAACATTTCTTCATCAGCATGGTTCCATCCAAGCCTATTATCAAGCAAACCAAATAAGATTAGTCCAACATAGTAGAATACAAAGTATCACAACTTTTTCCTAAAAACTTTAGTCATATATTGAGATGTCGTGTATAAAGAGGAAATAAAATAACTCACCACGTTGTCCTAATTTGACATGTATGACTACTGTGTTCAATACCTTTACAAGTACTAAATCGTCAATTAGTCTCTACAATTTTACACTTAATTTGAAATCTAGTAATCAAGAAAATTAAGCCTACAAACTTTAACTAACTAACCAAACAAAACAAAAGCAAAACCACAACCCAACCGAACCATCACCTAACACATCGATCAACTTCCAAATTAAGTTGGTAGAAGCATAAAACGAGATGTTCAATGTTTTTAAATATATATATAGTAGTGAAATAGTATGTACTTTCTACCGTAAGTTATCATGAGTATTTGTCAAAATTAACACATTTTTAAGTTTCGAGCTGTTGATTTAACATTTTAATTATACTTATAAGATATTAGAATCAACGGTTCAATTTACGAATTTTTTCATAAATGAAACTATTTACTTAATTTTTTAAATAATATAAAATATTTATTATAATATATACATGTATATCATATTATATATATATAAATAAAAAAAATTTAAATTCTAGTAACCCTACAAACAAACAACTCCTCGTATTTCCATAGTCAAACTCACGATGCTACGAATAATAATAATAATAATAATAATAATAATAATGCGACGAATTTGATTCTTTCTCTCTCGGCCTCCCATTCACCTACATTTCTCGGCCTCCCATTCACCTACATTTGCAGCATTAAATTTCCGCCAATTACAATTCCAATTAATCATCATTTCCTAATTCCTATTCTCTCGCATCATTTCATTCTACAGGTAACCTCTCCACTGATTACATTTCATTACAATTTCATTACAACTCCAATATTAGTCGTACTACACTAGAGTGTACACGATGCAAGCGCAAATTAGATATATGTGATTTAAAATTAAAAGAAAAGGTCAATAAATAGTTACTGGCCCAGCAGTTATAGGTCATTCCAGAATTATGGGAATGAAAATGAAAGATAATTCCCACATGTAGAAGATGGAAGCATACTGAAGTACAAACTACAAGAGTTAATTTCTTATACAGTTTAAGCTAAGAATCGTCATATACTGATCCTTCAAGTTCATTGGCATGCAGTTCGTCACATAAATTCAGTAACATTGATGATTGAACTGATTACATCCGTATTTATTCAGTAGTGCATGCTACCTAGCTAGAAAACTCGAAAAACCCCACAGTAACAGAAAAGCAAGGTTAATGAATCATTAGGCAAAGGAATGTAACACAATTAGAACAAAAACCATATCATAAAAGGTACTCGGAATGACTTAAATAAGCAGTTTCCCAAACATTTGGAGCTTACACAGCTCCATAAGCAAAGGGACGTGTACAGAACAAGAACAAAAGAAGAATTGATTACATGCTTCATCTAGGACCTGATAAGATTGATGCAGCTGGTGGAGTTGACATTTGTGCCGAATTGGCTGGTAGATGGGATTCAGTAGGTAGCGTAGTTGCGAAGCAAAATTCAGAAACAGGGCCCAAATCCATTGAACCTTCTAAAACCTTCAATACTGTTGATATGGACGGCCTCGTGTTGTGAGCCTGTAAACACCATATCCCAATCTTTATCATCTTCACGGCTTCTTCTTTCTGGAACTGGATATCCTCAAGGTATCCATCAACTAAATCATGCAACTGATCATTTTCTGCCTTTTCCTTAACTACATTAATCAACGGGCACGACTGAGTCGAATCCAAATTCTTCCGCCCAAACACAATTTCAAGTATTACGATGCCAAAGCTGAAGATATCAACCTTCACCGAGATGTTGGTGCCACTAAAAAATTCGGGGGCCACATATCCTGGAGTTCCCTTCAATGCAGTTAGCACTTGGCTTTGATCCCTATCGATCAACTTAGCTAACCCAAAATCAGAAATTTTGACATTGAAATCCCCATCTAGAAGTATGTTTTGGGGTTTTATATCAAAATGAATGATGCTTGGATTGCAGAGGACGTGAAGATACTCCAGCCCCTTGGCCAAACCCATGATAATCTTCCTCCTAATTTCCCATCCAAGAGCTTGTGTTCTCTCTGGATTGAAGATCCATTTATCCAAAGATCCATTACACATGTGCTCATAAACAAGGAGTCTGTTTGATTTCTCAGCGCAATAGCCAATCAGCCTCACCAAATTGAAATGATTACTGCTCCCTATGGTATTGACCTCAGCAAGAAATTCTTTTCTGCCTTGACCAATGGAGTCTAAGCATTTCACTGCAACTTTGGTGCCATCGGCCAAATCTCCCTCGTAAACAGACCCAAATCCTCCTCGTCCAAGCTTTACTTGAAAGTCCTGTGTTGCAGATTTCAACTCTAGAAATGGGAATCGTTTCAGTGCTCCAATCACTTGATCGTCTACCTCTTCCTCTTCCTCCTTGTTCCAGTTTATTCGCATGTTGTAGTAATAACAAGAAACAACAAGAAGAATGATCACAAGACCAACTGAGAGAGTGGATACTAATACTGTAACCAAAGATAACTTTCTTTTATCTTTCGAAGCCTGTTTCTGAACCTTAATAAATGCGACAGAGTTATTATTGGAATTGGACTTTAAAGAGTACAGCTGTGATTGTAAAGAACAACCTTCAGTTGAGAAAAAGGCGGCTTTGCAAGTGCAGTTGTCCAAACATGCCTTTTTACAGCTGTCTCTATCCATGTTTGAGTGATAGGGCTCCAAATTGAAGTATGCAACTCGATTGAGCTCCAAAAAGGTGTGGAGATGTTTATCTTTGCAGGATAAAGGGGTAACTGGTCTACATCCCAGATTAGGTTGCAAAACTTGTAATTGAGTGAAGTAACTATAATTACCACCAGGACAACTACAAAGCCCATTTTGTGAGCAAACCCCATAATTGCCGCACACTGTAGGGTAATCACAATCACTTTCACTAACCCTTTCGAAGAGATTAAATGAAGCTACTGTCTGTGAATCATTGGGTATTTGATAAAGATTTAGATGGCCATTAGGTTCCAGCCTTATATATAGGAAACGATGCACTGTTCTATTGAATCTAAACAGTACATTGTTTGAGAATCCTTCAATGCTGCCGTAATCTTCGAAATAATTATTTAAATAGTCTACGGGGAGAGATTTATATTCTTGTGGGGGATCAGAATTAATAAAAGCGACAAGACTATTGTAAGGATCCTCCCCCTCCACAGTAAGAGAGTACATACCTGTACCCAAGTTGGACGAGGAATTGGAAGAGGTAAGACCTTTGTTAGGAGAAATGCTTTGGTTGGGGAGCCAAGTGTCAGTCGGGTAGTCAAAAGACTGCCATATCACGTTGTCTTTACCGTCGAGAAGCATCAAATTGGCTCCATCACTAATATTCAATCGAGTAACCGGGAGGGCAGAAGTGTTGGTGGACCAGACGAGAGTACAATCAACATCCTTTAATTCCAAGCCGCTGTCAGCTGTGAAATGTAGTGTAGCGTTCTCTCTTACTGGGTTGTCTCTGTTCGCGGACCATAAGACAACTAGATCATTGACATTATCTCCTGGGAGAAGAGCTATAACAAGAAAGAAACAGAAACCATCTTTTATTGCATTAGCACTTCGGTTATAGACAAATCCAAAAATGAACGAAGAAGATGTGTTCTTGTATGTGCTTAAAAGGATAGGCCGAATATCAGAGTCACTATAATACCAATTATTTGTAGGATGGAGCCAACTATACATAGGATAGTAGAGTCGGTTATACCATGACTGATTAACGTTCGCCGATGAATTTAATCTAACAGAGGAGTCTGAGCTATAGGAAAACTGTGGAAGGAGAAGGAGGAGGAGAAACAGATGAAAAACCATCCAACACTTGAAAGAATGCATAGTTAAATAAAATGTCTCCATAACCAATGATCAAATGAACATATATTTGTTCCTTCCTAGTAATATAAGTTAGTCATTACAAATAAAAGAGAGACAAGAAAGTGGGAGAAAAAGTTATGAACTTTCCTCATCATTTCTCAAATATTATTTCACATTGCGGTCAAGCTGCCATTACTTGAATATGAAGAGGACAGAAAATTAGGTGTGTACATATATATATGTATATATATGAATATCAGATCTACTTTTACATCTATTTTATTTGGTTTTTCATTTGTTACTTTATGAAAGTATTATCTCTTCGGTTGTAGCACATCATAAACAATTCACTAAGTCAGTCAACTGCTTCGAACTTTGCAAGTCTTTGAAAATTCAAAAAATATTGTTTCGAGCAATCATGTGACACCTACCAATGACAATTAAGATTTTAATCGTGCTTTTTAGACTCCGTTTGATAGCAATATAAAAAATAAAAGTAAAAACACTTAATTTATGTAAAAAATTAAAACATAAGTTGAGACATGTGATCAAGCACATCCTCGAGTGGATCAATAAATTTTGATTCCATGAATGGTTATTAGTTTGATTTCAATTTATTTTTTATTCTTCACCTCATAAACATATCGATTTTAAGATTAAATAAGCGTATATATGTTTAAGTAGGTCAGTTATTTTGGTAACATATATTCAAGTCTCTCCTTTCTCATACTCCTCTCTTATTTTAATTCCGACATGAATCATTTTATTTGTTTCTTAAAAAAATTAAACTTCAAAATTTTTGCAGGCTTTTCTTATTTTCCCATTTATTTTTCGTGTCTAGAAGCACTAAATGTCCGATTAAGTATCCCGAAATTGCTCCATATACAGGGTATTACAAATACTGAAATTGATTTATCAAGACTAACAGCAACAAAAATAAATTGGTTTGATTTTGGTATAACATGTATAAAAATTGAAATATTAATTTACTCAAAATATCAAGAAATATGATATCAAAAAAATCCAATTTTAAAATTATTGAAAATAAGTAATATACCAATGATATTGAATAAATTAGAGATAATGGGTTATACGGCTTCGTTTCGTAATGTTTTATAACTTTAAAGATGGATTCATGTTTAATAAAAGATTGTAGTACTAATTTTATAATTTAGTTTTATAATAAGGACAATTTTTATAATATTAATTAATTTTAAGGAACATATCTCTCTCTCTCTTTATCCTAAGCAGTGCCCTCTCTCTCTCTCTCTCTCTCTCTCTCTCTCTCATTCACTCCTGTCTCACTCTCAGTCACTAAGCAATCGTTGATCCATATATATATAAATAAATTGAGTGGATGATGATCTCATCAATCACTAACAATTAATTCCCCAACATGATCAAACTCACCAGATATGTATGCGTACACATGTTTCAACTGTTAATTATTATTAAGAGAATTGGTGCTA
Organism: Lonicera japonica; assembly: GCA_021464415.1. Classification (NCBI taxonomy): domain Eukaryota; kingdom Viridiplantae; phylum Streptophyta; class Magnoliopsida; order Dipsacales; family Caprifoliaceae; genus Lonicera; species Lonicera japonica. The sequence continues at coordinate 25,749,144 of CM038471.1, forward strand.
AAACACTGGTACTAAAATTGTTTTAGCACCAATAGTACTAAATCTGTTTTAGTACTATGTAAATAGTTACTATATTCTAGAAAATTAGTGCTAAATCTATTTTATTACTTTGATGTGTTGTATTAGATGGGTGCTGAATATATTTTAGTAGTATAAGTTTTGTTGTTCTCTGTTTTGTATTGATACTAAATATGTTTGAGCACCATAAATTTTATTATTCTCTATTTTGTATTGATGCTAAAATCATTTTAGCACCAATGTTTTAGCACCATTGGTGCTAAAACCACCTTAATGTGTAGCATTGGATAAGTGCTAAATCTGATTTAGCACCATGAATTTTGTTGTTCTATGTTTTGTATTAGTGCTAAAAAAGATTTAGCATCATTGGTTCTAAAACTATTTTAGCACCAATGTTCTAGCACCATGGTGTTAAAACAAATTTAGTACTAATTCTGATGAGACGTGAGGCGTTATAAGGAATGAGTATTAGTGTATTTTTGTACAGTTTCCTTAATTTACACAGCTAATTTTATTATATATATAATTAAATCAATAATTGTATGAAATAAACAGATTTCGAAAAATACAGCTTAATCAATTAGGAATAAAACATCTTGCTACAACAAAGGAAGCATGCGTATATTTGCAAAATTGTAAGTCTCATTTATAAATATGTTATTATTAGAATGAACCCTTATACCCAATTGTCCCAATAAATTATTATACTAAAAAAAAACTAATTATAATTAGTATCGTAAATACCAAAAAATTTAATATACATACAAATCACTAAATTTTTTTAAGAACTTTTAAATAGAAGTTGCATAAAAGCTATTCAAAGACTTTTATTAATGTTCTAAACTAAATAGTTATTGAAATAAGAAAGATCTAAGATTTCAATAAGTATTGCACACTATTGTAACGCGCGGCGTGGATAAATGAAAAGAAAATAGTATCTCTTATTTTATTTTTTATTTTTGGTTAAGAGGAGATAAATGTAATATTGATGTCTAATAAGACAAGGTATTTAATTTCCATTCCACTGGTGTATCATGTTTAAAGGAATATGCATATATATATACATACTATTATATATAATTAGATATAGGCACATACGTAATACATGTGCATATCTTATTCTTATATATATATGTGTGTGTGTAGACTTTAACATAAGATTATTATTGACTCAGTGGTTACAAATCATGTTTTTAATATTTAACTCGTAAATCTGAGTCTAATCAATTATATATTTTATTCAAAACAAAAATGATATAGGTAAAATAAGAATTCACAAAAACAAATTAGGGTCATAATCGCTTGGACCTATTTTTATTTTATAATAGTATAGATACTAATGTGAATTATTATTTGTAATTAAAGTTCATTAAGTGGACAATAATTTAATTTGTCTCTTGAACTTTTCAACTTGTCAACTAGCTAGACACGTTTTTATAAACAAAAGTTTGATTTTAAGTATTTGTGGATTCAAAAAAGTCATTACATCATGTTGGCGAAGAACTCAAATGAAAATGTGTGCTCGTGCTTGAATGGTTTAAATTATAAGTATATCTGTTGTTAGAATTGGTGTAGCTAGAAAATTTGATTAATAAAGTCATTAATAAACATAACTAAAATAATCACATTTTTTTTTAAAAAGTTTCTAATACAAATTAATTGAACAATAAATGGTGTATTCATGTAAAAAAATAAAAAAAAATTCATACATGGGAGTTACCCCGTATATGGCCCGGTTCAAGCTCTTGGCCTACGGCCAAGTTCGGCATAGAAGGCTATCAAAGCCATTTAAGCAACAATAGCATGAAGCACGGCCACCACGCCTTATGATCAATAACAGCCCTATCACCACACCAACAAACACCCTCCATTTTCTCCGCTTCCCTCTAATCATGGAGAATGTGGCCTATTACATTGTAATAGCTAGTTCTTCACACCTATGAAAGGATCTAGCCCCTAACATTTCAGTTCACCACAAAATTAACCAAGTGCAACCATGATTACTCTCTCTATAATCATATTTATCATCATCAATTAAATATTCGAGTCATTACTTAAGGGGAATGCAAACCATACCTACAATTCATTGCTTAGGAGAACTACCCTTACTAAATATTTGTGTGTTCTTCCTGCTTTCTTGCACTTACTGCGAAAAAGTTGGTGGGCTATCACATGCGGAAACAAATAATCAAATTAACTTTAGGTTTGTTATTTGATGGTTGAATTTTCAAAAAATAATTATAATTGAATCAAAAAGTAAACATAGAATTATATGCATTTTAATTATGGAAAACATGTTTAATCTTTTCTAACATACAACAATTAATAAAGTAATTAAACAGTCAAGCAAACACCATGCATAATTAACGAGATATCCAGACAATGCAGAACTAATCCTCAACAATACACTGTTTACACAAAAGTTTACAGACTTGATTAATTTTAAATCGTACAGACTTACACAATTTGCATTGCACAAGTTGTCTGTAAAAGTCTCCACATTCTATGGATATAGTCCTCCTATCCAAATCGCATGAGTAGGTTTATAATGAATCACTCGGGACGGTATTAATTGCACCGTTCTTCAACTCCTTTTGCGAATCACACACACTTTGATATCTGATTTGTTTTTTAAAAGAAGAACGATTACTGATGGTGTCAAAATCTAGAAATAGATAATTAACCAATCAATAAGCGAATATCGGTGAATAAAAAATAAATGCGGCGCAATGATGAACACATGATTTTTTTTTAAGGTAGGTTCCCCTGGTAGCGCTTATGCTATTCTAGTAGTACGTCCTCCTTTTGTGTGTGCTTGCTTTATATTAGCTCAAAGGCGATCAATTTGGATGATAATACAAGCTACCAACTTCTCTCTCTATAATTTTCTTAATTATATTTATAAGTATAGAATTAGGATTACAAATATTTCAACAGAATAAATAATAAACTGTGTAAAAGAGAGAGTGTATAAGGGTTGTTGGTATTTTTTGGGGTATGAAAATAGAGTGTATATGACCCTTCTATTTTTTAGGAGTATGAAAAGAGAGGGTATAAGACCCTTCTATTTCTTCTCGAATTGGCTTGTATTTATATTGACGGTGGCTTTATATCTCTTGAATGAGATGGATGGATCTTGGATGAGATGGATAGATCTTGGATGAGAAGGATGGTGTTGGATGAGAAGAATTATATTTTTTGGTGTGGTTTGAATGAATGAATGAAGGGGGTATTTATAGGTAAAATTTAGAATGGTAAAAAATTAAATTTGATGAAGATGAGGGGCAAAAATGTAATTTTATAAAGGTGAGTGGATGTAAGTGGAATTTGAGTGGAAGTTAATGGAGGTATGGAGGTGAGTGAAATTTGAGTGGAGTTGGGTGGGATTTTAGTGGAGGTAAAAATGAGATTTTATCGGGAGTAAAAATGAAATTTTACCGGATGTAAAAAATGTTGAATTTCCTTTGTTGGCCAATGGTACAATTAATATTTAACCCCATCAATTACTATGGCATATATTAAAAATCCTATAATGGATTTTAGGTTTGAGGTATTGATCTCTTTCTAGAATGCGAAAAACTCTCTCAAAACATATGCTAAAATCTCTTACCCTATAAATCTTTTTATATAAAAATATAGAGATTAATTCTCTTTAAAAAAATGTTAAAAATACTCAAAATAAGAATTTTTACAATAAAAATACACTGCTCAAAAATAAAAGCCAAACCGATCTAACACCAAAAAAATGTACCATTCAAAATTAAAGAATCAATTCGAAGGCTTGAGTTGCGTCAGTTCAAGTTAATAAAACTTATACCAGTTCACCCATTCAATTAATCATGAGCTTGCCCCACTTGGTTTATAAGTATTCGCACATTTTATTTAACTTAAAAGGTCACGGCATCTTTATAGACCAGCATCACGTGGGTTTAATTTAAATGGGGGCCACTGGGGGTTTTTAATTCGACCATTTAACTTTTTCAAAGTTTAATTTATTTATTTAATAAATATTTTTTTTCCTTCATTTCTTTTTCATTTTGTCTTTGTTTTTCGCGATGATAAATCTGTTCATTGTCGTTCAGAACTTATTTTAGATTCCCTCCATATATTTCATTTCACCTAGGAGCGGATATTGTTAACCTATGAAGCACGAACATAAATACAGGTATCGGATAAGATACTGCACTAATACGGTGATATGACAAAAATTAGAGAAATATTGGATACGATACGTTTTAGATGCAGATAATAAAAATTATATTATATATATATTTAATTATTCAGCTATAAATTTTTTATAAATTTATGGGCAATATCATTAATATTCATAAAACTAAAGTAAAAACCAAAGCAATTTAATTGCATAATAACCTAATTGTAGATATAATATTCTGACTTAAATACCAGAAGAAGGATTGAGGCCGAACAACGATAATTGTAGACCAAGGACGAAGTGTTTTGGTCGATCGTTCCATCTTCGGATAAAAGGGTTGACTTATTCATTGAGTTGTAAAGGAAAAGTTTAAGTCTCTTTTGGTGATAAACGCATAATATTGTCATGCATAAGCTCTTTCCCAGAGTCGCATGACGCGTTTGTTGCTTTAATTCTGCCTAATTATCCGCTTATCTTGAGATTAGTGTCTTAGCGAGTTTTGTATCTAACATGGCCCAAGTTGGTGTGTATTTTGTAGTATTCCATGTGTTTGTAGGATTGGAGTACAATGGCATTGCATGAAGTGATCAAGAGTAAGCTCGGAGGCTTGCAAAGTGCTGAGTGAACAAGTTCCAGACCCATGATCGATCATGGGCAAAGCCATGATCGATCATGGTTGCAAGATTTTCTGGCAGAGCACTTCCATGATCGATCATGGGCATAACCATGATCGATCATGGCCCTTGCAACTTGGCCATTTCACACCCAAAATGGGCTATTTTAGTGGTTTAAGCTATTTTAGATATTTAGTTAGATATTTTGCAACCTTTTAATATATATTATTTTCTCTTAGCTTCTTGGCTAAGACATCTAAGTTTTTGTAGAAGTTCTAGAGAGAAGTGGGAGCTAAAACCTTGTAATTTCTTCTTCTTCTTGTAAGTTTACTTTGATTTTAAGAAATGAATGCTTCTTCTATAATTCTTGTTTCGAGTATTATGGAGTAGTCTTTTACTAAGGTTACGGAGGTGAACCGCGATATAATATTCGGTGATTTATGGCTCAATCCATGTTTAAAGTTTGAGAAATAGTTGTAAATCCTTTTCTTCTTCATTTCCTCCATTGTTGCAAGCTTTCTAGGTATATTCATAATATTAAGACTTTATATGCCTTGTATATTTAGTGCTTGGTTGTTAATGAACATACAACATATTTATATGGTTCTAAAAAGCTTGTAGTCCCTTTCCCCCATCCATGGAGTTTTTCCCTCTTCATAGAAATTATGAATAGTTCTTAAAACTCCATAGATGGATTTTAAATTTGTTTAGCCTATCTTTGATTCATTTATTGATATATTGAGTGCTTCTTACACTTTATGTGATACTTAGACTCTTTATTTTCTACCATATGTGATAAATGATGAGTTGACTAATTTATCCCATAAACTTTATTCCGTTTCATTGTTAGGATTCACTTTATAATTTTCATTCTTTAAATCATGAGATTACCACACTTGCTTGATGTTAAATCTTTTTATGATGAGTTCGTCATATCTATCTCGGATTAGCTTCATCGGGAATGGGTTGCCTTGCTTCACACCCGTAGCTAAGAGGTAGGAATGATACCCTCGTCTTTGGTGGTATGTCGTTTGTATCTCTCTTGATATAGCTTCAATTCGGGAATGAGTCGCCTAGCGTCGCACCCTCTGCTATTGAGAGATACACCAACATTCTCCATTTCTCGAGAATCCTTGTGTTCTAATCTTAGTATGAGCTAATGATCACCGTTTCTTAAATCGTAACTAATCTCCACCTACCTTAGTGCTTTCTTATTTATTTTCGCATCTGTTTTACATTTACGTTGTTCTACAACAAACCAACTCACAGAAACCAGAAAATCACTTAATCCGTAATCCATTCCATTCCTTTTCACTTATCCCTGTGGTTCGACACTCGGACTTCCGAGACTATATTACAACTTGACGTGCCTGCACTTGGGCTCTATCGCAACGCGTTATTTAAGCGGCGTCAAGTTTTTGGCGCCGTTGCCGGGGAATAAGGCAAAAGGCGGATTCTGGGTTTTGTATAAAACCATTCTGTAAGTATTTCTCTCTATTTGATTAATTTATTTTTCTCCCTTATTTTCTGTTTTATTTTGTAGAGTTCCCAAGGAGTGATTCGAATCATTGTCCAAGCCCATGCAAGGGCGATTGTTTGTGGATATTCGAATTAGCCCTCCCACATCTCCAAGAATGGCAAACCAAGGTAGAGCCGCGGATCACGAGAGCGATAATGAAGGGGAAGGTGCCAACAATGTTCCTCATGTTAGGACCATGAGAGACTACCTTCAACCGCCTCGGGCAACTTCGAATTCGTGCATTGTGCTTCCCGCTGGCCAAGCCGGAGCATTCTCTTTCAAACCGGGTATGCTTCAACATATCCCTTCTTTTCATGGTATGGAGTCGGAAAACCCATACTTGCACTTGAAAGACTTTGAAGAAGTCTGCTCCACATTTCGTGAGGCAAATATTAATGAGGATGTCATGCGTTTAAAGCTCTTTCCTTTCTCCCTAAAAGATAAAGGAAAAATTTGGCTAAATGCTCAAAGACCACAATCAATTCGGTCTTGGCAAGAACTTCAAGCGGAATTTCTAAAAAAATTCTTTCCCGTGCATAGAACCAATGCTTTAAGAAGGGCGATATCTAATTTTTCGCCAAAAGAAAATGAAACTTTTTATAAGTGTTGGGAAAGATACAAGGAACTTCTAAACGCATGCCCTCACCATGGTCACGAAACGTGGAGCCTTGTTAGTTTTTTCTATGAATCTCTCACCCCTGATATGCGTACGTTTGTTGAGACCATGTGTAATGGTCAATTCTTAAGTAAGAATCCCGATGAGGCTTTATTGTATTTTGATGAATTAGCGGAAGGTGCCCAAAATTGGAACACCTATTCCGAGGAACCCAAAGCAAAAACTCAAGGAAGGGGTGGGTTGTACCAAGTGTCTAATGAGGATGACATGGGTGCGAGGTTATTCCAATTGTCTAAGAAAGTAGAGGCAATGGAAGCAAGTAAGTTTAAGGAGGTCAACGTAGTATCCTCGAGTCAGTTGTGTGTCATTTGTGAAAATTCAGGACACACCACCGAGGATTGTCCTACCATTCCCGCTTTCCGGGAAGTCCTCAAAGATCCCGCCCAAGTCAATGCTTTACACCAGTACAACCAAAACCGTAACCAAAACGATCCTTATTCTCAAAGGTACAATGAAGGATGGAAGAATCACCCCAATTTCAGTTGGGGAGGAAATCAAAGTCAGAACCACAACCAATATAATCAGAACCAAAGGCAACAACAACAACCTCAAAACTCTTTTGTTCCACCTCAGAATCAAAATCCCAACCAAAACTTGGAAGCTTTGTTGAGATCATTTGTGGACAAAACGGATCGTGATGTGGGTGAGTTAAAAACTCAAATGTCTAAACTCACCACCGCCCTAGCTACCCAAGAGAAGGGAAAATTCCCCTCTCAACCTTTAGCGAATCCTAGAGGTCAAGTTCAAGTAGTAGAGGGAGGAGAGTCTAGCTCCAAGATAGAAGAACTCAAATCTATCACAATCTTGAGAAGTGGTAAGGAGGTAGACAAAACTATTGTTCCTAAAACCCCCAAGGTGGCGGACATAGTTAATCCCACGCATGTTGAGGAGTCGGAGGTAGAAAAAGTTGTGAGTGAAGAGAAGAAGAGAGAGGAAGAGAGACAAGGAAAGGAGGATCTTGAGAAAATCAAGAACGGAATTAAGGTCCCTTTCCCGGAGAGATTGAACCAACCATCCAAATCTAATACTGAGATTTTGGATGTGTTTCGACAAGTGAAAATCAACATTCCATTGCTTGACGCGGTCAAGCAAATACCTTCGTATGCTAAGTTCCTCAAGGACTTATGCACGACAAAACGAAGGTTGAATGTTAAGAAGAAGGCCTTTATGGCGGAGCAAGTGAGCTCGCTCATGCAAGGCACAAGAGCCCCTAAGTTCAAGGACCCCGGTTGCCCCACAATTTCGTGTGTCATAGGAAATTGTAGGATCAAAAATGCTTTGCTAGATTTGGGAGCAAGTGTGAACGTACTCCCATATTCTGTATATCAACAATTGGGGTTGGGTGAGTTGAAACCCACGAGGGTTACTATTCAATTAGCGGACCGATCCGTTAAGATACCAAGAGGGATAGTCGAAGATGTGCTTGTTCAAATTGACAAGTTTTATTTTCCCGTTGACTTTATCATCCTCGACATGCAACCCGTGTCGAATCCCGCTAAGGAGATTCCAGTTATCCTTGGGGGACCATTTCTTGCTACTTCTAATGCCATAATAAATTGCAAGAATGGAATTGTGAAGTTAGCATTTGGAAACATGACTTTAGAGCTAAACGTGTTCTCTTTGAGCAATCAAAGAGACGACGATGATGATGAGGAAAGTGAACACGTAAACATGATAGAGTCATGTATCCAAGACCACTTTGTGGCAAATTTCGAATCGAAGTCAATGGAAGGTTATCTAACCACTTCCGATGAACTCGAGGATTGTATGCAAGTGTTTTCCTTGTGTGACAAACAGGTTGAGTTTTTGGAGAAAGAGGAAAACACACAATCTCCCACCAAAAAGCTTGAAGGAAAAATGGATCTCAAGCTATTGCCGAGCAATTTGAAGTATGCCTTTTTGGGAGCTTCAGATACCTTCCCAGTTATCATCTCGTCCGAACTTTCGGATGACCAAGAAGGAAGGTTAGTTCATTTGCTTGGTAAATATAAAAAAGCTTTTGGTTGGACTCTTGCCGACCTCCAAGGAATAAGCCCTTTGATTTGTACACATAAAATTCACTTGGAGGATGGGGCAAAAACATCAAGGCAATTTCAACGCCGGTTGAATCCTAACATGCAAGAAGTGGTTAGGAACGAGGTGTTGAAATTATTGGATGCAAAGATCATCTATCCAATCTCGGATAGTAAATGGGTTAGTCCAACTCAAGTGGTACCGAAAAAATCGGGTCTTACGGTAGTCAAGAACGACTCAAACGAGTTGATTCCACAAAGAGTCACCACCGGGTGGCGAATGTGTATTGACTACCGTAAACTCAATGAGGCTACTCGTAAAGATCATTTCCCCCTCCCCTTTTTGGATCAAACTCTAGAGAGGGTAGCGGGTCATGAATATTACTCTTTCCTCGATGGTTTTTCCGGGTACAATCAAATTGAGATTGACCTAGATGATCAAGAAAAAACCACCTTTACATGTCCTTTTGGTACCTTCGCTTATCGAAGAATGCCCTTTGGTCTATGTAATGCACCGGCCACTTTCCAACGGTGCATGCTAAGTATCTTTAGCGATATGGTGGAAAGGACTTTGGAAGTTTTTATGGATGACTTTACCGTCTATGGTAAGTCATTCGACAATTGCTTGGCTAACCTGGAACAGGTCTTGGGAAGATGCGTGGAAAAACAATTGGTATTGAACTGGGAGAAGTGCCATCTTATGGTTACCAAGGGAATTGTTTTGGGGCACATCATTTCTTCAGAAGGAATCGAGGTGGATAAAGCTAAAATTGAGTTGATTGCTAAACTTCCTACACCGAAGAATGTCAAAGATGTTCGATCTTTTCTAGGACATGCCGGGTTTTATAGGAGGTTTATCAAGAACTTCAGTTCCATTTCCAAGCCCATGTGTAGTCTACTTCTCAAGGATGCACCCTTTCAGTGGGATGCCAAGTGCGAGGAAGCCTTTGTCTCTCTGAAGCATATGCTTACTACTGCGCCGATTATGCAGACACCGGACTGGAGCTTGCCATTCGAGCTTATGTGCGACGCAAGTGACTATGCGGTGGGAGCGGTTCTTGGTCAACGAAAAGACAAGAAACCGGGTGTGATATACTATGCAAGTAGGACCTTGAATGATGCGCAAATGAACTACACCACGACAGAGAAAGAGCTTCTAGCAATTGTCTTCGCCCTAGACAAGTTCCGATCCTATTTGATAGGATCGCCAATTGTGATTTTCACGGATCACGCGGCATTGAAGTATCTATTCACAAAGAAAGATGCCAAGCCGCGGCTTTTGAGGTGGATACTCTTATTGCAAGAATTTCATTTAAACATCAAGGACAAAAAGGGAGTCGAGAACGTGGTGGCCGATCATCTGTCTCGACTCACTTTTACGAACAACATTGAAGAAAGCCCGATCCAAGATTCGTTTCCAGACGAACAATTATTGGCAATCTCGACGCTCCCATGGTATGCAGACATTGTAAATTATCATGTAACTGACAAGATACCAAAGTCATGGGGCGCACAAGATAGAAAAAGGTTTTTGAGTGAAGTGGGTCGATTCTATTGGGATGAACCGTACCTGTTTAAGTATTGTGCGGATCAGATTATCAGACGGTGCATCCCAGAGGAAGAAGTGGAGAGAGCTCTATCTTTCTGTCATTCTGAGGCTTGCGGAGGACACTTCTCGGCAAAGAAGACCACCGCGAAGATTCTGCAAAGTGGATTGTATTGGCCGTCGCTTTTTAAGGACGCACAACGCTTTTGCAAGGCATGTCAAAGATGCCAAATGCTTGGAGGGATCTCCAAGAGGAATATGATGCCTCTCAACCCAATTCTGATGATCGAAATCTTCGACTGTTGGGGCATCGATTTTATGGGACCATTCCCATCCTCCTACGGTAATCTTTATATTTTAGTTGCCGTAGATTATGTTTCGAAATGGGTGGAAGCCCAAGCGTGTAAGAAAAACGATCACAAAGTGGTGATCCGATTTCTGAAAGAACACATTCTTGCACGTTTTGGCACCCCCAAGGCAATAATAAGCGATGGCGGTACTCACTTTTGCAATAAACCGTTTCAATCATTAATGCAAAAGTACGGTGTAAATCACAAAGTATCGCTCGCTTATCACCCTCAGACTAACGGTCAAGCCGAGCTGGCAAATAGGGAGATCAAACAGATTCTAGAGAAAACGGTAAACCCGAACCGCAAGGATTGGTCATTAAGACTGACCGACGCACTTTGGGCCTACCGTACTGCGTACAAAACAACTCTAGATATGTCTCCCTATCGCATTGTATATGGAAAACCATGTCATTTGCCAGTAGAGTTGGAACACAAATCATACTGGGCAACTAAGATGGTTAACTGTGATTTCGAAAAAGCCGGGCTTGACCGTAAGTTGCAAATTGATGAAATCGAGGAATTGAGAAGAGATGCATATGATAATGCGAAGATAAGCAAGGAACGTGCCAAAATTTTTCATGATAAATCTATTTTAAGGAAAGAATTCAAACTTGGGCACAAAGTTCTTATTTATGATACTCGTCTGCATCTCTTCCCCGGGAAATTGAAGTCTCGTTGGACCGGCCCATACATTGTCCGTCATGTATTTCCTTTTGGGGCTGTGCAAGTTGAGGATCCCAAAACCGGCTATGTTTTTAAAGTAAATGGACAACGTTTAAAGCCATTTTTAGAATTCCCAATTCGAGAGGAGTCCACCCCTTTCGAAGACCCGACTTATGCCTAACAAGCATAGGTCGATTCTGTAAATAATGTTTTTTTTGTAGTATTTTTGAGTTTCAGGAATTTTTGGGCGAGATTGGATCGAGCTGGACCAAGTTGGGGGGAGTGGAAAGGTGTTTCAAGTGAAGAAATCTCATGGGAGAATTTTTGTTGAAGGCATGATCGATCATGGTTATACCCATGATCGATCATGGGATCCAATTGAGGAGGCAGTGCACTTCCATGATCGATCATGGGCAAAACCATGATCGATCATGGTGAAATTTTCCTGCGGCAGTAGACTTCCATGATCGATCATGGGCAAAGCCATGATCGATCATGGTCCCTCTTAAAAACAGAGCAGCCGTTTCTAAACCCCAAAAATCGTGCCCCATTTTCTCTCTAACTCCCATTTCTCTCCATCTCCCTTCTTCAAACCTTCAACAATCATCATATCAAACCCTCCCCTAGCCTTTCCACCTCCATAAACTCTCAATTTCACCCCCAAACTCCAAACCCATCTACTATCAACACCTCTTTCTCTCTCTAAAACCCCAAACCCCCAATTTCGAGCCCTACTCCCCAAAATTTTGAAATTTCTCTCTATTTCTCCCCTCTCCCCACATCAATGGCTGCCATTACTCCAGTTAACAAGCCAGAAGAGCTTCAAGCCGCGAGGGGTGGGTACCGCGGGTTCCGTAGCCGTCAGGAGTACGATTGGTGGAATTACGCTTTCAGGAACCGGGCTGTGATGATCGAGAGGCCTGTGATTATTGGTGCCTTGGACGATTTCCCTCAAATGGGAACATTCGAAAGACACGAGGGGTGGGTTCAATATTTGCGACAACCAGGTAATCAATGTAATCTCACTCTATGTCGTGAATTTGTAGCAAGTTTGGTGCGTGTGCCCAATGTTGCTTATGCCTATGTTGCCCACGTACGTGGGAGAACTGTTCCTTTCAACCTCGAGGTTGTTAGTAGAGTCACGGGGATTCCGGCATTGCCGGATGGCAGCTATGACCTCCCTCATTCAGCCCGTATTTTATACCCCACTGATGACGAGTTGGCTACGTTCTTAGCCGGTCGTCCAATGACTTGGATTGGCACGCAATTCGATAGGAACAATTTAGCACCACAATTCAGGACCCTGTGGCTTGTTGTAGCCAATGCGTTAGATCCCACCTCGCACATTCAACATTTGTACACCTATCATGCCTATGTTCTATATGTAATTGCTCGCAATAGGCCGTGTTGTTTGGTTCGCTACATAATGCGAAAAATCATGAAAGTCTATGACACGGTAGCCCATAACGAAACGATAAAATTTGGTGTGCTTCTGACCCGCATTTGTTTGGAGGCGGGTGTCCAAGAAAGGGACACCGATGTCAGAAAGATACAGCGGGCCCCGATAAACAGGTCCACCCAGGCTAGAGCCGCCGGACAACTGAGAAATAGGCCAAGTTCTTCCACAGCCGCACCACAACAGGGGATAGCGAAGAAGAAGGGGCAGAGGAAGCAGGAGCGGATGTTCCGGGTCAGTCAAGGCGTAGAAGAAGGGCAAGCTCTGGGCCTGTGGATGACAATAGGGAGTTCATTAGAGAGCAGTTTGAGCAGATGACTGCTTTGATGCAGACCGGGTTTGCTAGCGTCAACGAGAGGGTAGAGATTATGGTATTGCGTCAGGACCGTTTGGAGGCAGATATTGCAGCTCAGGTCGAGGCACGAGTTGCAGCTCAGATGACGACTCAGCAGGAGTTCATACGCCAGCAGTTCGAGGCGTTGTATGGTCGTTTTCCACCACCCCCACCTTCTGATATGTGATGATGATGTGATAACCTGAAAACTCTTTAAGTACCTATATTTATGCTTAGTTTTATTTTATTTCTTTTGGGTTGTATTAGAATTGAGACTTGATGTTAACTCTAGAACTTGGTTTTAATGATTGAATATTATAGTTTTTACTTTTGAATTCTAATTCTAACCCGTTTTGTGAATAGTTTTTGTTTATCTCTTATTTTTGTCTCATGGAGAGCAAAGTCATTGTAGCCCTTCCGTGCGTTGTTGTTGTTCTCTTTACATTGAGGACAATGTGTGTTTCAAGTGGAGGGGGGTACGTTATTTTGTGTTTATTTTGTTTGGCTTGCTATCAGTCATTCCCATGAGTAGAAGAGATTTGTTCAATTTTTTTTTTTTTTTAGAAGTTTGAAAATTGATGATTGATTGATATTTTGTTCGATCAAGATTATTGTTTCATTAGCTTTTGGCATGAATTCTTTGATCTAGATAGGAATTTGAATGATAATCTAAACTGCCTTGCTCCACTTAGTCTCATATCCCGTTATATTCTCATGCTCCACATGCTAGATTGCTTCGGTTGTTTTCAATTCGGTAATAACACCTAGATTTATTTTCATTGAGAGAAGAAAAACTTTTGTCCAAAAATAATGGAAGCTCTTTCGAAAAGATCCTCCAATGAGAGGACAAAAGCATAGCACTTTAATAACTTGGATGACTTTTATCCTAATATTGACTTAAAGCTTCACTTGACTAAATCTTAAGTCTCTTTGTCTAATATTATGGATGGGTATAGGTTGCCATATGGGAAAGGGTGAATAGCTTCCTTTAAGCTCCAATGAATGAGCAGAATTTTGAAAAATTTCATAAGTGAGACCGCTGCCCCCCATAGAGACGAAAACCACCCTGATCTAATTTAGCGAAATTTTCAAGTAAAAGATAAAGAAAGTGCTTAGAATCGACATATCTTGGAGCTTTTGTTTTTGAAAAAATTCTCTCTTCCTTCTTGAATGATTATGACTCTTTGTGTTTATATCGAATTGTTTGAATCGAAGTCTGGTATTTGAGCATTGGAGAATATGGGATTGTGTTCTAAAGGAGATAGGTGAATTAGATGATCATTCAAAAGTCCGTCATTCTGGAAAATTGACAATAATGCCTCTTGCTTTGCAAATTGAAACTTGAATCTTCATTCTCACCATTCATCATGATCAAACTTCCAATGTTTGTAGGTATCATTTCTGAAAACCTTCACGAGATGCAACTCGTCTTCTTTGGGAACTTAGAAGTTAACATCTTTTTGTATAGTGTTTTATTTTTGTAATTATATATTTTTGTCTTGCTAAGGGACTAGCAAGAGATAAGTTGAGGGGAGTTGATAAACGCATAATATTGTCATGCATAAGCTCTTTCCCAGAGTCGCATGACGCGTTTGTTGCTTTAATTCTGCCTAATTATCCGCTTATCTTGAGATTAGTGTCTTAGCGAGTTTTGTATCTAACATGGCCCAAGTTGGTGTGTATTTTGTAGTATTCCATGTGTTTGTAGGATTGGAGTACAATGGCATTGCATGAAGTGATCAAGAGTAAGCTCGGAGGCTTGCAAAGTGCTGAGTGAACAAGTTCCAGACCCATGATCGATCATGGGCAAAGCCATGATCGATCATGGTTGCAAGATTTTCTGGCAGAGCACTTCCATGATCGATCATGGGCATAACCATGATCGATCATGGCCCTTGCAACTTGGCCATTTCACACCCAAAATGGGCTATTTTAGTGGTTTAAGCTATTTTAGATATTTAGTTAGATATTTTGCAACCTTTTAATATATATTATTTTCTCTTAGCTTCTTGGCTAAGACATCTAAGTTTTTGTACAAGTTCTAGAGAGAAGTGGGAGCTAAAACCTTGTAATTTCTTCTTCTTCTTGTAAGTTTACTTTGATTTTAAGAAATGAATGCTTCTTCTATAATTCTTGTTTCGAGTATTATGGAGTAGTCTTTTACTAAGGTTACGGAGGTGAACCGCGATATAATATTCGGTGATTTATGGCTCAATCCATGTTTAAAGTTTAAGAAATAGTTGTAAATCCTTTTCTTCTTCATTTCCTCCATTGTTGCAAGCTTTCTAGGTATATTCATAATATTAAGACTTTATATGCCTTGTATATTTAGTGCTTGGTTGTTAATGAACATACAACATATTTATATGGTTCTAAAAAGCTTGTAGTCCCTTTCCCCCATCCATGGAGTTTTTCCCTCTTCATAGAAATTATGAATAGTTCTTAAAACTCCATAGATGGATTTTAAATTTGTTTAGCCTATCTTTGATTCATTTATTGATATATTGAGTGCTTCTTACACTTTATGTGATACTTAGACTCTTTATTTTCTACCATATGTGATAAATGATGAGTTGACTAATTTATCCCATAAACTTTATTCCGTTTCATTGTTAGGATTCACTTTATAATTTTCATTCTTTAAATCATGAGATTACCACACTTGCTTGATGTTAAATCTTTTATGATGAGTTCGTCATATCTATCTCGGATTAGCTTCATCGGGAATGGGTTGCCTTGCTTCACACCCGTAGCTAAGAGGTAGGAATGATACCCTCGTCTTTGGTGGTATGTCGTTTGTATCTCTCTTGATATAGCTTCAATTCGGGAATGAGTCGCCTAGCGTCGCACCCTCTGCTATTGAGAGATACACCAACATTCTCCATTTCTCGAGAATCCTTGTGTTCTAATCTTAGTATGAGCTAATGATCACCGTTTCTTAAATCGTAACTAATCTCCACCTACCTTAGTGCTTTCTTATTTATTTTCGCATCTGTTTTACATTTACGTTGTTCTACAACAAACCAACTCACAGAAACCAGAAAATCACTTAATCCGTAATCCATTCCATTCCTCTTCACTTATCCCTGTGGTTCGACACTCGGACTTCCGAGACTATATTACAACTTGACGTGCCTGCACTTGGGCTCTATCGCAACGCGTTATTCTAGCGGCGTCATTTAGAAGTTTCTATATTAAAGGAACTATTTATTATTTTTAAATTGACCCCAATAAAAAAATAATCACAAAAATTATCCCGCTATATCTTGCAGGTATCCGGTATATAGCCCTCGCGTATCCAAAATTAGAAAAATAATTCAAAAATAATGGATACTTCGATACTTATCATGTACGTATTCCGCCGTATCGGTCGCATATCCATGCAAGATATTTGTTGTGCACAATTTTGTGTGTATTTTGGACCTCTTACTTATCTTTGTTCATTCGTTTTAGGTAGCAAAAGTTATTTATTTTTAGTATATTGTAATAATTATAGAGTTAGTAAATAAAATATCAAAAAATGGTTTAACTGAGTGTCTCATCTTAAACAAATTTCTGGCTCTACCCTATTCTCACCTTTAATTGAATGGTTTAATTGATTTTTTTTTATTGCCATGTTAAAATGTGATAAGATCACCACAAATCTCTATCACAAACTCTCTTAAGCTCTGAATGTGAACTCTCTGATCAAATTGGGTGAAAGCGTGGGTAAAAAATGGGTCAAAACGAGTTTGGGTAGGGAGAAACTCGATTGACCAAACGTTTCTAGTGCATTGTTCGTATTTTAGGCTTAACTTTTTAATCAGAACTTCGATTTGGATGATCTTTATATCAACATAAAGAGGATTCGAAGATCTACAACTTTGCTATTTAAAGTTTTTAGATGAAATAATATCATAAATTCATTGAAAACAGCTGTCTTCCAAAACACTACATTCTGATACAAACTTATTTGATTAAGTGGCTTACTTTGCACTCAGTTATGAACAATAAGTAACTAAAATTGGATTTTGGTAAAAACACGAAAGTTGTTGACAGAATAGAAATCTATCCAATGGTACAAACATGACCCATTTGGCCATCGGAAAAAAAAGTTATAGCCTTTCAAAGTTGGCCAAAAACTTATTTCGCCAAAATTTGGATTTATCACCGTTAGCTGACCAAATTTAACCACAGCCATCCGAAATGCGTTTCAACCATTCACTATGCAATATGATTAATATGACTTAAGGGAACTTTTCGGCTCATCAAAATATGTATAGAACAAAATGTGACCACCCAAATCTACATTTAAAGGTAAAATACAACTAAGGAACTATTAATACTTATTATTCTATAAGGACCACTCGAGTAGTCGAGTAGCGAAATGATCATCCATCCATATCTAATTAAGCTATTGAAACATGCTCGAGGTATCAAAACCACACAATTCTACTTGAAAAAAAAAATTGCTAGTCAAAGCGAGGTTCGATAAACCAAGTGTTGGAGAGTGCTTTATGTGTTTTAATAATAACCCCCCATATTTATTGTATTATAAAATAAAATAAAATGAGACCATTAGTCCATAACGTTAAGGAAACCTAATGATTCGAGACATATTAACGATTTCCATAAAAGTGCATGCTTATTTTGAGGTTGAGTGATTTGGAGAAGTAGCAGTAGGAACTAGGAAAGTTGGGATTATTTAGACTCATCATGAACTAAATGGATTATGATTTATGACTTTTCATGAAAATAGTTAATAGCTTAATATATAAAATGAGAGATTTTTTAAAACAACTCAAATTGCCGTTGACTTTGTTCAATAATAATCCAATAATCAAATGACCAAATGAACATCAAGGCAAATGTGTCATGAATTGGTTCAAACCATGGTATACCAAATAGTGATTCCACATCAGATAAATGTGGAACTTTTTATGTGTATATAAGTGATGTACCAAGAAATTGGTATAATCTTTTATATTAATTTATAATTTAGATAGTGTAAAATGTTACTAATATTTATATTTATAATGCTTTACAGGTGTTAGAAAAGAATTTGAAGAAGATTGAGAAAATTAGAGAAATTAAAATATGTGAAAATACCTAAAATTGGTCAGTACTTTTGGAAGCATAACTTTTTATTCGGAATTCCAAATAATGCAATTATTGAGCTTAATTTGAAGAAAATTTCAAAAGCTACAACTTTGTAGTTCAATATTTTTCCAAATTCAACCATCCCGGGATCCGAAATTGTGACGCAAAATCCAGCAATGTAAAAGGACAAAAATTCAACAAAATATCCTCAACTATAGGCCCAAGCCCATTTAACCATCCTAATAGATACTAATCAAAGAAATGCGCAGCATGCTTTTAAGTAAAAGGCAGGGCCCAAATCCAAGTAATTGCCATTAAAGATCATTAAACATATTGAAGCTCACAAAGAATAAGCCTCCTAAAGCCATCAATTGATTTTAAAATGAGGGTAGATTGTAGCAATTAAGGAGAGAAGGCAGCCGCAGCAACAGCCGTGCATCTCTTCTTCTTCTTTTTTTCAATTTTCTTTTATTTCTTTTCGCTTTGAAAGTCAAAAGATTGAAGATTTATTTTACTTAATTTCATGTCAAGTAAGTTTTCTTTTAATTCTTTTTGCTATTTAATTTATTCTATGCTATCATAAATTCGTACTAGAGTTAGGATGAGTATATTTAGTTGTTTCTATTGCACATGTTCATGCCAATTAACTCTACCAATTTGATACTTTAATGTTAAATACAATTCTTCCTATTGGATGTGCCTATTTTAATTGACAAAAAATAAAGTTGGATTCTCATTATTTTTTGTTGAATTCACCTTATGATTTGTTAAGAGCGGATATATGGTGTGTTTTGACAGATATAGTGAGTGTTTTGATTTTATAAATAAATTTGGCTGTGGAAGATTTACAATTGAATTTTACAAATTAATTACACTTGAATGATTTTATTTTTCGCATTTAATAGGGTAGAGAGATCAAATTAGTGCGAGCTAAGAGTATAGTTTATGTGCATGAATACTTAGGAAGATGATATTAAATATATGATTCCAAAGTGTTAATTTTGTATCTCAATGTATTTCTTAGATCTTTGAACTCTTATATACCTTTACCCTAAGCCTTACGTTATAACCCAAAAAACTAATGATCCTTTGGATACGGTTTAGAGGTGAAAGTGGTGGAAGGGATCCATTTATACATTTCACTTTTTTAGTGGGATGTATCTGTTCATGAGACTACTACTGTTCTTTAATTTATAGCGTTTTTCATATATACATGCAATAGGCTTTTGAATTTGCGTACATCTACTCTTTATAACCTGTATGTAATTAAAGCATTTACATCTTATCCTCTTATATTTCATTTGTTGAGTGTATGCCACGTGAGAAATTGAGTCAAAGCATAGTTTTGAATGGAATTTGAAAGTTTGCTTACTTTAATATCAATGATGTTATGTTGCTGTAAATTCACACACGCACGGTGAGGATTGGTGAGAATTGAATGAAATATTTTAGTAATCTTGCTAGTTTGAGAACTTTGATGTTGCATGCGTGTACATTGCCTAGCAGGTAAGTGTTTTGATGTCTTTGTTGAGTTAGTTGCATTGGTGAAGAAAGGGAATCAAAATTTTAAAGGAAAAAGAACCATTGTATTGGAAAAGTTGGACTTAGGAAAACAATTTATTTTAAATTTTTTGCTTTGCTCGAGGACTACCAAAGTGTAAGTTGAGGGGAATTTGATGCACCAAGAAATTGGTATAATCTTTATGTTAATTTATAATTTAGAGAGCGTAAAATGTTACTAATATTTATATTTTTAATGCTTTACAGGTGTTAGGAAAGAATTTGAAGAAAATTGAGAAAATTAGAGAAATTAAAGTGTGTGAAGATACCTAAAATTAGTCAATACTTTCGGAAGCATAACTTTTTATTCGGAACTCCAAATAATGAAATTATTGAGCCTAATTTGAAAATAATTTTGAAAGCTACAACTTTGTAGTTCAACACTTTTCCAAATTCAGCCATTCCGAGGTCCGAAATTGAGACATAAAATCCAACAGCGTAAAATGACGAAAATTCAACAAAATATCTTCAACTATGGGCCCAAGCCCATTTAGCCATCCTAATAGATACTAATCAAAGAAATGGTCAGAATGCTTTTAAGTAGAAGGAAGGGCCCAAATCCAAGTAAATTGTCATTAAAGATCATTAAACATATTAAAGCCCATAAGGAATAAGCCTCCTAAAGCCATCAATTGATTTTAAAAAGTGGGGAGATTGTAGCAATTGAGGAGAGAAGGCAGCCGCAGCAACAACCGAGCATCTCTTCTTCTTCGTTTTCAATTTTCTTTTGTTTCTTTTTACTTTGATGACTAGAAGATTGAAGATTTATTTTACTTAATTTCATGTCAAATAAGTTTTTTTTTTAATTTTTTTTG
This sequence comes from Lonicera japonica, assembly GCA_021464415.1. Taxonomy (NCBI): domain Eukaryota; kingdom Viridiplantae; phylum Streptophyta; class Magnoliopsida; order Dipsacales; family Caprifoliaceae; genus Lonicera; species Lonicera japonica. Next base: position 25,769,939 of record CM038471.1, read on the forward strand.
TTATTTAATTTATTTTATGCTATCGTAAATTTGTGCTAGGGTTAGGATGAGTATATTTAGTTGATTTCCTTGCATGTGTTCATGCCAATTGACTCTACCAATTTAATGCTTTAATGTTAAATACAATTCTTCTTATTAGATGCCTATTTTAATTGACAAAAAACAAAGTTGGATTCTCATTATTTTTTGTTGAATTCACCTTATGATTTGTTAAGAGCAGATATAGGATATGTTTTAACGGATATAGTGAGTGTTTTGATTTTATACATAAATTTGGCTGTGTTTAACGGATATAGTGAAAAAATAATAAGACAAAATTTAAATATATTGTGTGAGTCTCTGTGGGATCGATCTCGCTAATACACTATATTATAAATTGATTCGTGCGCTTGCGAATATATTAAAATTTAACAAAACTAGTTTTTGGCGCCGTTGCCGGGTACTCTAATTTAATATTGTTAATTTATTAATTAAATTCCTTCTAAAAGCTTTCTTCTTAAAAAAAAGAAAAGAAAAAGAAAACATCAATAATATATTCAGATTTATTTTTTATTCATATTTAACTTAAAAAAAAGTTAATTTATTTATTTTTGGGGTAATTAAAGGATCTGGACAAAAGAATATATAAATTGTGAAGCAAATTCTTTCACTTAAGGCATTTTGTCCTAGTTTGTAAAAGTTGAATTTTGCTCCCAAGAGGTCCTAGGTTCAATACTTAGTACTAGCAACTTTTTGATTCAAGCTTCTATTTTTAATCTTTTACTCTAATTTTTTTCCAAGATTATAAAGTGAGATTAGATCCTAAAAATTATTTTTATCCCAAGTAGGACTTTTATTATTATTATTATTATAAAAATCCATGGCTAAAGGTGAATTAGCTGCAAAGTCTCTTAGGGAATTATTTACTCTGGTTATCATTAATCCACCTTCATGCATCGTATTGCCTACCACTTTTGCGGCAAATTTTGAACTTAGCCCGCAACATATTCAACTATTGCCTATCTTTTTAGGACTTGACCAAGAGGATCCTTACCTTCATGTAAAATATTTTCTAGAATTTTGTGCAACTTTTAGATTTCAAAATTTTAACAATGAGTCAGTCCGTTTGCGCTTATTTCCTTTCTCCTTAAAAGGAAGAACAAAAGCTTGGCTTGACTCTTCAATTGCACAGTCTATCATAAATTGGGAAACTTTGGTTTCAAAATTCTTAACTAAGTTCTTTCCCATGACAAAAACCAATGAACTTAGGAGACAATTTTCAAATTTTAACCAAGAACCAAATGAAAAATTCTATGAGAGTTGGGAAAGATTTAAGGACTTACTAATTAAATGTCCTCATCATGGATTTGAGGTTTGGAGACTTGTACAATATTTTTACAATGGTTTAACTCAAAACACTAGAAATATGATTGAGTCAATGAATAATGGTAATTTGTTAGGCCTTAGGGAAGATCAAGCATACAATTTCCTTAAAAGCTTGTTTGAAAATTCTCAACAATGAGATTTTTATTCCCGATGAAACCAAATTTGTCAAAAATCCAAAGGGTGGCATATTTGAAGTTAAGGAGAATGACGAGACTAGAAGGTAAGTAGATATTCTTATGAAAAAGGTTGAGGCTTTAACATTGCAATTGTCAAATAACACATCGAGCCCAATGATAGTGCACATAGAACATATGTGTCCATCTTCTATAGGGTATTTGAGTGGCATCTCTAAGCAAGTGAATTTAGTCGATGACTTTAGGCAGCCAATGAATTACCCATTTGGATAGAGTTACGATCAAGGTTGGGATAATCACTCAAATTCTTCTTGTCAACTAAGCCAATCCATGAATAATTTAGAAGGTCAAATAATGTGCACATCGCGTCAAAACCCGCCTAGTTTTCAGACCCGTATGCAAGCATTTCCTCCCTAATAATTGTGTCCGCCACCAGTTATGTCCCAACAATTCTCATCTTTGGAAGACACTTTGCAATCCTTTATAAAATTAACTTGCCAAAGCATTGAAGCTACTAATCAAGCAGTGCAAGAAGCAACTAGGTATAATACCGAATCCATTGCGGAATTAAAGAATCAAATGGACCAATTAGCTAGCCAATTAGGAGAGATCAAAGATAAGCTTCCAAAAAAACCTGAACAGAATCTAAAAGGGAGAGATATTATCATTAATAACTCTAGTTCATCTTAGGAGCAAGTCCATGCGATTATGAACCTTCGATCAGGAAAGCAGGTTAATAACAAAGTTCAAATGCCTCATGTTGAAGAAGAAACTCAAGAAGAAGAAATACCCACCAAGAGTGTGGAAAGTCCTAATAAGAGTGACCCTAAGAATACCCATCCCATTGCTAATGATCATTTTCCTAGGAGTTTTATACTCAGAGCATTGTTTCCACATAGGTCAAAATGTCCCAAAAAAGTAGACCCAAATGGTGATATCTTAGAAATGTTTAAATAAGTGAAAGTGAACATTCCCCTTCTTGATGCAATTAAGCAAGTTCTTTTGTATGCTAAATTTTTGAAAGACCTTGTAACGGTTAAGAGAAAAACCACAACTCCAAAGAAAGCATTTTTAGCTGAGCAAGTTAGTTCCATAATTCAATGTAATGTTCCCATCAAATTTAAAGATCCAAGTTGTCATACAATTTCCTGCAACATAGGTGACAATTTTATTGAGCAAGCTTTGCTAAATTGAGGAGCGGCTGTGAACTTATTGCCATATTCAATTTTTAAGCAATTGGGCTTGGGAGAGTTGAAGCCTACACTAATGACAATCCAACTAGCTGATAGATCTGTTAAATTCCCTAGATGTGTCATTGAAGATGTTTTGATACAGGTTGAGACATTTTACTTCCCAGTGGACTTTATAATACTTGACACACAACCTGTTCAGAACACAAAAGGCCAAATCCCTATAATCCTTGGTCGACCGTTCCTCGCTACAGCCAATGTGTTAATCAACTGTAGGAATGGGCTAATTTTCATTAGTTTTGGGAATATGACAGTTGAGCTTAATGTCTTTGATACAAGCAAGCACCTCTAGGAAGAGGAAGTTAAAAGTGTGAACATGATAGGTAGTTGGGTGTTTGATGGAGGTGGTGATGAACTTGAAAAAGATTATACCGCTTTATTGGGAGATGAAATAGATGATCCAGTAAGAAGAATGCTAAGTATGGAAGAGGAAAGGTGGGAAGTATAAGTTAATAACTTTTTATTTTTATAGATTGATAGCGATGAAGATAAATCCTCTGATGATATAAATTAAGTTAGGGTTGAGTTTCCCATTTAATCCTGGTATATCTGAGTCACGTTCTATTGACTTGTTACTTTTAAAGGCATTTTACACACCCTATGATTTAGTGTTTCCATCTGTTGAGCTTTTTGAGGCAATTTGTCATATCTCTTCCGATCTAGAGCCTGAATTAGGCCATCAAAACTATTAAATAATTGGTTTAAGAAGTATGTTTTTGTTGTGATTATTATATCTGTTGACTTTCCACCCGATAAATTTGCAATTTTTTTAACTGAATTGGATATTCTGCTTTTCTTTGTTCCATACTAACAAAAGTGTAGGTTTAATTTTCGTTGTTGAGCTTTAACATATCCAGGTGCTATCCCTCCTTTCTTATTTATTTGTCTTATTACATTAAGGACAATGCATGATTTAAGTTAGAGGGTGGGAGCTAGTTATCTTATCATTGCATACATTTCACTTACTGCATTTTATTAGAAGAACAAAAATGATGCAATGGTTTTTGATATTATTTAAGATTTCCTTTCTAACTAATGTGATAACGATGACGCATTCATCTTGATACTTTACATGTGCATGCTTAGTTCTCTTACTATCATTATTACTAGAAATTTTATGATTTTTGATCATCATTATATTTTTGCACATATGACAACATTTACATGACTAAATGGATAAGTGAGCGTAACTTAAATTTTCTTGAAGAACATAAATGTGGAGACTAAATAATCCGTGAGAATTTGAGCCAATCTTCTTTTTTGAGAGTTTTTACATTAATTCTAAATTTTTGAAAAGCGTACTTCGTTGTATAGTCTCATTATTCTTTATTTTGATTGAACACTAGAAAGGTACGTCCGTGAAATGCAATTTTGATTAAGATTCTTGATACTACTTAATCTAAAGAGCTTAGACCATAGGACGTGACTTAGGCTGTCTTTGGTAGCCTACATATGCCTAATCCTACCTATACATTTATATTGCTGTCACCCATTTGAGCATTATATTAACCTTTCTTTTGTTAACTTGGTATCCTTACCCTACTCTAAGTACGAGTTTAACTACATTTATAGCCTACTCTTTATCTAAGAATATGTTGAGATTATTTATTTTATGATTGGGTAATAGTGAAAAGTGAGCTTGAAAAAAATATGTAAGAAGAAAGTGAAAAAGAAAAAAATAACAAAAAAAAAAGTTATGAAATCTCCTTCAAAATATGAAAGAAAAATAAATGTTAAAAAAAGGAAATTTAAAAAAAAAAATTGAAAAAAATTGAAAAAAAAGAAAAGAAAACGCTCAAATGAAGTCAAACTTAAGCCCAAAAGTGTTAATTTTGTATCTCAATGTATTTCTTAGATCTTTGAACTCTTATATACCTTTACCCTAAGCCTTACGTTATAACCCAAAAAACTAATGATCCTTTGGATACGGTTTAGAGGTGAAAGTGGTGGAAGGGATCCATTTATACATTTCACTTTTTTAGTGGGATGTATCTGTTCATGAGACTACTACTGTTCTTTAATTTATAGCGTTTTTCATATATACATGCAATAAGCTTTTGAATTTGCGTACATCTACTCTTTATAACCTGTATGTAATTAAAGCATTTACATCTTATCCTCTTATATTTCATTTGTTGAGTGTATGCCACGTGAGAAATTGAGTCAAAGCATAGTTTTGAATGGAATTTGAAAGTTTGCTTACTTTATATCAATGATGTTATGTTGCTGTAAATTCACACACGCACGGTGAGGATTGGTGAATTGAATGAAATATTTTAGTAATCTTGCTAGTTTGAGAACTTTGATGTTGCATGCGTGTACATTGCCTAGCAGGTAAGTGTTTTGATGTCTTTGTTGAGTTATTGCATTGGTGAAGAAAGGGAATCAAAATTTTAAAGGAAAAGAACCATATTGGAAAAGTTGGACTTAGGAAAACAATTTATTTTAAATTTTTTGCTTTGCTCGAGAACTACCAAAGTGTAAGTTGAGGGGAATTTGATGCACCAAGAAATTGGTATAATCTTTATGTTAATTTATAATTTAGAGAGCGTAAAATGTTACTAATATTTATATTTTTAATGCTTTACAGGTGTTAGGAAAGAATTTGAAGAAAATTGAGAAAATTAGAGAAATTAAAGTGTGTGAAGATACCTAAAATTAGTCAATACTTTCGGAAGCATTACTTTTTATTCGGAATTCCAAATAATGAAATTATTGAGCCTAATTTGAAAATAATTTTGAAAGCTACAACTTTGTAGTTCAACACTTTTCCAAATTCAGCCATTCCGAGGTCCGAAATTGAGACATAAAATCCAACAGCGTAAAATGACGAAAATTCAACAAAATATCTTCAACTATGGGCCCAAGCCCATTTAGCCATCCTAATAGATACTAATCAAAGAAATGGTCAGAATGCTTTTAAGTAGAAGGAAGGGCCCAAATCCAAGTAAATTGTCATTAAAGATCATTAAACATATTAAAGCCCATAAGGAATAAGCCTCCTAAAGCCATCAATTGATTTTAAAAAGTGGGGAGATTGTAGCAATTGAGGAGAGAAGGCAGCCGCAGCAACAACCGAGCATCTCTTCTTCTTCGTTTTCAATTTTCTTTTGTTTCTTTTTACTTTGATGACTAGAAGATTGAAGATTTATTTTACTTAATTTCATGTCAAATAAGTTTTTTTTTTAAATTTTTTTTGTTATTTAATTTATTTTATGCTATCGTAAATTTGTGCTAGGGTTAGGATGAGTATATTTAGTTGATTTCCTTGCATGTGTTCATGCCAATTGATTCTACCAATTTAATGCTTTAATGTTAAATACAATTCTTCTTATTAGATGCCTATTTTAATTGACAAAAAACAAAGTTGGATTCTCATTATTTTTTGTTGAATTCACCTTATGATTTGTTAAGAACAGATATAGGATATGTTTTAACGGATATAGTGAGTGTTTTGATTTTATACATAAATTTGGCTGTGGAAGAATTATAATTGAATTTTACAAATTAATTACACTTGGAATGGTTTTATTTTTCGCATTTAATAGAGTCAAGAGATCAAATTAGTGTGAGATAAGAGTATAGTTTATGTGCATGAATACTTAGGAAAATGATATTAAATATATGATTCCAAAAGTCTAGTCAATTAATTTATTAATTTTATTATATTGCTTTATATTGTTTACTTTAGTTTACTTGCTTTACTTTATTAAATTTAATTTGCTCTATTTAATTTGTTTGATTATCATAAACTTTCTTAACTAGATTATGAATTAGTGAAAAATTAACAAGACAAAATTTAAACGTATTGTGTGAGTTTCTGTGGGATCGACCTCGCTTATATGCTATATTATAAATTGATTCGTGCGCTTGTAAGTATATTAAAATTTAACACAACAATAAATAGGGTAGAAACACTTACAACAAAGTATTTTGGAGAAATACCCTACACCTATGCTATAGAGTGTTCCTATTGGGAACACTATTGTTACTCTTAATGGAAGCCGACATGTCCTCACGCCAGCCAAGGTGGAGGTGAGCCCAACATCACATTCACACTATTAAAGTTGAATCTTAGAAACTCCATTTTTTCAACTTTCCAGATCAAACACTATAGATCGTTTTAAAAAAAAAAGTTTGGAAAATAATTGAAAATATTTTAACTTTATGAGACGATGGGAAAAGATTAGAGTTCGTTATATGTTCACCATAATTTTTTTATTTTTCATGGAATTTTATACTTAATTACCAACAATCTTGGGAATTTTATTCAATTTAAAACCCGAAAAATATAAGAATATTTCACCAAATTAAGCATATATTTTTTAACTCAAAAAAATCAACAGTACATATTTTCAAATCATTCTCAACTTTTTTATGGAACACCCTATAAGTCATAAAAACAGTATTGGAAACCATGTAACTCGAAGAAAGATAAAATAACGAGAATGTGTCTGAAATGATCAAATTAAAACATTTATGTAACTCCCCATAAGCATGATATTCATTCTTGATCACTCTCAAACATCTTGACACACCGAACTTGACCACAACCCCCCCCTCCCCCCCGAACAAAAAAAAAATAAAAATCCCCACCACCACACCCACTCTTCGCTCTATATATATAGATTAGGTCGTAACTGTAATAAAGTCACTATCAACTTTAAAAAAATATTTTAAATCTTAAGTACACAATTATCCATCTCTTATATATTTTTAAAATTTAATACCCCTTATTATATAGATATGTATATACATAAACAAACATATATAATTATCTATCACTCAACAATTCAGTTAGTTCAAAGTTCTTGTTTTGCTGTGTACTTGAAACTCATTTATTAAGCCTTATTAGAAGCCTCTATTTACATTACGTCTATTTCTCTCCGAAAACAGAGGTCATTAAACACTTTGTCTCTCTGAAAATTTTTGTTACTTTATATGGTATAATTGTAAGTATAGACCGAGTTTTTACTTGCTTACTAACTTGAAGGACCAAGTTAACAATCAAGTGATGTATTGAAAAGTGTACCAGTGGACTTCACACAATAACATATGAATTTTTTGACGCATTGTTTGACATTAAGATGGTACATTTCTTGTTACTCTTATAGAATTCTGATATATTTTTCATTGGCTGGCTAGATTCAGTGATGGATCGGGGGGGGGGGGGGGGGGTCGCCACCCCATTTTTTTTAAAAACAGATTAAATATAGTAGTAATTTTGTATTTATAAAAAAATTATAAAAGCTCATCCCCCCAAATTATTTTGAAAAGATTAAGTATGGCTCCCTCAATTATTTATTTTTTAAAAAAGTTAAACACCCAGACTAATGTATAAGATTTACATTTTTGCAACAAAATAAATAAAAATTGTATATTCTTTTCTACATCAAAATTTACAATCTTGCATATAAATAGATAATATTTGCAATCTTGCTTATAAATTTTATCCTGCGGATTTCACCAAGCATGAAAAAGTACACTTGGAATTTCAATTAGAAAATTATAAGCTTAATATTTTGGTCCATCCAGAATTTCAAAATTTATCAACAATTTCAGAGTTGTGCCAAGTGTTGGTGAAAACTAGAAAGTCGATAATTTATCCTTTTATCGATAGGTTAATTTGGCTTGTTTTGACATTGCCGGTTTCAACAGATACATTTGAACGTGCATTTTCAGTTATGAAAATTATTAAGACCGCAGTTCGTAATAGGATGGAAGATGGTTTTTTAACAAGCTATTTGATCACATATATTAAGAAAGATATTGCTGGTGATTTCGATGTTAATGATATTATAGATGTATTTTATATCATGAAAGAGAGGTGAGCACAACTTCAAATGCCTAAGTTTAATAGATAATTGTAAGGGGGTAATTGTAGTTATTATTTTTTTAAAGTCAATGTGTTCAATGTTACTCGCTCACGTGGGTGATCATATGTATATATATATATGTATTTTTTGTAATTGTATATATATTGACGTATTATATATGTTATATTTTTCATTAACTTGCTTTATTATTTGATGGTAAAATTTAGTTTGAATAATTTTTGTGATAATTATTTCTTAATGTCGATTCATTTATATTCTAATCCCCCCAAATCTAAAAGCTTGGCTCTGTCCCTGGTTGGATTCACATGAGAATGGGTATGCGTTTTATACACACACTCCTACATTTTCCTGGTTGACGAAAAGGGCAATTTTTTGTTTCTCACACCTTGGCCAACAGTGTATGCTTGTCTTATTAAAGAACTTTTTTGATTTTATCAACCAGTACTATTACTAGAACAGAGAAATGATAAGATCAAAAACTAAATATTCATTCCATCCTAAATTAGAAGACCACTGTTATCTTTCGGGATGTTTCATTTTCTAGATGTTCTTAACAAAGACATTAGTGTTTTTTGCACATAATCAATGCATTAGATCTCTGTTCACAAAACAACAAAGAATTGAGTCCGGAATCTCCTTGTTAAGAACAAAAAGAGTATTCCTTAAGTACTCTTGGAAAAATAAACCCACAATTTGTAAAGTATTCCAAATATAAGTTCTACATACGGTACAATAAAATAAGTGCATAAGAGTAGAACACTAGATTGAGAAGCAAAACAAGCCATCATAAGTTGCAATTAGTGTTAGTGGTGCTACATTAGTGTGTGCCCGATGCAAGCGCAAATTAGATATATGTGATAGTAAGTGGCCCAGCAACTATAGATCATTCCAGAAATATGGGAAAGAAAATGAAAGATAATTCCCACACGTAGAAGACGGAAGCATACTGAAGTACAAACTATAAGAGTAAATTTATTATACAGTTTTAAGCTAAGAATTGCTCCCAAATTTTTTGTAGTTGTCATATACTGATCCTTCAAGTTCATTGGTATGCATTTCATCACATAAATTCAGTACCATTAATCATTGAACTAATTACATGCATATTTATTCGGTAGTGCGCGCTACCTAGAAAACTGGAAAACCCCGCAGTAACAGAACAGCTAGTTTAATAACTCATTAGGCAAAGGAATGTAACATAAGTAGGACAAAAACCATATATATCATAAAAGGTATTAAAAAGCAGTTTCCCAAATATTTAGAGCTTACACTGCTCCATAAGCAAAGGGATATGTACAAAACCTTATTTTAAAATTTGCTGCTTAATATAAAGATGGATAGGTAGATGCACGCAGAAACTTGTAAATGTAGGACCCGATAATAATAACACTAATAAGAAAAAGAACAAAAGAAGAATTGATTACATGCTTCATCTAGGACCCGATAGGATTGTTGCAGCTGGTGGAGTTGATAGTTGTGGCGAATTGGCTCGTAGATGGGATTCAGTAGGTAGCGTAGTTGCAAAGCAAAATTCAGAAGCAGGGCCCAAATCCAATGAACCTTCTAAAACCTTCAATACTGTTGATATGGATGGCCTCGTGTTGTGTGCCTGTAAACACCATATCCCAATCTTTATCATCTTCACCGCTTCTTCTTTCTGGTAGTGGATATCCTCAAAGTATCGATCAACTAAATCATGCAGTTGATCATTTTCTGCCATTTCTTTCACTACATTAATCAATGGGTATGACTTAGTCGAATCCAAATTCTGCCGCCCAAACACAATTTTGAGTATTACGATGCCAAAGCTGAAGACATCAGCCTTCACCGAGATGTTGGTGCCACAAAACAATTCAGGGGCCACATATCCTGGAGTTCCCTTCAATACAGTTAGCACTTGGCTTTGATCCCTATCGATCAACTTCGCTAACCCAAAATCAGAAATTTTGACATTGAATTCCCCATCTAGAAGAATGTTTTCTGGTTTTATGTCAAAATGAATGATGCTTGGATTGCAGAGGATGTGAAGATACTCCAGCCCCTTAGCTAACCCCATGATTATCTTCCTCCGAATTTCCCATCTAAGAACTTGTGTTCTCTCTGGATTGAAGATCCATTTATCCAACGATCCATTACACATGTGCTCGTAAACGAGGAGTCTGTTTGATTTCTCAGCGCAATAGCCAATCAGCCTCACCAAATTGAAATGATTAATGTTCCCTATGGTATTGACCTCAGCAAGAAATTCTTTTCTGCCTTGACCAATGGAGTCTAAGCATTTCACCGCAACTTTGGTGCCATCGGCCAAATCACCCTCATAAACAGACCCAAATCCTCCTCGGCCAAGCTTTACTTGAAAGTCCCATGTTGCAGATTTCAACTCTAGAAATGGGAATCGTTTCAGTGATCCAATCACTTGATCGTCTCCGTCTCCCTCTTCCTCCTCCTTGTTGTTCCATTTTATTCGCATTTTGTAGTAATAACAAGAAACAACAAGAATGATGGCAAGACCAACTGAAATAGTGGATACTAATGCAGCAACCAAAGATAACTTTCTTTTATCTTTCAAAGTCCGTTTCTGAACCTTAATAAATGTGACACAGTGATTGTCGGCAGTGTACTTTAAAGAGTAGAGCTGTGAATGTAAAGAACAACTTCCAGATGAGAAAATGGCGGCTTTGCAAGTGCAGTTGTCCAAACATGCCTTTTTACAGCTATCTTTATCCATTTTTGAGTGATGGGGCTCCAAATTGAAGTAAGTGACCTCATTGAGCTCCAAAAAGGTGTGGAGATGTGCATCTTTGCAGGACAAAGGGGTAACTGGTCTACATCCTAGATTTGGTTCTAAAACTTGTAATTTAGTGAAGTAACTATAATTACCACCAGGACAACTGCAAAGCCCATTTTTCGAGCAAACCCCGTAATTGCCACACACTGTAGGGTAATCACAATTACTCTCAATCCCATCGAAGATATTAAATGAAGCTATTGTCTGTGATTCATTATAATTAGGTAATCGATAAAGATTTAGATGACCATTAGGTTCCAGCCTTATATATAGGAAACGATGCACTGTTCTATTGATTCTAAACAATGCATTGTTTGAGAATACTTCAATGCTACTGTAATCTTGGAAATAATTATAATAGAATACAGGGAGAGACTTATATTTTTGTGGGGGATCAGAATTAATAAAAGCGACGAGACTATTGGAAGGACCCTCCTCCACGGTCAGAGAGTACAAACCTGTGCCCAAGTTGTACGTGGAATTGGAAGAAGTAAGACCTTTATTAGAAGAAATTTTTTGGTTGGGGAGCCAAGTGTCAGTCGGGTAGTCAAAAGACTGCCATATCACATTGTCATTACTGTCGAGAAGCATCAAATTCGCTCCATCACTAATATTCAATCGAGTAACCGGGAGGGCAGAAGTGTTGGTGGACCAGACGAGAGTACCATCAACATCCTTCAATTCCAAGCCGCTGTTGGCTGTGAAATGTAGTGTAGCGTTCTCTCCTACTGGGTTGTCTCTGTTTGCACACCATATGACATCAACTGGCAAATTTCTTGTGTCTACTTGGAGCAAAGCTATAACAAGAAAGAAACCATCTTTTATAGCATTAGTACTTCTGTTAATGAAAAATCCAAAAACGAACGCAGCAGATGTGTTCTCATGTGTGCTTAAAAGGATAGGCCTAATATCAACATAATACCAATTCCTTGTAGGATAGAGCCAATTATTTGAACCATAGTATCGGTTATACCATGACTGATAAAGGTTCGTCGATGAATTTAAACTAAGAAAGCTGTACGAGCTGCCGGAAAACTGGGGAAGGAGGAGGAGAAACAGATGAAAAACCACCCAACACTTAAAAGAATACATAGTTAATTAAAATGTCTCCATAACCATGATTGAGTATATATTTGTTCCTTCCAAGTAGTATAAGTCAGTCAACTGATTTGTATTAATCTTTCAAAGTCTTTACAAAGACTAGAATGAATGGCGGGTCATCTCTGTTTCTTAATTACTAAATCTTTGTAGAATTATTTTTTTGGGATATTGGAAAATGGGGCTTATCTGAGAATGTTTTCTTCAAACAATTTAGGGAATAATATTTTTATAAATTAAGGCTCCGTTTGATAGGAACATAAAAAATGAAAAGAAAAATAACTAATTTAAGTGAGAAGATGGAAAATAAGTTGAGGGATGTGGTGAGATTAACTCTTGTTATTTGGTTTTTTCCATGACAATTTTCTTTGGGTGATAGTGGAGAAAAAATTTTCACAAAATATTAAAAGAGGATGGAGGACATATACTCACAAAAATGAATATGAGATGGAGAGGATCTCACTATATACCTCAACTTATTTTCCATCTTCTCACTCAAATTAGTTGTTCTTATTTTCATTTTCCATGTTGCTATCAAACGGAGCCTAACAGTCTGTCTTTTACCAAACTATAAAAAAAGTGCAATGTGACTTTGTAATAGAATTTCGGATTATAATTTTTTATGGTATCATGCAAAAATAAATTTGCATTGCATGTTTTTTAACGGATTACTGTATCTAATTATTTAATTGATAGTGTCCAGTCTAACTATAATCTCTTTCTTTTGTTATGGTAAGTAACGCATAGTTAATTAAAATGTCTCCAAAACCATGAATGAATATATATGTATCTTCCTTCCGAGCAGTATATGCCAATCAATTGATTTGAAGTTTGTATCCTTAAAAGTCTTTACAAAGACTAGAATGCGTGGCGGGCCATCCTTGTTTCTTAATAATAGGCTGGGTATAATGGACAAGGCCCTTCCACCTAACCAACTGCAACCATAACTACTCTCTCTATAATCATCTTTATCATTATCAATAAAATATTCAAATCATTACTCAAGGATGGACGTAAACCATATTTACAATTCATTGCTTAGGAGAACTACCCTTACTAAATATTTGTGTGTTTATTGATGAAAATTTCGGGAATTGTATTGCCTAGGTTGATTTTAAGTTTTTTATCAAAAAAATTTTGAGATTTGATAAGCATAATTAAAACCTTAGGCCTAATCAATTTTACTGTCGAAACCTGTGTTCTGTTGTCTAACAATTATATCAAGCAATGACATAACACCAGAAATTTACGAGGTATCCTTACTTGCGTAGGACTAATCCTCGGGGCTAACCGACAGTGTTTCACTATGATCAAAATAGAATGACAGACTCAATGACTTACAAAAATTACATCCCACAATTTATGCAATAGTACCGTCAATTCCTTGAACGTAGAATCCAACCACAGCTGGCTTGGTGTAACGCTTTCCGTTTTTTCGACTTATCCGTCGCCTCCTTCTACGCACTTGATCACAATCCTTCACCCCCGTCTACGATCTCCCTTATCGTGCGTTAGCCACTTCGCAACCGAAGACATTCTCGCATGACTGTGAACGTTTGGAACCATAGTTCTTAAAATTGAAGAACAATAGGATCTCCTATGTCATGTAAACAAAACCTAGGTGGTGTTTCAAAACTCTCAAAAATTGATTCTTATGTTTGGATGTTTTTTGCCTAAAAAACCTCTCTACAATTATGTATTTTTGACCCAAACCAATGGTTATAATTATAAGAAAAATATAGAGTTAAAGTCCTTTTTGGAATAGATTAAAAATATTAAAAAATAAATTTTTGCGATAAAAAATCGTGCTCCAAAAATTATAAGCCGGACCGGTACACCTAAAAAATATTGGACCAGTCCAAAATCTCCTAAAGTAATTCCTTGCTCAAAATAGTGCCGGACCGGTACACATTAGCAATAGGTGTGCCGGTCCACCATGTAAATGTCATGCACTACTTTCCTTCTTTTTATTTACATTAAAATGGGCTTGGCCATTAATTGTTGGCTGCACATAAATAAAAGAAAGGGTAGTGTTAACATGTGCCATAAGGACACATGATAAATACCTAAATATAGAAAGAATTAGGTTTTGCATGAAAATTAGTGTAGCATGAGATATATGTTAGGCTTTTATTTTTTCTATATTTAGTTATTTATCATGTGCTCTTAGGGTACACGTTAACACTACCCTAAAAGAAAAGTGCCTTTGACTTTTTCAAAGTTTAACCTTTAATTTTTTTAAAAAAACACACGTTTTCTTTTCTTGTTTTATTTAAATAAAATAATTTTGTATTTATTTTTGTTTTTACTCTATTTCACCTTATAAAATTTGTTTGGCCATTAATTCAACTCAAATTTCAGAGCAACTTTATGAAACATGTTAGACATGAAATAAATAAGTTTCCTCCATAATTTGTGTAGACGGGCCTTTTTGGATTTCGGTGAAATTGGATAAAAAAAACTTAAAAATAGATTTGACTCAAAACACTTTTAAATTCAAATTTTAAGCTCAACCACCACCTATATTTTGAATCAAACCAAATAACCAACTTACCTTAGGTCCTGAATTATCTGTGGTGCATCCGGTAAGTTCAGCGAGTTTCCGTTAATTATTGCGTCTTCAAATCTTCAATTCGACTCAAACAATTATAACGGAAAAAGTGTTTTTGGCATCGGAATCAAGCCAACTAAAAATATAAACCTATCATTTTTCCTGCTTTCTTGCACTTATTGTTAAAAAGCTGGTGGCTAGCGCTTGCGGAAGCAAATAGATAAATTGACCCTAGGTTTATTATTTGATGGTTAAATTTTCAAAACCCAATTTTAATCGAATCAAAAATTAAATTTAGAATTCTATGCATTCTAATTCTGAAAAACCCATTTAATCTTTTTTTATCATGCAACAATTAAACAGTTAAGTGTAAGACTAATCCTCAACAATCCATTATATGCACAAAAGTTTACAGACTTGATTAATCTCAAATCGTGCAGACTTACACAATTTGAATCGCACAAGTCGTCTATAAAAGTCTTCACATTCTGTGCGTATAGTCCTGATATCCGAATCACACGAATAGGTTCGCAACAAATCACTCACCATGGCATCGCACCATTCTTCAACTCCTTTTGCAAATCATATGCACTTTTGAATCTGATTTGTTCTTTAAAGAAAGAACGGTTACTTTGGCATGAACTAAAAACCCTAAGGTGGATGTTATATTTGAACTATTGATCTCTTTCTAAGATGTGAAAAACTCTCTCAAAACATGTGTAAAGTCTCTTTTAACGGTTTCTATATTAAAGGAATTATTTGTTATTTTTAAAGTGACCTCAATGAAAAAGTAATTACAAAAATTACCCCGCTATAACATGTAAATATCCATTGTGTATCCTTCATGCATTCGAAATCAAAAAAAATAATTCAAAAATAATGGATATTTCGATATGTATCATGCGACGGCCCAAATCTAGTTAAGATATTTACACCTCTAGGATTCGGTTAATCACGGTACGGTACGCCGATGGCGGGTGAAATGTAGGAAAAAAAATTCAAATTTCAAAACCTTTTTCTTAGAAAATATTAGTAAAAACATACTGCATTTTAAAATCTGTTCTAGAAAATTTTGACATGTGGAGTCCGTGTCTTTGATAATCCATCCTGTGATAATATAAACAATTTCATATAAATCTTTTCACATCCAAACACATTATAAAATCCATTCCACATATAAAACTTCATACAAAACTTTGCTTAAAAGCTATTTATAAATAAAGGTCTTAATGTTTGGTACTAAACAATTGTTTGTATACAATACAAGTTAAATCAAATCCGAATTCAATATAGTCCTTAACTTGAGGACTATAAAATGACTCAATACATCAGAGGCTTCTAAGAAGGTTGAACCATGTGCCACCCCGAAGCCTATCCTGCAAAACTGTTAGAAAAGGGAATGAGCTAAATCCAAGCTCAATGAGAATTATATAAGTTTTATAGAAAAATACTCATTGTAGCGCATGAATTGCAATAAAACATAATTTATACTTTTGATAATGAACATAGTGCAATGCAAATTGCCTGTATTATGCCAAGCCTAATCATTAGGATACCTATCTTAGTACCTGAAAGCTACCTGAACCAACTACTCTAGTCACATCTCATAATCTCATCTATGAATTATACCCAATGATGTCATAGAGTAGCGAGGTAATCAATCTAACTGTAATACTCCATTCATCTATCTTATTGCAATTACCTTAATTCGTTCGCGCATTTCACATCGAGTGGAGAAATCTTGATTTAAGGAGAATCGTATTGTTCTAGCACTTCGTTCTAGTTATAATAGTATGCTTGCATTTGTGTAAGTGATTATTTTGCAATTCAGATGATCCGATTGATATCAACATGTAAATCGTGCGTTTTGGTTTTACGCAATCTATTGATTTTAGCTAACTTTGAGATATCACAACTTCTTCATTTCTTGTCTGATTGAGTCCTCATATGTGCTTATGTCTAGTTTTTGATCCATTCTACAACTTTTGTGTTTTAACCGAAAGCAAATTCATTCTTCTCGTTGGTCAAAACTGAGCCCGAAATAAGCCAATTAACAAAATTTGATAATATCGTAACTCGATGGCAGACTGTTGTCTTCTATGAATTTCTTGTATGAATCTATCCACAATTTGGAAAAACTTCCTCTTAGAAAGTTTTAGATCTTTGAATTAGATTTATGTGGACATAGAGATCACCTCAATTAGAGTTCTGAGCGAAAAGTTATTACCAAAATACAAACAGTGCACCAAAGTTCAAAAAGTTATAGTGCGGACCAATTTGGGTTTTTGGGAGACCGGTTTAGCTGTGAGAACCCACGCTTTCGACGCCTGCCCCCATGGCGGTGATTCCTCTGGTTTCCCAATTTAATTTTGGAAAACAGTTCATTTTATTATAGAGAAAATGTGACGATTTGCAAAGAAAACAGAGTCGCGAGTTTGTTTTACTAAACAAACAAAAGTCTATGTAAAAGAGGAACATTTATGAATTAAACGACCTCTTAAACACAATTAATGCGAAACCAGTTGATTTGAAGGTTCGGGGATTAAGTTACGAATCGGAAGGTGTTAGGTACCCAATTCGCCCATTCGGTCTCTGAGTAGGATATGCATGGAATTATAATCGAACATTCGCATGCTTATGATTGTTATCGCGTATCGGTCCATAATATTAGGAAAACGAGATTTTGGGGTAGGGATGAAAACCATGTGCTTCGTAATTCGCCCTTCAATTTTAGAAATAAGTGTGTGTGATCTGAAAAATGATTTTTGATAATAATAAATAGCAAAACATGTGTTTTTGGAAAGATTCAGGGCTTTTTGAAAGCTAATTCGATTTGGAATCAGATGTCTGGCAATCCTCGAGATTCGTTCGTCAATAGTGTACCACAATTTAATAATTTAAATCGGCATTGACGAATTCACGTATTGAATATTTAAGTAAGCACCGCAATTTATAGATTAAACCATGTCAAACATGTATTGATTCCTTCGTAAACCGAGACTGATAAACTGAGATTTTATGAAATTAACTGATGAAAATATGTTTAAAAATGGTTTACAGCTCATTCTACACCTTTGGTTTTGAAAACAAAGTTTAAATATGAAATCTGGACTAATTTGGAGATAAATAACAATTTTTGCATTGAATTGATCAATTATAACTGATAAAATAAAGACAGATAAAAAATTAAAGCCGAATTAAAATAAAAAGTACCTGAGAGCCTAAAAAATAATAAAATACTAATTTAGAGCACTGTTCCCAAAGTCCCAAAGCTGACTGATGCTTAAAATGGGGTGAGTGCAGGTGTATTTATAGCTGTAGAATAATTAATGGGCTGGGTCTGGAAGCGTTTGTCCGCGGACATGGGGTGTGTCTACGAACAAAGGGTGTGTCCGTGGACAAACTCCTGATTTGAACGTGTGACAATTTTTGCAATTCCGGCCAAACTAAATATCAGATTAGTATGATTTTTTAACACATAATTACCCATGTTAAGACCTACCTACTGTCCAAATTTCATAATTTTTGGACATCGGGAAGGTCTCCGTTTGATTTTCAAAGCCAAATTCCTAGTTTTTCAAATTTTTGAAGATTCGACCGTTGGATCGGGCTAATTTTTTAATATGTTATTCCCAGTAACATTTTCTATCTCCCCACAAAATTTCATGATTTTAGGAGGTCAAGAAGTATCAAAATGAAAAATGGTTGGGAGGGGTTTGTCCGCAGACACAAGCTCAAAAGCTTTTGTCTCCACGACACACACAAGGGTGTGTATAGAGGACACAAACACCTTGTGTCGCCCGAACATGCCCTGTGGGGTGTTTGTCCGTGGGTGATTTTCGCAATTCTCGATAAATGGATTATCGGATCGATCTAATTTTTTATTATGTTGTTCCCCATTATAAAACCTATCTACTGACCAAATGTGAGCTCATTTGGACTTTGGGAAGGTCGTCTTTTGATTACCCGAAATAAACTCTTAGTGTTCTGAATTCCCGAAGATCCGGCCGTCGGATTGAGCTGAATTTTGATTATGTTTCTCCTTGTGGCAATGTATAACAAACCACAAAGTTTGAGGATGATCAGAAATGGGTAACTCTATTTTCACAAGTTTCCAAGAGTTTTGACGATTTTCGATTCCAGTGGCTTCCAGTAATTCTCGTAACTTCTAGTCCGGTTGTCCTTTTGGCTTCCTTCTTTGACCTGTTGTGAACACCTTATTTTGCGACCCCCGCAAGAATCCATAACTCTAAGAAAATGAGCACACATGCATGCACAAGCATTCCTAGATGCGTACGTACCATATATATGTGATACATGTCAAAGAAGGAAGCCGTCGAAACCGAAAACCGTTAAAACTCTTGAAAACTTTTGAAAGGAGAGTTACTCATTTCTGATCATTCTCAAACTTTGAGGGATATTATACATTGCCACAAAGAGCAACATAATCAAAAATCAACTCAATTTGACGGCCGGCTCTCCGGGAATTCAAATAATTGATAGTTTGCTTCGGGTAATCAAAATACGACCTTCCCGAAGTCCAAATGAGCTATAATTGGTCAGTAGATAGGATATATAATGGGGAACAACATGTTAAAAAATCAGATTAATCTGATGTTTGTTTTGGCCGAAATTGCAAAAAAACCATTGCACGTGTAAATTAAGGGCTTGTCCGCGGACACACCCTTTGTCCACGGACACACACTTTCAGCCCAGCCCATTAATTATTCTACATCTATAAATACACCAGCACTGACCCCATTTGAAGCAGCAGTTAGCTCTGCGGACTTCGGGAACAGTGTTATAAAATAGTATTATACTATTTTCGAGGCTCTCAGATAATTTTTATTCTTAATTCGGCTTTAATTTTTTTATCTGTCTCATTTTATCAGTTATAATTGATCAATTGCATCTAAAAATTACTGTTTATCTCAAAATCAGTAAGGATTTCACATTTAAACCCGTTTTCAAAATCGAAGGCATATGACGAGTTGTAAACCATTTTAAACATATTTTTATCAGTTAATTTTACAAAATTTCGGTTTTATCAGTCTCAGTTTATGAAATAATAAATACACATTTGTATCTGATTTAATCTATAAATTGTGGTGCATACTTAAATATCCAATATGAGAGTACTGGATTCGTCGATGCCGATTTAAATTATTAAACTGTGGTACACTATTGATGAACGAATCTCGAGGATTACCGGATATTCGATTCCAAATCGAATTAGCTTCCAAAAAGCCCTAAATCTTTTCAAAAAACACTTGTTTTACTATTTATCATTATCAAAATCATCTTTCAAATAACACACACATTGATTTCTAAAATCGAAGGGCGAAATAAGAAGCACATGGTTTTCATCCCTACCTCGAAATCCCGTTTTCCTAAAATTATGGGCCGATTCGCTATAACATCAATTAACATGCAAATGTTTGATTATAATTCTGCGCATATCCTACTTAGAGACCGAAAAGGAGAATTAGGGTGCCTAACACCTTCCTGATTCGTAACTTAATCCCCGAACCCTTTGAATTAACTGGTTTCGCATTAATTGTGTTTAAGAGGGCGTTTAATCTATAAATGTTCCTCTTTTACATAGACTTTTGTTCATTTGGTAAAACAAAACGGCGACTCTGATTCCTTTGCAGACCGTCATATTTTTCCTTATAATAAAACGAACCGTTTTCCAAAAATAAAATCGAAAAACTAGAGGAATCTCCACCATGGAGGCCGGGCGTCGAGAATGTCGGTTCTCACACTTGTATCACATGTAAACAATATGTATGCATCTAGCAATGCTCGTGCATGCCTATGTGCTCATTTTTCTAGAGTTCAGGATTCTTGTGGGGGTTCCAAAATGAGGTGTTCACAGACCCTCTCAGCCTGGGTTCTTTGTGTAGCAAAGAAACTAGGATGATAACGAGAACGCGTCATTTTATGGCACTCGCATGAATCACAAGTGATATTTTGAAAATAGTGCTATGCGAATAATGTCATGCTATGCTGTTTAACTCCTCTTGGGATGGATGGGTGATTTCTGGACCATTTGGGAGATGCCCCATGCTGTACTGTGACCTTGTTCTCATGTACTTTCACTGGCTAAGGAGGTTTTGTCAATGATTTTGGTCGGGTGTTGAGCTAATGTACTCTCATCAGTAAGGAAGGTTTTGTCAATGATTCTGATTAGGGTGTTGAGCTGATGTACTCCCATCGGTAGGGACGGTTCTGTCAATAATTTGATTGGGTGCTGAGCTAATGTACTTCCGTCGGTAGAGACGGTTCTGTCAATGATTTAATTTTGGTGTTAAGCTGATGTACTCCCATCGGTAGAGATAGTTTTGTCAACAATTTGATTGAAGTGTTAAGCTGATGTACTCTCATCGGTAGGAACGGTTCTGTTAACAATTTAATTGGGGTATTGAGCTGATGTACTCCTATCAGTAAGGACGGTTATGTCAATAATTTGATTGAGGTGTTAAGCTGATGTACTCCCATCGGTAGGGAGGGTTCTGTTAATAATTTGATTGGGTTCCTTTGAAGGGGTGAAGGTAGGTGATCTCAATTGACGGTTGCTGGTTTGCTGGAGATACTGTTTTGGTGATTTAGGATGAGAAGTGATGGTCTACTGGGAAAATGAAGATTTCTACTGGTTAGGAT
The DNA here is from genome assembly GCA_021464415.1 of Lonicera japonica. Classification (NCBI taxonomy): domain Eukaryota; kingdom Viridiplantae; phylum Streptophyta; class Magnoliopsida; order Dipsacales; family Caprifoliaceae; genus Lonicera; species Lonicera japonica. The sequence goes on from CM038471.1 coordinate 25,791,625, forward strand.
AAAGGCTGAAGGTTGATGATCTGCTAAGGATATGATGATTGGCGGTCTGTGGGAGGCCTTCTTTTGGTGAGGGACGGTTGATGATCTATTGAGGGGAACCCCCTTTTATCTGGTAAAAATTAATTCTTGATGAATTTCTGCCCTGAATGTTTTGGGGATTGCTATTCCGTTGATCCTCAGATCTTGTGCGTGTTTTTTCTCACCTACTGCTTTGAATTCTTGCCAAGTTCTCTATAGTATCAAGATTTTAGACTTTTGCAGTGTTTTTCCTGGCTTTCGGGGAACATTATTTTGCACTTGCATCTTTTCTATTTTTGATGCTCTTATGTCACCTTGATTGATTAAAAGCTTTTTTGATGCATCTTATTTATTCTCTTTTACATGGTCAGCAACCTTCCTCATCCAAGACGTAGCCCTGGGTCTTTTGGTCTAGCTGTCACTCTTGGTGTGGCTCTCGCCGCCATCTTTCCTCATTTCCATTTTGTGATTTCTCTTTTTTTTGTTGCTGTGGGGTTTGTCCGTTTTTCTACTCTTTCAATTTTTTCCTTGTACTCACTTTGTTCTCTTCAGCCAACTTTCACATTGTTATGAACTTATTTCCTGTGCCCTGTGAAATCTTTGGTTTGAAATCTTGCAATTGGTTTCATCGTGCGTGTGTTTTTTGTGCTTTCCTATCTGAAAATCGCAAGATTTTGTAACCCCAAACCATTTTGTGGACTTAATCAAGGATTGGATTTTTTTTCTTGGATAAAAGAGGGGAATAAGGTCTTGTGGACAATGGGTGTGTCTGTAGACAGAGGGTTGGGAAAAGGGTGTGTCTGCGGATAGAGGGTGTGGCATTATTTCTATTGATTTTACTCATTGCTTTTCTGCACCCCTTCCATTGCTTTCTAGCATACTTTCTCCAATAGTCTTTAGCTTATATCTCAATTTCCTGCTCTTTTTACCATGGCTCACTTTAATCCTTTTGTTAATGTCCAAACCTCTCCAGATCTTTTGCCAAGCTGTCTTCCTAGTGATTCTCCTTATCCTTACTTGGCTGGTGATGATGGTTTCTTTTCTGTGGCTCCTCACCATGACGATTGGGAAGCTGTGGAGTGGCGGGAGGCTGATGGTGCTATCTACCACCGTGCTATATATAGAGATGTTGTTATTCCGGTCATTCGCCCTCCTTGGCTTCTCATTGAGTTCGCTCACCATCTATTCTTTGATCGCCGAGAGGTACGTTGTTTATGCATGCTATGAAGTTCCTATTTCTATATGCCATGCTAGATGTATGCTTACTTATGTGTCACCAATATGCTATGATTGTATGCTTACAATATGCCATTTGGATATATGCCTACCTATCTGTTGTCATGCCATGTCATATGTATGCCTACCATTTTCGAGCTTTTTACCTACTTTATATTTTTAAAATGTATGGAGGCCACAGGCTCTTGAGACCGCTGATGCTGAGGTTCTCCGAATTCGGTTCGGGAAGTTTGGATTGCTATTCCTCCGCCGGTTCGGGAGTTCTTGTGTGCGACCCCGTTCGGTCTTACTATGGATATGTTGCCCGAGCACCTGTTGCGTATTCAATATTTATTAACTGCGATGGCTGAACGCTGGTTTGATACCACTCACACCTTCCACTGGAGCTGGGGGAGATGACCATGACTCCCACGGATTTATATGCTCTGAAGGGTTTGCCGATTGGTGGTGACCCTATTGAGTTCTCTCCTGCCGTTCGCATTTCTTCTGAAGGGAAAATTGCTGCTTTAGGATGGAGCTTTCCTGGTAATGTAATTTGTCATCATGCATTAGTTGCTCATCTTTGGTCTGAGAATAAACGTATTTCTGCTGATGGTGGAATGCTTTCTCAGCAAAAGATTTGCTAACTTGCTCGGTGTATGATTCTTTTGGTATTACAGGAGTTGTTTGTGGCCCGTGATAGCGATGAGGCGTGCTTGCATTGGTTGGTTCTTTTGAGAGATTTTAGTGTTATTCATTTTTGGTCTGGGGAGGGTTGGTCTTAGCAATTTTATACGAATCTATGGACAGTTTCTCCCACCCACTAGGGGATGTCTATGCTTTGGGAGGTAATTTCTGTTAGAGTGATATACTAAAAGCCATGATTTTATTATTATTGGTTTTGATATGTTATATAGACTCGGTTTTGCTATTTTAATGAGAATCTTTATGGGCAATAGTTGCATTATATTATTTATTTAAATATTGTGCATGTGTGTGTCTTTTATTCCATATAGTAGATGATTTGGTGTGTATAGTATAGCTTATACACAGAGGATCATATCATCGGTTCTTGTGGAATATAAGTTTATTGGTTCACGGTCTTAGATGGAATTGGACAACCATCGGTAGGATTGTAGCACAAGTTTTAGTAGTTTATCTTGACTACAGAAAATGGTACAGTTTTAACTCATTGTGCTAGTACACTTTGTGTGTATTGAACAGGACCAGTTTGGGTTAATTGTTTTTATACTGACTATTGACGCCGCTAGAATAGCGCGTTGCGATAAAGCCCAAGTGCAGGCGCGTCAAGTTGTAATATAGTCTCGGAAGTCCGAGTGTCGAACCACAGGGATAAGTGAAAAGGAATGGAATGGATTACGGATTAAGTGGTTTTCAGATTTTGTGAGTTGGATTGGTTTCAAAATAACGGAAATGTAAAACGGTTGTGAAAATTGCTAAGAAAGCACTAAGGTAGGTGGAGGTTAGTTACGATTTAAGAGACGGTGATCGATAGCTCATACAAAGATTACAACACTAGGTTTCTCGAGATATGGGGAATGTTGGTGTTTCTCTCAATAGCAAAGGGTGCGACGCTAGGCGACTCATTCCCGGATTGAAGCTATATCACGAGAGAAACAAACAACATTCCACGAAAGACGAGGTTATCGTTCCTATCTCTTAGCTACGGGTGTGAAGCAAGGCAACCCATTCCCGATGAAGCTAATCCGAGATAGATATGACAAACTCATCATAAAAAGATTTAACATAACGCAAGTGTGTGTAATCTCATGATTTAAAGAATGAAAATTATAAAGTGAATCCTAACAGCGAAACGGAATGAAGTTTATGGGATAAATTCGTCAACTCATCGTTTATCACATATGGTAGAAAATAAAGAGTCTAAGTATCACATAAAGTGTAAGAAGCACTCAATATATCAATAAATGAATCAAAGATAAGCTAAACAAATTTATAATCCATCTATGGAGTTTTAAGAACTATTCATAATTTCTATGAAGAGGGAGAAACTCCATGGTTGGGGGAAAGAGACTATGAGCTTTCTAGAACCATATAAAAATGTTGTATGTTCATTAACAACCAAGAACTAAATATACAAGGCATATAAAGTCTTAACTTAATATGAAAATACCTAGAAAGCTTGAAATAATGGAGGATTTCAAGAAGAAGAAGAAGATTCACAAATATTTATCAAACTTTAAACATGGATTGAGCCATTAATCACCAAAAATCATATCGCAATCAACCTCCGTAACCTTAGTAATAGACTACTCCATAATAGATGCAAGAACAAATATTATAGAAGAAGAAATCATTCTTATAAATCAAAATACTTACAAGGGAAAATGAAGAACAATGAACAAGAGCTCTCCCTTCTCTCTACAACTTCCAAGTGTGTCAAACTAGATAAAGATCTATCTATCATCTCCTAGACTAAAAAATAGCTCAAGGAGTACAAAAACTAATAAAATAAACAAGGGAAAATATCAAGGAACCAAAACCCCCGAAATAAGGCTAAAAGCAGGAGTTGGTGAATGTCCCCGCCAGGCCATGATCGATCATGGTGTACCCATGATCGATCATGGGGTCCTCTGCCTGAAGATTATTTGCACCATGATCGATCATGGAATTCCATGATCGATCATGCTTCTGAAAATTCTCTAAATCAGCACTTTTGTAGCTTTTGGCTAGCACTTGATCAATTCCTCGAAGGCCATTGCATCCTATGCCTATAAACACACAGAAACACAACAAAAGCACACCTAGCGGGACAATATTAGATACAAAACTCCCTAAGACACTAATCTCAAGATAAGCGGATAATTAGGCAGAATTAATGCAATAAACGCGTCAATCGACTTCGAGAGAGAACTTATGCATGACAATATTAGGCGTTTATCAACTCCCCTCAACTTATCTCTTGCTAGTCCCTTAGCAAGACAAAAATATATATAATTACAAAAATATTACACTATACAAAAAGTTGTTAACTTCTAAGTTTCCAAAGAAGACGAGTTGCAACTCGTGGAGGTTTTCAGAAATGATACCTTCAAACATTAGGAGTTTGATCATGATGAATGATGAGAATGAAGATTCAAGTTTCAATTTACAAAGCAAGAGGCATTACTATCAAATTTCCAGAACGACGGACTTTCGAATGATCATCTATTTCGCCTATCTCTTTTAGAACGCAATTCCATATTCTCCAATGCTCACATACTAGGCTTCGAATCAAACAATTCGACATAAACACAAAGAGTCATAGTCATTCGAGAAGGAAGAGAGAACTTTTTCAAAAACAAAAGCTCCGAGATTTGTCAATTCTAAGCACTTTCTTTATCTTTTCTTGGAAATTTTTGCTAAATTAGATCAGGGCGGTTTTCATCTCTATGAGGGGCAGCGGTCTCACTTATGAAATTTCTCATTACTGCTCATTCATTGGAGCTTGAAGGAAGCTATTCACCCTTTCCCATATGGTAACCTTTACCCATCCGTAATATTAGACAAAGAGACTTAAGATTTAGTCAAGTGAAGCTTTAAGTCAATATTAGGATAAAAGTCATCCAAGTTATCAAAGTGCTATGCTTTTGTCCTCTCATTGGAGGATCTTTTCGAAAGAGCTTCCATCATTTTTGGACAAAAATTTCTCTTCTCTCAATGAAAATAAATCTAGGTGTTACAACCGAATTGAGAACAACCAAATCAATCTAGCATGCGGAATAGGCAAATATAACGGGATATGAGACTAAGCGGAGCAAGGCAATTTAGATTATCATTCAAATTCCTATCCAAATCAAAGAATTCATGCCAAAAGCTAATGAAACAATGGTCTTCATCGAACAAAAATATCAATCAATCAATCATCAATTTTCAAACTTCTCAAAAAAAATTTGAACATATCTCTTCTACTCATGGAAATGAACAATAGCAAGCCAAACAAAATAAACACAAAATAACGTACCCCCCTCAACTTGAAACAGACATTGTCCTCAATAGAAAGAGAACAATAACAACGCACGGAAGGGCTACTTTGGCTTTGCTTTCCACGAGACAAAAATAAGAGATAAACTACAACTATTCACAAAACGGGTTAGAATTAGAATTCGAAAGCAAAAACCATAACATTCAACCATTAAAACCAAGTTCTAAAGTTAATCATCATGTCAGGAATCTAATACAACCCAAAAGGAATAAAATAAAATTAAGCATAAATATTAATATTGAAAGAGTTTTCAGGCTATCACATCATCATCACATCTCAGGGGGTGGGGGTGGGGGAAATCGACTGTAGAACTCCTCGAATTGACGGCGTATGAACTCCTGTTGAGCCGCCATATGCACTTCCACCCTAGAGGCAATCTCCGCCTCCATATGATCTTGGCGGACCAGCATATCATCCACCCTAGAGTTGAGAGCATCAAACCCCGCGTGCATGGTGGCATTCATTTGCTCGAATTGCTATCTCAAAAACACCATGTTATCATCCACTGGCCCCGTACTTGCTCTTCTTCTATGCCTTGAGGGGCCCGAGAGATCTGCTCCTGCTTCTTCTGCTCCCTCTTCTTCGGACTCAACTTGAGGAGGTGCGGTTGAAGAGCTTGGCCGGTTCCTCAATTGACCAGCGGCTCGAGTTTAGGTTGATCGGTTAAGTGGTGCTCGAGGCATCTTCTTCACATCCTCATCTCTCTCAGTTACCCCCGCTCGCAAACATACCTTAGTGATCAAAGACCCAAATTTGATTGTTTCGTTGTGAGCGACCAAGTCTATGATTCGCGCAACTCGCCCAATGATGTGGCGAAGCAAACAAATGCGCTTGTTTATTGCGATAGCGTATAGCACATACGCTTGAGAAGGGTACAGGTGCTGGGTATGAGAAGTTGGGTCCAAAGCATTGGCAATTACAAGCCACAACGTCCTAAGGCTATCATGTAAATTGCCCCTATCAAATTGAGTTCCAATCCACTCCATTGGTCTACCGGCTATATATGTAGCTAAATCGTTAGCTCTTGGTTCCTCATAAGGGGTTCCATCAGAATAAGGGGGGTCGTGGGCATTGGGCGGCAAGGCCGGGATTCCCGTAATCTCACGCATGAGATTACCGTAATCTCATAATCTCACGAATAAGGGAGGTCGTGGGCATTGGGCGGCAAAACCTCGAGGTTAAAATGAACCGTTTTGCCTCGAACATGAGCAACATATGTATATGGTGTATGCGGAACTTGAATTAAACTTGCGATAAATTCACGACAAATGGTGAGATTACATTGAGTACCTTGTTGACGCAAGTAGTTAATCCACTCTGGATATCGCTCAAACGTTGCTCGTTGAGGAAAATCATCGAGCGAACCAATGTAGACCGGCCTCTCAATGACTACCGTCCTCGTCTTGAAAGCGTAATTCCACCATTCGAATTCTTGGCGGCTTCGAAATCCGCGGTAGCCACCCCTTGCGGCTTGAATTACAAGTGGCTTAGTGGGAGGGTTGAAGGAAGCCATTAAAGAGCAATGTGAAGCTTTAGAAGAGGAATTTCGAGATTTGATTTGATAGGGCTCGAAATATGTGAGGAGAGAGAGAAAGGGGGATTTTTGGGATGGGATTGATGATTGAGGTTTGAAATTGGAAGATTTGAGGGTTGATTTTAGGTGGGGGAGGTTGGAAATGGTGTTTGGGGAAGGATTGGGATCAATGAGGGAAAAGGGGCTAGGGTTTGGAGAGGATTTGGGAGAAGAGGAAGTGCGAAATGGGGGTTTAGAAACGGCGCCCCTGTTTTATTACGAGACCATGATCGATCATGGTATACCCATGATCGATCATGGGTCATTCTGCCCAATTGATTTTTTGTACAATGATCGATCATCGGATTACCATGATCGATCATGCTGCCTTCTGCCCAAATGTTCTTCTACCATGATCGATCATGGAATTCCATGATCGATCATGCTTTTGACTGCCTTAGAAAATTTTCACCCATGATCGATCATGGGTAGGGCATGATCGATCATGGACCAATCTGCCAGCCAAAAATTTTCTTTGCCCTCTTTGCTCTAAAACACCTTATTGCTCCCCTCAACTTGATCCGTTCAGGCTTAATGACACCCGAATCTCCGATGACAATTCCTGAAGCTCAAAAACACTAACAAAAAACATTATTTACAAAATTGACCCATGCCTTTTAGGCATAAGTCGGGTCTTCGAGAGGGGTGGACTCCTCTCGAGGCGGGAATTCCAAAAATGGCTTTAAACGTTGTCCATTCACTTTGAAAACATAGCCAGTTTTGGGATCCTCAACTTGCACAGCCCCAAAAGGAAATACTTGACGGACAATATAGGGGCCGGTCCAACGAGACTTTAACTTTCCCGGAAAGAGATGAAGACGAGTATCATAAACAAGAACTTTGTGCCCAAGTTTGAATTCTTTTCTCAAAATGGATTTATCATGAAAAATTTTGGCACGTTCCTTGCTTATTTTTGCATTATCATAAGCATCTCTTCTTAATTCCTCGATTTCATCAATTTGTAACTTACGGTCAAGCCCGGCTTTTTTCAAATCGCAATTAACCATCTTAGTTGCCCAGTATGATTTGTGTTCCAACTCTACTGGAAAATGACATGGTTTTCCGTACACAATGCGATAAGGAGACATATCTAGAGTTGTTTTATACGCAGTACGGTAAGCCCAAAGTGCATCGGTCAGTCTTGACGACCAATCCTTGCGGTTCGGGTTTACCGTTTTCTCTAGAATCTGTTTGATCTCCCTATTTGCCAACTCGGCTTGACCATTAGTTTGAGGATGATAAGCGAGCGAAACTTTGTGGTTTACACCATACTTTTGCATTAATGATTGAAATGGTCTGTTGCAAAAGTGAGTACCGCCATCGATTATTATTGCCTTGGGAGTACCAAAACGTGCAAGAATGTGTTCTTTCAGAAATCGGATCACCACTTTGTGATCATTTTTCTTGCACGCTTGGGCTTCCACCCATTTTGAAACGTAATCTACGGCAACTAAAATGTAAAGATTACCGTAGGATGATGGGAACGGTCCCATGAAGTCGATGCCCCAGCAATCGAAGATTTCAATCATCAGGATGGGATTGAGTGGCATCATGTTCCTCTTAGAGATCCCTCCAAGCATTTGGCATCTTTGGCATACCTTGCAAAAGCGTTGTGCGTCCTTAAAGAGCGATGGCCAATATAATCCACTTTGCAAAATCTTCGCGGTGGTCTTCTTTGCCGAGAAGTGTCCTCCGCAAGCCTCAGAATGACAGAAAGATAGAGCTCTCTCCACTTCTTCCTCTGGGATGCACCGCCGGATAATCTGATCCGCACAATACTTGAACAGATACGGTTCATCCCAATAGAATCGACCAACTTCGCTCAAAAACCTCTTTCTATCTTGTGCGCCCCACGACTTTGGTATCTTGTCACTTACAAGATAATTTACTATGTCTGCATACCATGGGAGCGTTGAGATTGCCAATAATTGCTCGTCTGGGAACGAATCTTGGATCGGACTTTCTTCAATGTTGTTAGTAAAAGTGAGTCGAGACAGATGATCGGCCACCACATTCTCGACTCCCCTTTTGTCCTTGATGCTTAAATGGAATTCTTGCAATAAGAGTATCCACCTCAAAAGCCGCGGCTTGGCATCTTTCTTTGTGAATAGGTATTTCAACGCCGCGTGATCCGTGAAAATCACAATTGGTGATCCTATCAAATAGGATCGAAACTTGTCTAGGGCGAAGACAATTGCTAGGAGCTCTTTCTCTGTCGTGGTGTAATTCATTTGTGCATCATTCAAGGTCCTACTTGCATAGTATATCACACCCGGTTTCTTGTCTTTCCTTTGACCAAGAACCGCTCCCACCGCATAGTCACTTGCGTCGCACATGAGCTCGAATGGCAAGCTCCAATCCGGTGCCTTCATAATCGGTGCAGTAGTGAGCATATGCTTCAGAGAGACGAAAGCCTCCTCGCACTTGGCGTTCCACTCAAACGGTGCATCCTTGAGAAGCAGATTGCACATCGGCTTGGAAATGGAACTGAAGTTCTGGATAAACCTTCTATAAAACCCAGCATGTCCTAGAAATGATCGGACATCTTTGACATTCTTGGGCGTAGGAAGTTTAGCAATTAAATCGATTTTAGCTTTATCCACTTCAATTCCTTCAGACGAAATGATGTGCCCCAAAATAATTCCCTTGGTAACCATAAAATGGCACTTTTCCCAATTCAATACCAATTGTTTTTCCACGCATCTTCCCAAGACCTGTTCCAAGTTAGTCAAATAATTGTCGAATGACTTACCATAGACGGTAAAGTCATCCATAAAAACTTCCAAAGTCCTTTCCACCATATCACTAAAAATACTTAGCATACACCGTTGGAAAGTGGCCGGTGCATTACATAGACCGAAGGGCATTCTCCGATAAGCGAAGGTGCCAAAAGGACATGTAAAGGTGGTTTTTTCTTGATCATCTAGGTCAATCTCAATTTGATTATACCCGGAAAAACCATCGAGGAACGAGTAATATTCATGGCCCGCTACCCTCTCTAGAGTTTAATCCAAAAAGGGGAGTGGGAAATGATCTTTACGAGTTGCCTCATTGAGTTTACGGTAGTCAATACACATTCGCCACCCGGTGGTGACTCTTTGCAGAATCAACTCGTTTGATTCGTTCTTGACTACCGTAAGACCTGATTTTTTCGGTACCACTTGAGTTGGACTAACCCATTTACTATCCGAGATTGGATAGATGATCTTTGCATCCAACAATTTCAACACCTCGTTCCTAACCACTTCTTGCATGTTAGGATTCAACCGGCGTTGAAATTGTCTCGATGTTTTTGCCCCATCCTCCAAGTGAATTTTATGTGTACAAATCAAAGGGCTTATTCCTTGGAGGTCGGCCAGAGTCCACCCAAAAGCTTTTTTGTATTTACCAAGCAAATGAACTAACCTTCCTTCTTGGTCATCCAAAAGTTCGGATGAGATGATAACAGGGAAAGTATCTGAAGCTCCCAAGAAGGCATACTTCAAATTGCTCGGCAATAGCTTGAGATCCATTTTTCCTTCAAGCTTTTTGGTGGGAGATTGTGTGTTTTCTTCTTTCTCCGAGAATTCAACCTGTTTGTCAGACAAAGAAAACACTTGCATACAATCCTCGGGTTCATCGGAAGTGGTTAGATAACCTTCCGTTGACTCCGATTCGAAATTTGCCACAAAGTGGTCTTGGATACATGACTCTATCATGTTCACGTGTTCATTTTCCTCATTATCATCGTCATCTCTTTGATTGCTCAAAGAGAACACGTTTAGCTCTAATCATGTTGCCAATGTTAACTTCACGATTCCATTCTTGCAATTTATTATGGCTTGAAGTAGCAAGAAATGGTCTCCGAAAGACATCCATTGGCGGGAGACACGGGTCTCGGTGTGAAATAACCAGATTTGGATGGACAAGCACATTGACTATCCCTCTTGTTCATCGGTCCGCTATTGGATTGTAACTCTGGATTTCCTCACCCAACCCCAATTGGAAACCGAGTGGGACTTCACACTGATCCAATGCATTTTTTATCCTACAATTTCCTATGATCTTTGGGACAACCGGGGTCTTTGAAGGGGGCTCTCGTGCCTTGCATGAGGGAGCCTCCTTCCGTGAAGGCCTTTTTCTTGTCTCTTTGGTAGTACTTCCTTGAGGAACTCTCTTCTTTTGGAATATTGATTTTCTTCAAAGACTCTCGGTGTTAGATTTGGATGTTGGTTCAACTTCCGGAAATTTCATTTTTGACCTCCTCCTTCCGTTGTCTCTCTTCCTCTCTCTTCTTTTCTTCACTCCTCAACCTCCGACTAACACTAGTAGATTTAACTATGTCCGCCACCTTGGGGGTTTTAGGAACAATAGTCTTGTCTACCTCCTTCCCACTTCTCAGGATCGTGATAGATTTGAGTTCTTCTATCTTGGTGCTAGACTCTCCTCCCTCTATGACTTGAACTTGCCCTCTAGGATTAACTAAAGGTTGAGAGGGGAATTTTCCCTTCTCTTGAGTAGCTAGGGCGGTGGTGAGTTTAGACATTTGAGTTTTTAACTCACCTACATCACGATCCGTTTTGTCCACAAATGACCTCAACAAAGCTTCCAAGTTTTGGTTGGGATTTTGATTCTGAGGTGGAACAAAAGAGTTTTGAGGTTGTTGTTGCCTTTGGTTCTGATGATATTGGTTGTGGTTCTGACTTTGATTTCCTCCCCAACTGAAATTGGGGTGATTCTTCCATCCCTCATTATACCTTTGAGAGTAAGGATCATTTTGGTTACGATTTTGGTTGCTATTTTGGTTGTACTGGTGCAAAGCATTGACTTGGGCTGGATTTTTGAGGACTTCCCGAAAAGCGGGAATGGTAGGACAATCCTCGGTAGTGTGTCCTGAATTTTCGCAAATGACACACAACTGACTCGAGGATACTACGTTGACCTCCTTAAGCTTACTTGCTTCCATTGCCTCTACCTTCTTAGACAATTGGAATAACCTTGCCCCCATGTCATCCTCATTGGACACTTGGTACAACCCACCCCTTCCCTGAGTTCTGGCTTTAGGTTCCTCGGAATAGGTGTTCCAATTTTGAGCACCTTTTGCTAATTCATCAAAATACAATAAAGCCTCCTAGGGATTCTTACTCAAGAATTGACAATTACACATGGTCTCAACAAACGTACGCATCTCAGGGGTGAGAGATTCATAGAAAAAACTAACAAGGCTCCACGCTTTCGTGACCACGTGGTTCGTGACCATGGGAGGGCATGCATTTAGAAGGTCCTTGTATCTTTCCCAACACTTATAAAAAGTTTCATTTTCTTTTGGCGAAAAATTAGATATCGCCCTTCTTAAAGCATTGGTTCTATGAACGGGAAAGAATTTTTTTAGAAATTCCGCTTGAAGCTCTTGCCAAGACCGAATTGATTGCGGTCTTTGAGCATTTAACCAAAGTTTTCCTTTGTCTTTTAGGGAGAAAGGGAAGAGTTTTAAACGCATGACATCCTCGTTAACATTTGCCTCACGAAATGTGGAGCACACTTCTTCAAAGTCTTTCAAATGCAAGTATGGGTTTTCCGACTCCATACCATGAAAGGAAGGGATATGTTGAAGCATACCCGGTTTGAAAGGGAACGCTCCAGCCTGGCCGGCCGGAAGGACAATGCAAGAATTCGATGTTGCCCGAGGCGGTTGGAGGTAGTCCCTCATTATCCTAATAGGAGGAACATTGTTGGCACCTTCTCCTTCATTATCACTCTCGTGATCCGCAGCCCTTCCTTGATTTGCCATTCTTGGCGAAGGAGGAGGGCTTACTCTTGGCGAATGAGGAGGGCTTATTCGAATGTTCACGAACAGTTGCCCTTGCATGGGCTTGGGAAACAGATCGAATAGCTCCTTGGGAAATCTACAAAATCAAACAAAAAATAAGGGAGAAAAATAAATTAATTAAATGGAGAGATACTCACAGAGAATGGTTTTATATACAAAACCCGAGATCCGCCTTTTGCCTTAGTCCCCGGCAACGGCGCCAAAAATTTGACGCCGCTAGAATAGCGCGTTGCGATAAAGCCCAAGTGCAGGCGCGTCAAGTTGTAATATAGTCTCGGAAGTCCGAGTGTCGAACCACAGGGATAAGTGAAAAGGAATGGAATAGATTACGGATTAAGTGGTTTTCAGATTTTGTGAGTTGGATTGGTTTCAAAATAACGGAAATGTAAAACGGTTGTGAAAATTGCTAAGAAAGCACTAAGGTAGGTGGAGGTTAGTTACGATTTAAGAGACGGTGATCGATAGCTCATACAAAGATTACAACACTAGGTTTCTCGAGATATGGGGAATGTTGGTGTTTCTCTCAATAGCAAAGGGTGCGACGCTAGGCGACTCATTCCCGGATTGAAGCTATATCACGAGAGAAACAAACAACATTCCACGAAAGACGAGGTTATCGTTCATATCTCTTAGCTACGGGTGTGAAGCAAGGCAACCCATTCCCGATGAAGCTAATCCGAGATAGATATGACAAACTCATCATAAAAAGATTTAACATAACGCAAGTGTGTGTAATCTCATGATTTAAAGAATGAAAATTATAAAGTGAATCCTAACAGCGAAACGGAATGAAGTTTATGGGATAAATTCGTCAACTCATCGTTTATCACATATGGTAGAAAATAAAGAGTCTAAGTATCACATAAAGTGTAAGAAGCACTCAATATATCAATAAATGAATCAAAGATAAGCTAAACAAATTTATAATCCATTTATGGAGTTTTAAGAACTATTCATAATTTCTATGAAGAGGGAGAAACTCCATGGTTGGGGGAAAGAGACTACGAGCTTTCTAGAACCATATAAAAATGTTGTATGTTCATTAACAACCAAGAACTAAATATACAAGGCATATAAAGTCTTAACTTACTATGAAAATACCTAGAAAGCTTGAAATAATGGAGGATTTCAAGAAGAAGAAGAAGATTCATAAATATTTATCAAACTTTAAACATGGATTGAGCCATTAATCACCAAAAATCATATCGCAATCAACCTCCGTAACCTTAGTAATAGACTACTCCATAATAGATGCAAGAACAAATATTATAGAAGAAGAAATCATTCTTACAAATCAAAATACTTACAAAGGAAAATGAAGAACAATGAACAAGAGCTCTCCCTTCTCTCTACAACTTCCAAGTGTGTCAAACAAGATAAAGATCTATCTATCATCTCCTAGACTAAAAAATAGCTCAAGGAGTACAAAAACTAATAAAATAAACAAGGAAAAATATCTAGGAACCAAAACCCCCGAAATAAGGCTAAAAGCAGGAGTTGGTGAATGTCCCCGCCAGGCCATGATCGATCATGGTGTACCCATGATCGATCATGGGGTCCTCTGCCTGAAGATTATTTGCACCATGATCGATCATGGAATTCCATGATCGATCATGCTTCTGAAAATTCTTTAAATCAGCACTTTTGTAGCTTTTGGCTAGCACTTGATCAATTCCTCGAAGGCCATCGCATCCTATGCCTATAAACACACAAAAACACAACAAAAGCACACCTAGCGGGACAATTTTAGATACAAAACTCGCTAAGACACTAATCTCAAGATAAGCGGATAATTAGGCAGAATTAATGCAATAAACGCGTCAATCGACTTCGAGAGAGAGCTTATGCATGACAATATTAGGCGTTTATCAACTATATAAAAAAATTTAAAATCCCATGGTTAATATGATTACTTATGCTCTTAATCTTGAAATAATTAATAGACATATATATGTAGTGTTTGTTGTTTTGACTCATTAAAATTGAGATTCATTTATGAATCAATAATCTTCATGAATTGGATGGCGACACTATATGTATAATGAATATTAATTATTAACGGAATCCACGTCCCGGTATAGGGATTGATGATAACCCCTTGAGAAGCTTATAAGTTTTGATTATGTCAAACCCTGCAGGTGGATTATGTTAATCCGACATGTCAAATAAGTTAAGTGGTATGCTCAAGGATTAAAAAGTCATTTAAATATAATTGTTAGTAATTTAGTTTTAAATGACGGTTATCTGAAATCTTAACGTGGGGAGAATAATAAGTATTTAATAACAAGGAGCTCGAAATATAATTTTGAGATAAGGACGGGAGTGCAATTATAATTCTTTAGTGGTGTGAATTATAATTTATGGAAGGAATCAATTCTTAATTGAATTAGGATTCTGGTTTTCCATAGTAAGCCCAAACACTTATTTCTCCTTAGGGTCCCTATCGTAGCCTTACATATATGCCAGCCTTGCCTTTTCTCTCGACACAATAATTCTCACGAATTTAGGGTTTGTGCCGTAGAGAGTAGAGAAGGAGATCTTGGTGATACTGCAGCCCACACTCGGTACAGGATTGCACGGCGAAAGGAATACGATAGAAGATCTTGAGGTTCTATCGAGCCTGTGTTCTCGATTCGTCTCCACCAACCCCTGTTCGTGCTAAGACGAGATCAAACTAGAGAGATCTCGAAGGTAAAATCCGATTCCGCTCTAGGGTTTTACATAATTTTTTTTTTCGGTCTATACGCAATATTAATCGATTCTAGAACTTAGTTTTCATCAATTTCTTTATGCTACCCTTTACATAACTTGAATTTTTTGCTCATGGTTCTTGTTTTATATTTGCAGGCCTAGTTTTTTGCTTACATTGGTCATGGCCCTGCCCGTCTCCTTCCTTCCGGATGCTTTCCTTATTTTCGTCGGCTTTATACGGGTCTTTGTCGAAGGCCTTATTGATACAAGGATTTGGCCTTTTGTTGGCCGGACATTCATGGAGTCACCCTCGATCGAGTATATTTTTCTTCCTCTCTGTATGTTGTGTATATTTATTCACGGTTTCTCATTACATCTTTTTGCTCTTCTTTTGTTGGTGAATTAAACCCATTGGTTGGAGTTGCATAGTCAAGTTGCTTTTGAACAGTCCTTTGTGGCATCTCGGACATGCCATTTGTTGAAGCATGAGTACGATTTTTCTTTTTACCTGGATGAAAGGGTAATGTGCCAACACTCCCCTGGGCTGGCTTTGATTTCGCATGCTTTCTCGTCCCTTAAGATGTAGCGCCCACGTATCATTTCTACTGAGGATCGTCTACCTCTTTTTAGGGGTGTTGACTTTAGGGCTTTTCTGATAGACATGCCTTACCCTCAGTTTATCCAAACTTATCTACTACAGGAGTTTGTTAAGGCTACCCCCAAGCTGTTTATGATCGTTATGATGCTATTGGGGGTGATCCAAATTGTATCCAAGGGCAGAAGTGGTTGAAGATGTATAGGCCAGGCTATATGATATCTGCTGGGCAGTCCGCCGAGGATGAGGATATTCCTGATGCTGTTTCGGATGATGGCAATAATGATAATGATGGTGATGATCCGGATAGTGGTAGCTCTAGGGGGCGGAGTCGTCATGATGATTCAGATAGGGAATGTGATCTTGGTGAGGGTGACGGAAGTGGTGGTGGGTCCGACAGTCAAGTTCGTAGTGATGGTTGTGGAGATGGGATTGGTAGTCATGGTGGTGACATTGGTTGTGAGGGTGGTTGTAACACCCTTGCCTTAATTAGTAAGACACCGCCCACAATCAAGGCCTGGAGTGTCACTAACCCATCTTAGATTGACTAAAATGGGTATAGGATGTAAATGCACAAAGAAATCTAAACAGTAACATCATACATGTCAAACAACCGCTTCATAATCATACTAATGATAACGGAACTGTACACAAACATACAAACGTGCATATAACCATTATACAAACCAACTAAGTAAGGTTAAGATAATGTACAATACTTCGGGCTAGCCGTGGCTTCCCGAGAGAACATATACGTGACCAAAATGAATCTGTATTAGAGCCACTAACTCGTTCCCGGTCCTGTCCCATCCCTGTTCTCCTTAAACTCCTGAATACTTGTATGGTTTAGAAAAATGGGGTGAGTATATCGCTCAATAGGGGGGAGTATAGGGAAAAATTTGGAAAACATTCCTTGATTTATTACTGTAAACCAAGTAAACCTTTTCATCATATAGTTTAAACATTATTTATAACATATCACAAAATATAACTAGTTCATGATGATGCGTGCTCATGCATATGCAGCGTACCTCCTTTTGTGTCAACCCATTTTCGAATCTTGACAATATATACCGATAAGAAACTAAGCCAAGATGGCCATATAGAATCCATTCGCTCCAAGAGTATACAACATAATCATAGTCCCTATCGACGAGAACCTGAACTGGAATCTCATCATAGAATCTATTGCCTCAAAATGGCATACCGTCATCATACCCAGGAAGTGGAAAACCCCTCCATCTTCCTTAGAAAAGAATCAAACCAATGGTGCATTGCCAATGCCTAGGTTCCCAGGCCTTTCACTGATGGCTTATAAGCGGCCAAACCATCTCCCCCCAGGGGTTTAGGGCTTTTCAACCCAAGGGCACCAGGCCCTGCCTATTTTTCCATCCCGGGAAGCACCATAAAGACATATATTCATGCAGAATTCACATTGGATGAGGCCGGAAGTTTGAAGGAAAATACTTGTGTTGTGCCATGGACTTCCAATTGAGACGGGATTGATTTTTATACCAATTTTTAAATGATATTTTCTCCTATATACTCCCGATTCTGTAAATGAAAAAGGGTTCTTTTTAAACTATTGGAAATTTGTCTGTGAGGGATCTATTTCCTATTATTATTACACAAAATAGGTTTTTTATGATTAAATGAAGTATTTATCGTTATTATACAAAGTGAATTTTCACGGCTTCATGATAAGAGATTTCTAAAGACAGTTTTCACACAAAACTTAATATCTGATTCCCACTGAGTCCTTCGACCCACCCCACCTTTTTTCCACCCAGTTTCTTTTTCAAGTTCTTCTGGGGAAAAGAGAATAGGGAGGATGAGCTTATTAGTCTACCTCTATACCTTAGCCATTAGGATTTGTCAATAAGATATTTATCAAGTTATTGTAATTAACTTGTCTTTGTTATGCGGTAAATGCCATGTGTATTGCACATTTAATAATGCTGTGTATACACTGTGGAGATTGTGAATTTGTACTTGGGACCTCGTTGGAGGCTAGCTGTTGTATTGTAGTATTGCTTATTCTTTTGGTGGCCAAATTTTGTGGAATTGAATTATTCCCATTGTTTAGATTATGGAATTTTATGTTTTATACAGGAATTATGTTTAGTTAAACTATTGTCGGTGTAGGGCACCCATGACAAATCGATTCCTGGAGGAGAGATCCTTTTAACGGGATTCGGGGTGTTATAGCAGTTCTCATGATTAGGTCGGGGTCTTTGCTGAGGTTACTATATTCATTAGGTGGCGCGTGCCCGGTGGCGATTACGGTCAATGGTTTTGTCTACAGGAGGTCAGCATTATGTTCGGGTACGGGGTTTACGTCTCACTTCTTTCTATATCCCTTCGAGGTTACTATGACAATTCAATGTTCCCTGGGTGGACTTACCTGCTCCTCAAGATTTCAGGGCCGACTTTGTTCTTGTTGATGCCCGACTCTCTCTTAGGCTTCTGGTTATATGGAAGGAGCATTTCACTAGGTCTTTTGGAGCTACTGAGTTTGGGATTTCTCGCCCTATAGCTGCAGTACATGTGAAGTGGATCTGAGACAGAGTTAGGGACCGGGTTCTTGGTGTCCCCCGTCAGATGCGTTGATTCAAATTTATGGAGGAGGCTCCCACTACTGATGCTATAGTGATCGGGTATGGGATTATGGATCGGGTCAGAATCAAGCGTTCTGCTGAGGATCATCACATGCCACCCCCATTAGCTTAGGGATGCTCTGTAATTTCTGCAGATTTCAGGGTGAAAAGATATTTTAGGGTGCCTTTTGAAATTCATTTTTTCTTTGCAAACTTGTTTTGTCATTTTGAAAGAAAAGTATGAAAGTAAGGTTTATTTTATTTTATAAAAATTAGACCGGTCCTGAAGTCACTTCTCAGGTTGCCTAGGTTCCCCTTGTTCTTATATCTCAAATCTTGGTTGTGAGGCTTAGGTCTACGTAGTTCTTCGGTGTGCTAGCTTATGCCCTTATTGATAATATTTCTTCAGACAATCAACATTAACCGGAGAGTTGAACTGTTGTCCATCTGTATCTGTGAGTATGACTGCTCCTCTAGAGAGAATTTCTTTAACAATGTATGGCCCAGTCCATTTCTGTGCGAATTTACCCCTCGGATCTCTGGTTGGTTCCCTGATTTCTTTTAGCACTAAATCATTTATTTGTATCCCTCTTACTTTCACCCTCTGATTAAATGCCATAGCGATTCTTTTCTGATATCCCTATTGATGGTAGGCGGCTTTCAGTCATTTCTCATCGAGTATTGCTAATTCCTCGTTACGACTTTGGACCCAGTCTATTTTAGACACTGAGCTCTCCATTATCACCCTTAATGACGGAATCTCCATTTCAACCGGCAGTACTGCTTCCATCCCATATGTTAACAAGAACGGTGTTGCATTTGTAGACACCCTTTCGGTAGTGCGGTATCCCCACAACGCTTATGGTAGTTTATCGGCCCAGTCTCACCCAATTTTCACCATTTTACTGATCATATTCTTTAGGTTCTTATTTGCTGCCTCTATTGCGCCATTAGTCTAGGGTCTGTAAGGTGGCGATTTATGTCTCTGTATCCCATATTCTTCCATTATAGCATTGGCTTCTCCTTCAAAGTGGGTTCCGTTATCAGACACTATTTCATATGGCACTCCATACTTGCAGATGATTTTTCTTTGGATAAATTTTTCCACTTTCTTGGCATCAAGCTTCATATACGATTCCGCTTTTACCCATTTTGTGAAATAGTCGATTGCTACCAGAATATATTCGTGCCCATGATTGCTGCTGGTGATATTTTTTGAATGACATCTATTCCCCAAACTAAGAAGGGCCAGGGTGTTGTCATAGTGTATAACTCTTTTGGAGGGAGCTTCTGAGATTTTGTATGAACCTAACACAGGTGGCATTTTCTAACATGGTCATTACAGTCTTGTTGAATGGTGTTCCAGTAATACCCTTGTCGAACTATTTTGCTAGCGGGGGTGTGTCCACTCATGTGGGGTCCGCATTCTCCCCCGTGTATCTCATCCATAACTGGTTGGAACTCTTCCTCTTTCAGGCATCTGAGATGTATCCCGTTGTGACTTCTTCCGTACAATTTTCCTAAAAAATAATTAATTGAGCGGCCAATCTTCGGAGTGCTATTCGGGTTTTCTTATCAGCACCTTCAGGGTATTTCCCTTCCTTTAAAACCCTCTAGATGTCATAATACCATGTTGATGGGTCCACCACTTCCTCTCTTTCGCACTCAAAGACGAGACAGTAGGCAGGAATTTCCCTTTGCTTAATGGCTATCTGTACTGTTTGTATATCTTCGGGAATTTCTACCATTGATGCCAGAGTTACTAGTGCATCAGCAAAGTTATTCTGGCAGCGAGGAACATGATGGAACCTAACCCTTTCAAACTTGTTTGCCACCTCTTGCAATCGGTCTAAGTAAGGGATGAGCTTCTTTTATTTGATCCTCCATTTTTGAATTATCTGATATATGATTAGGGCCGAATCTCCAAGTACCTGTATCTTTGTTACCCCCTTCTTAAGTGCAATTTTTAATCCCAAGATGCAAGCTTCGTATTCAGCGGTGTTATTGGTGCAATCGAACTGTGGCTGAAAGGACAATGATGAGTGGACTTCACCAGGTGAGATCAACAGAATTCCTATCCCATAACCATTTTTGTTTGCAGCCCTATCAAAATATAACTTCCATTCACCATAGGGTTACCGGCGAAGAAGTCTATGATAATCTGCCCTTTAATCGCCTTCTGGGTGACATAAGTGATATCAAACTCTGACAGTAAGAATACCCACTTGGCCATGCGGTTAGTTAACACTAGTTTTCAAAATAAGTACTTTAGCGGGTCTAATCGGGCTATGAGAGTAACTAAGAATTCTAGCATATAATAGTGCAGTTTCTGCGTGGCCTAGATTAACGTTGCGCATGATCTCTCCAATGGTGGATAATTCTTTTCATATGGCGCCAACTTCTTGCTGATATAATAGATTGCTTGCTCTTTCCAGCTCTGAGCTATATGCTACGCCAACATGACCCATGCGGCAGTTTCATTAACTGTGAGATACAACAATAAAGAAGTCTGGGCTGTGGCGGAGCGAGAATTGGTGGATTCGACAAATACTCTTTGATCTTATCGAATACTGCCTGAAACTGTTCATTCCATTGGCCATCTGATGACTTCTGTAATAACTTGAATATGGGTTCACACTTCTGTGTGAGATGGGATATGAATAGGCTGATATACTGTAGCTTACCCAAGAACCCTTTGATTTCCTTTTTGGTGTGTGGCACGAGAATTTATTGGATTGCTTTTACCTTGGCAAAGTCTACCTCGATTCCTTTCTTACTAACCATATACCCCAGCAGTTTGCCTTTGGTTACCCCGGATACACACTTATGTGGATTTAACTTTATCTGGAATTGCCTAAGTCTCTCTGTTTAGACTTAATGATCATGTCATCCACATAAACTTCCACCTCCTTATGGATCATATCATGTAACAACGTGGTTGCAGCCCTTTGGTATGTCACTCCGGCATTTTTCAATCCGAATGGCATACTTTATAACAGTAAGTTCCCCATGGCATTATGAAGGCAGTCTTATCCTATTGGTCGGGTTGCATTTTTATCTAATTGTAACCAGCAAACCCATCAATAAATGACTTCAGGGAGTGGTTGGCAGTGTTATCTGCAATGAGATAAATATTAGGCAATGGTAAATCATCTTTTGGGCAATGGGAGATCAATTCTGGTATTGACTTTCTGAGTTTCTGTTTGATTGATCGGCATTCCAGCTTAGTGTAGATTTCATGCATTACTATATCCGTGCTCAATCCTGGCATGTCTGCATAGGACCAAGCAAATACATCGGTATATTGTTTTAACAACTCATGCAAGTCTTTACCCTCAGCTTTGCACAATTCAGCCCCGATCTTTACTTCCTTCCTATCTTCATCAGTCCCTTGGTTAACCGTAATAGTTTCACCCTCCTCGATTTGGATTCTCTGTTCATGTTTTTATGGGATATCATTCATAGATTCAATTTTCGCCGAGGTAATATGAGACACGTTTGGATACTGAGAAATTGATGATATCTTATTAATGACAATGCTATCCAGGACATTAAAAAATTCTCCTAGGAGCTCATAATCACTCATTCTACCCACAATTTTATACCTTACAATTTCACTCCATTTCTCGCTCAAATTTCCTACATTTTTAACCGGACGAATCGGTGTGACTGGATCCGGTATTTGCTTTTCCTCATTAATTGCCATGATTTGTGTCTCTTCAATGAACAAATTCTGCATCATACTTGCTATATCTTCCAACTCATTTTTGGTATTCTTATCCTGAAGCTTAGCATCGTAATCCAGACCCTAAGTGTTGTGCATCTGGCCTCTTTTGTAGTATAGATCTTTAATGTAAAATATCTCAAACCCAAGTACTATGTTACCTTCCGAATTGATCCACGGCTCTTGAAAACCACAAAACAGAAAATCTTCTCCCTCTTTTACAAAAAACCCATTGAGAGAGGTATTGATCATTTCGCAACTAGAATCATCCACAATTTCACCCTCTGTGTTGCATGGAAAACCTAATCCAACGCATTTTCTTCCTTGCATATAGGGTTCGATCGGCTCAGCTATCCTGACCTGTCTATCTCCCAATGCTTGGCCCGGCATATAGCCCATGGTATGCATCATTACTACAACTCGCTCATTCAAAAACGATACTGTTTCGGGTGGCAGGTATGTGATCTTCTGTGTGATCAAGGCCTTGAAAACCCCCAACTGTACATCTTGGCTTCCTATGCCTAAGAATGGCGTGTCTTTAGGTATTATGATTTTATCACAATCACCATGTATCACGATAACTTCATCCCCTACTGGGATCTTGATTTTTTTGGTACAAAGAGGACAGTAGTGCTCCCACAGCATGTATCCAAGTGCGCCCAAGTAGAGGGTTAAAGCTTGACGGTATGTCGATGACCTGAAATTCCACTGGGAACTCGATTGGTCCAATCAACAAGCTTAATTCTACAGACCCCAAAACCGACTTCTTGGTATTGTCATAGACCCTTATTGTCATTAGCGATTCTTCTAGGATATCTTCATCGAGTCCTAAAGCCTTGAAGGTTCTGAGTAGGCAGATATTTATGTTTGCCCCGTCATCAATAAGCACTTTCGGAACTATCCTTCCCTTAGTTTCAACAGATATATGGAGAGCCTGGTCATGATTTCTCCCTAATGGCGACAGGTCTTCATCTGAAAAAGACAAACTCTTCTATAGATTCAGAGTCCCAATCATTGTTGTTAACTGTTCTGGAGTTGATTCTATAAGGACTATGGCCTCGTCCATGAGCTTAAGGAAGGCCGCTAGATGGAGTTTGGAAGATACTAACAACCCCCAAATGGAGATTTGAGCTTATATTTTCTTCAGCTATTCAATAACTGGGCTCTTTTCAGGCTGGGCCGCCTCCTTCTTGCTTTCTTCCTTTCCTTTTTCTTGGGTTTGATAGACCTTCCCTGATCGAGTGAACTGTTGTACCCATTTAGCCAAATTTTCCTTTTCGGCCATATCAGATTCTGTAGCTATTTTTGACCAGTCAAAACTGATCGTATCAACATGTGCTCGAGTGATCTTTCTTAAGATAGACCACTTCCTAGTGGGTGCATCTTGCCCAATCTTCATTTTTCTTTCTTGATAACCCAAACCTTGCAGGTGTAGTTGGGTTTTGACAACAATGGGCTTGGCCATGCCCTGATTATTCTTGCCCAACTCTTATCCGGGCAGTATTTTAATTTCTCGCATCCACTTGCTAACGCAAGAATCATACACATGTTCCTTCAAAACTTGCAGACCTTCTTTCATCATATCTCGGAACATGATTTCCAATTTTTTTCCTTCTTCCTTTACCTAGCCCCGGCCTACATGGCCTTCAACATAGTAAACTACTATAGCCTTTCCTCCGTTCTCCCTTACTGGTTTAATCAAGGTGATGGGATCATATTCTTCTTTTTTAACTAATACGGCATTAATGACCCCTCCACGGTTAGGGAGCAAATTATTCACAACATTTGGTGGCTCTGGGTCAGGGATTTTTCCCGACTCGATTAGACCCTAGATGGTGTGTCTTAGGGCCATGCATTGGTCAGTGCTGTGTCCTGGGCCCTGGTGATATTCGCAGCGTTCGTTGGCCCTCTAACCATTAGGAAGTGGCTCGGGGGGAGCCCGAGGGGCCAGTGGTCGTATGTTTTCACTTTCTTGTAGTGCGGCCAGGGTTTTGCTTAGTGAGACTGGCAGACGTGCGAAATGTCGATTTTTGTTTTTTCTCCCGGACCCTTGGCCTTGGGCAGGTTCTTGTTCTCGTGGGTACTGGAAATTACTTCTCTAATAAGACCCCAAATTCTGCCGAGACCACAATTGATTAATGGCAGAAGCAGTTTTCTTGTATTGAGATAAGGCTTTCTTAACCTCAGCGGCTTTTGCTAGTTATTTCTCAGTTTCGTTGGCCACATGCATCAAAGCTTTGTATTTTTTGAAGTATTGTCGCCCCATGCCATTTCTGATTTCAAGCTTAAAATTCTTGACTATTAACCATAATTGCTCTTTCTCAGGGACCCGATCGATCATTTGGGATGTTAACTCTCTCCATCGTGTGATAAAATCATTAACACTTTCAATTTCATGCAGCTTAACCATTTTAAGGTGTTTACGAGTAACCATTAGCTCCTCGTTTGACTTGTAGTGCTTCATGAATTCCTTTACAATACTCTTCCAATCGGCCACCCTTTTTTTTTCCAACCCTAGAAACCAACTGTGTGCGGTCCCTATTAAAGTCTGATGGAAACCCTGGGCCAAGTGAGCCTCGTTCAACCTATACAACTGTATAGTAAGGACATAGGCCTTAAGATGTAGGTGTGGTGGATTGTTCCCCGATAATTTTTCCATACTAGGAAGTTTAAAACCTACTGGAAACCTGGCTTCGGGGAAGAGAGACAGGTTTTGAAGATCAGCCACGTCATCTGATTTATCGGTCACCTTTTGATGAGCCAGTTCAACTACTGATTTAGCATACTACCCTATATACGGATTCGGTTCATGACCTTCGAAGAATGGGTTATGGTGCTGTCGAGGTTGATTGTGTTCAGGAACGTGTAGGACATTTTGTTGGGGTAGAATATTCTGCTGAGGTGGGGGAATTGGTTGGCCTTGGCCATGATTATGAGCGGGATTAGGGTTCAGTTGGTTTGGTTCGGCGGGTGCTCGGGTGGCAAGTAAGGTATCTAGAAGGGCTTGAGTAGTTCTTTGTAGATTGGCCATGGTGTTCATAGATTGGGCCATACATTGTATCATTTAGTAGTTGTTCTGGAGATAAGGCTTCGAGGTTGATGGGTAAAACGAGACCAGGCGGCGGATCCGCTACATGGTGTTAACCCTCAATGTCATTGCCCCCCTCCTTCGTTAACCTTGACATGGTCATTGTGATAATCGAGAGTGCGTCGTGGCGGCATTGTGAGAGGTGAGTTCGGTCTAGTAAGTCTACCTGTGCGATCTCTACCAACCCAACCAGCCAGTGTGTTTCGGTACGAAAACCTGAGAGTAGTGGGAAAAATCGGGACATAAGGGCGGCGGGACTTTTTTAGATAAATGATACTTCCATGCCAATTGATTGCGTAATTCTTGGAAAAGAGTATGCCGATGAGATGCAAATCGAAAACCATTTTTTGGTGTTCAAATAAAAACAGACCATCAGTAATAACTTGAGAGCCCCGTGGACAGGTTTAGGGTATGAATATACATTTCGGGGTGCCCTTATAACCTTCTATTTTGGAAATTATTTTTAGAAAACTTGTTTTTGTAAAATGTCTCATTTTTTTTTGGAATTTTTTTTTTTAAATTGGAAAATTCTCTCCTTTTAGAGTTGTTTTTCATGAAAATGGTAACAGGAAAATTCTTACTAATGAGTTTTAGTGAGGGATTTCTACGGATGGAGTTGGACAGCCACCGGCCGTACTTGCCAAACCAAGAGTTGGTATATATGATAAGGCCTTTTGTTTACTAATTTCACAACTGACAGTTAATAAAACATGTAGAAATTCAAGTGTACTAGGTTGAAACATCCTATATGCAAGTGTGTTTTGATGGGTAAGATTTAGGTTCCCTCATATTTGGCTAGGTCTTGCTATATATCCCAAGGGCGAGTACGTGCAAGGACCTTTCGATATACGTCCCAGGTACGCGAGTGTTCTCGTCACTCAATATACCTCGGTTGGTACTTGGCCAAGGATAGTGGAAATAAGAGCTTTCGGTTTATGTTGACCCAGACGAGCCAACTCCCTACTCACTAAGCAGTATTTTCGAGTTGAATGGGGTAATTTCTCACTAGCGATAATGCATGATGATAGTGTGTGCATGCAAAATAACAATTATGGAGCTATATTATGATGAGCGCTTTGAGATTTTTTCGAGTACTTTCAAATTTTAATTATGAAAAGATTTTCCTCAAACAAATAATTACAAACAAAAAGGGAATCAGGGAAACCACCTAGATCGCATCTATGTTATCCTAAAACTAAGGCCGAAAAAACAATCAAACATACAAATAGATACAATTATCCACGCATATTCTACTCTTGTTTAGAGTTTAATCCTTTTAAAAAAAATCCCCAGCAGAGTTGCCACTGTGAGAACTCACGCTTTCGATGTCCGACGTCCGGCCCCTGTGTCTGCGATTCCTCCGATTTTTCGGTTTAATTTTGGAAAATGGTTTGTTTTACTACAGAGAAAGGGTGACAATTTGTAAAGGAATCATAGTTGCCAATTTTTTTTACTAAACAAACAAAAGTATGTGTAAAAGAGGAACATTTATGAATTAAACAACCTATTAAACACAATTAATGTGAAACCAGTTGATTCGAAGGTTCGGAAATTAAGTTACGAATCGGGAAGGTGTTAAGCACCCAATTCGCTCCTTTCGGTCTCTGAGTAGGATATGCATGGAATTATAATAGAACATTCACATGCTTATTGATGTCATCGCATATCGGTTCATAATTTTAGAAAAACAGGATTTTGGGGTGGGGATAAAAA
The DNA here is from genome assembly GCA_021464415.1 of Lonicera japonica. NCBI lineage: Eukaryota > Viridiplantae > Streptophyta > Magnoliopsida > Dipsacales > Caprifoliaceae > Lonicera > Lonicera japonica. The sequence continues at coordinate 25,818,651 of CM038471.1, forward strand.
CCATGTGCTTCGTAATTCGCCCTTCGACTTTAGAAATAAGTGTGTGTGTGTGTGTGATTTGAAAAATTATTTTTGATAATAATAAATAGCAAAATAGGTGTTTTTGGAAAGATTCAGGGCTTTTCGGAAGCTAATTCAATTTGGAATCGGATATCCGGCAATTCTCGAGATTCTTTCGTCAATAGTGTACCATAATTTATTAATTTAAACCGGCATTGACGAATTCAGTACTCTCATATTGGATATTTAAGTAAGCACCGCAATTTATAGATTAAACCGAGTACAAATGTGTATTGATTCCTTCATAAACCGAGACTGATAAAATCGAGATTTTATGCAATTAACTGATGAAAATATGTTTAAAAATGGTTTGCAGCTCGTTCTATGCCTTTGGTTTTGAAAACAAGGTTTAAATATGAAATCTGTGACTATTTGGAGATAAACATCAATTTCTGCATATAATTGATCAATTATAACTGATAAAATAAAGACAGATAAAAAATTAAAGCCGAATTAAAATAAAAAATACCTGGAGCCTCGAAAATAATAGAATACTAATTTAGAGCGCTGTTCCCGAAGTCCCAGAGCTGACTGATGCTTCAAATGGGGTTAGTACAGATGTATTTATAGTTGTAGAATAATTAATGGGCTGGGTCTGGAAGTGTTTGTCCGCAGACAAACCCCTGATTTGAATGTGTGATGGTTTTTGTAATTCCGGCCAAACTAAATATCGGATTAATCTTTTTTTAACATGTTATTACCAATGTTAAGACCTACCTACTATCCAAATTTCAGAATTTGTGGACATTGGGAAGGTCTCCATTTGATTTTCCAAGTCGCATTCCCAGTTTTTAGTATTCCTAAAGACTGTCGGATCGAGCTGATTTTTTAATATGTTATTCCCAGTAATATTTCCTATCGAGTTAGCAATGGGTAATTATCGAGTTATATTTTAATCAGCCTCCTGATGAACGGATGACTAACTTATAAATCAACAGTCTTTTGTCACCAACAGAAAGTGAAACATGGCTTACTAGTGTTAGTGGCTAGTCCCCTTTTTTATGATCACCCCTTACATACTTCCTCATTTCTTTGATTTCGAGGGGTGAAATTTGAATTTGATGGTCTTTATATTATTGACAATTGATTTTAGCATGATTACATTTGTTTTTCTGAGTACCATTATGTTTGGATTCGTAGGAAACTAGATTACGAGACTTATTTCTTTTGACGTGATTATAATTTGCAGATATGCCTTAAGAACTTTGCCAATTTTGTTTGATACTTGATACATTGGAATTATATTGGTACTAGTTGGTAATTATGGTTCATATGTTCTTAGTAACGAACCCATTACGCCTCTTTCATTCTAAAGGGTGGACCTTGATATCGATGATTCCTCATTTATGGAAATACTCCAAGAGCCTTTTGGGATTAATTTCCGAATCGCAAGAGATGCGTTAAGTTGAGAACCCTTCGTTGTTTAACTGTGGATTGTGGTTTACAATCCCGATACTTGGAGTTGTAGATTATAGATTTTGGCGAGTAGAACTCATTGATTGGTAGTCCACGTTGTGTGTCTAGTGATCATTCCTATAGCGCTGCTCGGTATTGGTTGAGGGAGTCATGTTAGACGTGTTTAATGATCGAGCTCATTTCGATTTCTAGATCAAGGGTTGATTTTATAGCATTAAGGGTTATGTGCCTCGTCACACATGTATACTGTATTGAGGATTATTCCTTCGAGAGTCAGCTAGAGAATTCTAACTTTGTTATTCTCTTTCCTTGTCATTTATTGAGATCGTTTCTTTTATTTTGATTCTCGGATTGAGTTATATTTTGTTCTTAGTCGTGGGTTCTTTCTTAAAGAGGGGAGACCAAGTAAGAATCCGAAACTCATGCGTTCTTTTGAATAAATTTATGACTGCAAATGTTTCGTTCCTTGAACCACTAAAATTATGGACTTATGGTGTGTCCAATACAGGGTTAGAATTTTGACTACTCATAGATTCTTCTTTGATCAAACTTGAAACCGTGATTTGGTTTTCATATAGTTTAACAAAAAACACTAATTTCAACGTAGTTAGTGGTTAAGAATAGAATTGATTTACTATATACCATGATATTTGGTCTATTGATTATTTTAAAATTGACAAGGTACTCTTTTATGTTTGCCAAGGCTTGTCACATTCCTCTGTCAATTAAGTTGTTCCCCCCCCCCCCAAAGGCCTGGAAAAAGGGGTGTCATTTTTCTAAGTATTTAGAAAGGAATTAGTTAAGTGTGGCCACCATTCTTGTTAGCTTATGTAATTCTTTAATTGTTGTTGGAGCTCAAATGTTCCTGAGTACTTTGATTTTCTATGGATTTGCTTCGAGTCCTCAGTAATTGACCAAGCACCCTAGAAATTTTTCCAAGTTGACTCCTAAGGAACATTTTGCGGCATTGAGCTTTATTTGATAACATCGGAGGACCTCAAAAGTGGTGTGAGGTTCGATATGTGATCTTCCTTGCTTTTTGCTTTGCAGTAGCATGTTGTCCACATATACTTCTATGGATTTTTAATGTGGTCTCTAAACATTTGGTTACCAACCTTTGGTATGTTGCCCCTGCATTTTTTAGCTCGAATGGCAATACCCTGTAATAATATAGGCCTAAGTGTTGATGAAGATTATGTTCTCTTAATCGGAACCAAATAGAGGTATCTAGTGGTATACATAATATGCATTTAGGAATAATATTCCTTTATGACCTATTGCTGAGTCGACCAATTAGTCAATTCTTGGATATGGGAAGTTGTCTTTAGGGCAAGCTCTGTTACGATCAATAAAGTCAACACAAACCCTCAATTTCCTATTGTTTCTTCACCACCACATGATTTGATGTCTAGCCTGGGAATTTGGTTTCTAAGATAACTCCTGATTTTAATAGCTTATAGAATTCCTTTTCTACGAAATTAGCTTTCTTGGGTGAAACTTGACAAGATTTCTTCTTGATTGATTTAATAGTCACATTGATATAGAACTTGGGGCATATCACTTTAAAGTCAATGGTTAGCATATCATAGGACAGCCATGCAAAAACATCAATAATTTACTTTAGGACTTCAACTATTTGCTACTTCTCTACTAGACTAAATGAACTGCCAACAAGGAAGTAATTCTCATCATTCCTTCTTCATAAGAACATTTTCAAGATCCTCTTGGACCCTATTTTTGGGTAGTCCCATGGCATGCACATTAATGGGGCGCCCGAGCTTTGGTTGCTATTTGTCAGGTGTGCCTTCCTAAAGGGCAAGCACCTTCTAGTCGGATGTTTCAGATTGTTTCCCTTTTTTAATTCAAGCTTTTATATCTACACCTAGGACATCTATGTAAAAGCAAAGGCAGGCATGTTCCTGATTTCCCCTGACTTTAACAATCCCTTTTAGAGAAGGGAATTTCAACTTCTGATGGAATGGAGATATAACTGATTTGACTGTCCCTAGAGAGTTTATCCCCATGATCACATTGTAGGGGCATATATATCCATGACGAGGAACTCCATGGTGGTCTATACTGGTCTTATTTAAATTGACAGTCTAACTTTCCTAACTGGCCAAATAGCTCACTACTGAAGCTGAAAATTGGAAAGTTAACTAGAAAATGACCTTAGGGTATTACGAGATATGTACAAGTTCTGGTACATGATCTCAAATGAACTTATAAGATTGAAGATGACTTTTTTAGCATCCCAGGTGGCAATCACTAGCATGTCATGATAAGGGACTTACATATCTTAAAAATCTTTGTCCGAGAAGCTTAATTATTGTGGCTCTCCTTCCCTGGGATGTTTATCATCCGTGATTGACATGACTACTTGTGGGGAAAGCCTTTTCATGCATTTGCAGTTTCCAAAAACTACTCCTAATGGCATTCTTTGTTAGGACGACTATGTCTAAGATCCCGTGGATCATGTTTATAACTCCAACTATCCTTAGGTCAGTGAGCTGGTTTCGTTTCTCTATTTCTTTTTTCTAATTGCTCGTGTCTTTAACAAACTTTGGAATGTGTCCCTTTTTGACTAAGACTTCCAAGAAAAATTTCCAAAATTTATACTTTTTTGTCATATGGCCAAGGTCTTTATGGTAGGAGCATAACTGCTTTCGGTCTTTTATGTTGGGTTCAAAGGGCATGGGTTTAGGCCATTTAAAAAATGGCTTATCTTTGAGTTTACTCTTGACCTTATAGATAGGCTCAATGAACACCTTGTTAACCCCTCTGTAAGAGGTCTCTGAGGGATTTTCTTTTTAGTGGTCTCCATCCCCCTTCTTTTTTTTCTGTGGAGGAGCTCAGAGGTTAGTCGCCTAGTCGAAGGCCCCTCTAGACTTTGTCCTCCTCCTACCTAACATATTTTTTAGTTTTGCAAATAAGGTTGTCAAGGGAGGTCAGTTGATCTATATTAAGCCACTGTAGAAGGAGGAATATAAGATGAGACCATGCCCGAATGATGCTATGGCCACCTGGGGCTAATCCTTTTCAATTTCATTATAGAGCTCCTAATACTTCTTGGAATAATCTCTAACCAATTCTCTAGGCTTCTACCTAAGTGCCATAAGCTCGGCCAGACCTTTGGGTGGTCAGGATCTGGCAAAAAACTGTTATGTCAAGCTTCTATAGCTGTCAATGGACCCTGGTGGTAATTGGTAGTACCATTTGAGTGTTGCTTTGCCTAGACCAGCGAAAAAAATGTACACAAGAGAGCGTTATTGTTTACCCATAGAGTTGTGGTCTAGTCATACGCTCGGACATGGTCGGATTAAATTTCCCATCATAGATAGGGTATTTTGGCATAGTAAACTTGCAAGGTGGGCCTATGTTAACTTTTTGAGTAGTAAACAGGGATTGCCTTGCTTTCCCTAGTGATTTTTTTGGGCAAGTCCCTTGTGGTGTTAGCTTCTCCCTTCCCATAATTTTGAACCACATTGAGTATAAAATGTCTTAGGTCTTCATCTGAACGATTTTGTGACACTCCAAATCCCATTAAGAGAAATCATCCTCCGGGATCCGGTTAATAACGAATGCAGTATGCCGACGTGGGTAAACGAGAGAATAATTCCTAAGTCAAGTAAAATTCATAACTTAACTAACAAAACTAACTTCAATTATAAGTCCACAACATACAATACAACTACATCCTGAGGGAAAACGAAATAAGGTTATAGCTAACCTCCAAGGAGGTCCCAAACTAAATAAAAAGTTTACAACTACACACTACATGCATCAATTCTAGTAGAAATACAATGCTAAGTCATTAACTTCTGAACAAACAAAATTTCAAGGACATTGGTCCTTCTTCCGTGAAGGACCCTCAATCAACTAATAGTAGAGAGGCAATTTATAGAGTAGCGTCCTTCCTCTTCCTCTTCCCAAAAGTACCTGTGGATGTACCTATATAGAAAAATATAGGAGTGAGTCAAATGGATTCAGTGGGAATCATATAGCGGATTTGATATGAAAATAGCATTTGAAAGAAAACCAAATTTAAGGATCGTATTGGCTAGGTTGATTTTAGGGTTTTTATCAAAAATAATTTGAAGTTTGATAAGCGGAATTAAAACTCTAGGTCTAATCAATTTTACTATCAAAACCTGTGTTGTCTAAAAATTAAATTAATCAAGCAATCACACAATACTAGGAATTTACGAGGTATCCTTAATTGCGTAGGACTAATCCTCAGGACCAACCGACGGTGCTTCACTATGATCAAAACGGAATTACAGACTCGATGACTTAAAAAAATTGCTTCCCTACAATTTACGCAACAGTCCCCTCAATTCCTTGAATGTATAATCCAACCGCAGCTGGCTTGGCGTAGCGCTTCCCGCTTTTTAGACTTACCCGTCGCCTCCATCCATGCACTTGATCAGAATCCTTCACCTCCGCCTGCGATCTCCCTTATCGCACCTTAGCCACTTCACTCACCCCGTCTTCAATCGCAACCAAAGACATTCCTGCAGGACCGCGAATGTTTGAAACACTAGTTCTCAAAATTGAAGAACAATAGGATCTCCTATGGCATGTAAACAAAACCTAGGTATTGTTTGAAAACTCTTAAAAATTGATTCTAGCATATGGATATTTTCTCTCTAAAAAAGCTCTCTAAAATCATATATTTCTGACCCAAACTAATGGTTATATTTCTAGAAAAAATAGAGTCAAAATCCATTTTGGAATAGGTTAAAAATATTAAAAAAAGAATTTTTGTGATAAAAATACATGCTCCATAAAGTAGTGCTGGACTGGTACATGTCGAAAAAGTGTTGACCGGTTCGAAATTAAGGAAAAGCAATTCCACGGAAAATCCTTGCCGCCGGACCGATACAAATTAGCAAATTCTGTACCGGTCCACCATTCATGCACTGCCTTCTTTTTAAAGCTCAGTACACGTGGACTTTGCTTGGCTCGTTTAGAAAAATAGGAAGGCAACACGTGGGTTTTTAATTTTTGAAAGGAATCTTTGACTTTTTCAAACCTTCCTTTTTCTTTTAAATCAAACGATTTTCCTTTATTTATTTATTTATTAAAAAACTTTTCCTTTAATATTTATTTTTACTTTATTTTGCTGTATTAAATTCGTTTGTGCATCAATTCGATTTAAATTTTAGAGGTAATTTTATGGAACATGTTAGACATGAAAAAAAATAAATTTTCTCAATAATTTGTGTCGATTGATTTTTTCATATCACGACAAAACTCTGTAAAAATACTAAAAAATAAATTTGACTTAAGTTCAAGCACCACCTATATTTTGAATCAAACCATATATTCGACTTACCTTAGGTCCAGAATTATGTGCGTTGCTTTCGGTAAGTTTGGCGAGCTTCCGTTAATTGTCGTATATTTAAATCTTCAATTTGACTAAAACAATTACAACGAAAAACGTGTTTTTGGTATCAGAATCAAGCCAACTAAAAATATAAACCTATTAATCTCCCCCTTTGACTATTCTGATGACAAAACACATACGGCTAATACAGACGCTTTCGACGCGATGTCTATAACATCTCATTACAGACTCTATGTCGAATTAGTCCACAACAACAAGACTCAAAGACATGCCTAACTCTAAGTTTCGATGTCGGCTGCAACACTTCACACGGCAAAAGAGCGAGCTGGATAATATACCTGTTAATCCTGAAACTTGAAAGCTCAACAAACACCTAATGAAGCATGGCCATAAAGAGATAATAAAATAAGTAAAAAATATATATATCTCTCCCCCTAAAAATATTTCTACTTTACTACTCCCCTTCACATTTGCATTCTCCCCCTTTATCTCTCCTCCTTTTTATCATAGGAATAGATAAAGTAATGAGCATGGAAAGCAGCGAAGCATATAAAACAAGATCATGCAAAGAAAATAATATCAATCAACGCAAAGTAGCACATCCGGTTAAAGCAAAGAGATTCTAGCTAGCAAAGATATTCACTAATCATAAAACCTTCTAGCTAAGACCTTAAGAAACCCTTTCATCATCAATTCCTAAATTTCCATGGATTTGGTTTAGAGTTTCGAGAGCAAAATTACCTAATAAAAATATTTTAGCACAAATACTCAACATGCATTGCTATGTAACATGTATCAAATCTGGAATATACCAATTAAGTTTCGAAAAACATGAGATTTCAAATACTATGCATATAACAATTCATTAACAATTCAGCATATATACGCCAAGCAACACATAGTACAAGTATATATCCCATTGTGCTATAAATATAGATCATACAAAGCGCTATCGAATAATTATGAGTTTTGAAACACTTGCTCATCTATATATAAGAGAATTTAGAAAGCCTCTAAGCCATTATTTTTCAACTAATTCTTTTCTCCCTCAAAAGCAATCTTTTTTCTTTTATCTTCTTTTTTCTAAAAAATATGCAATTTTGCATTCAAACTTGGGATGTTTTTGTGCAAGCATCTTTTTTTTTCTCTCGATGGAGGCTTTCACCCCTAGTGGAGGTCAGCTTTTTCCTTTTTGGTAGCTTTCGGTTCTCCTTCCACTATAGTAGCCTTTTTCATCCCCTATACATTTTTTCCTCACATGCTTGTCTTGCTCATAACTACATTACCAAAATCTCACTGTATTAATCACAATAGTTTTCTTAGACTCTCTCTCCCTAAATAAACAATATATGGGAGCTTCTGAAGTTTTAAATTAAAAGCAGGAGCCCAACCCAAGTGATTATTCAACATGCATCAATGTAGATCGTGCAGTGTAGTGTGTGGGTTATATACAAGAACTCTTATATGATTGAAATAACATGTTACTGGTTATCGAATTGTCAAAGTATTATGTACATATATCTCCAAATTAAGCATTTAAATATGAAAATCTAGATATATCCGAAATAGAAAACAATTACAATCATATGCATACAAGTAATGGATTTTTCAAAGAATTCAGGCAAGATCACAATAAAAAATTCAAAACTAAAATCCATTTTACATCGGAGCCTATGCGAGGAGCTAAAACCGACCGAAGTAACAACTAGCATAGCCATCCATCTAACCAATTCCATGCTAGGCAGACCCCCAAATCCTTTTAATTCGTGGAGACCTATCCTTCTTGTGTTCCTATCTATTCGAAACCATAACACTCTTGTCTTTCTTTTTTTTTCCTCTTAGTTTAGGTTTCGGTCTAGGAATTAGAACACTCTTCGGCATTTGATTCAAAGCTTGCCGACAAAATTCTCTCAAGTGACATATCCTTTCACAATACTCACACCAAAAAGGTTATGGGAGTGTGTTCTTGTACACATTAAAAGGTATCACTTGATCTTCAAGAACTTTCGAATGAGAAACTTTTGGATAAAACGTTTTTTGAACAAAAATTTGTTTTCCCGTTTGGACGTTCTTGGCTTTCTTTGAAGTTTGAGGAGTTCTATCAATCAAAGTTTTTGACTTTGAAGAACTAGCACCCTTAAAACTTGAATTTTGGGAAGTGGCCTTCACAAAGACAGTTTTGGTTTGCTTTTTAGCGTCAAAATTTGAGAATCCAAGTCCTTCTTTGTTATTTCTACTCTTTTGATTTGAAAGCATTGATTCAAGTTTCCTAGAACTAGTTTCTCAGCAAACTTTGAAGGTTAAAGTGTTTTCAAGTTGTTGAGTTAGATCGCAAACGCGTTCTTCTAGTCATTTGATTTTATCCTCATACTGCAAATTTACCTTTTTTAAAGAACTAATTAGACCAAGACAATTTTCGTTATCGCTTTCAAGTTGTCTAATTTTCTTTAAAAAATTGGTCTTCTTGGCCTTTGAATTTTCAAAATTTACTTTGTCCTGTTTCAAATCAGTAATTTCTTTTTGAAAAAAAATTGTTTTGGACGAAAATTTTGAATTTTCCATGAAAAGTTTTTGACATTCTAATAAAAGAGCGTCATAGGCCGATTGAAGATCCGGAAAGTCTTCTTTATCATCAAAAAATGAATTCTTGGAAATCTTTTGATTCACCTCTTCTAAGGAAACTTTTGCGGCAAAAGCTAAATAATCATGAGATTCCTTTTGAGTGTCCAGATTTTCCTCATCGTCACTAAGAGTGGCATTCAAAAGCTTTATGACCTCTACCTTGACATTCAAAGCAATTCTCACTTGATTGGGGTTTATTTTCAGAATTCCCTTTCCCCAAATTCCCAAAATTTTAATCACCATTACCCAATTTTTTATTTTGCTTCATGAATTTATTGAAATTACGCGCAAAATTAGATATCTCTTGAAAATCAAACATAGAGCATTCATTAGATTCAGCTATGTTTCCTTTTTTAGCTCTAAATGCAATGGTTTGATCTACCATTTCCTTTTGAATCTTGTATTTTGAAAGACGATTAGATTCAAAAGTTTGAAGAGAGCCAATTAATTCGTTTTCCGTTAAGGAATCAAAATCCTTGCCTTTTTCAATGGTAGTAATTTTTGGGAGGAACCTATCAGGCAAAGACCGTAAGATTTTATTTACAACGTGGAGTTCAAAAATTATTTCGCCAAGGTTGTAGAGAGAATTCACTATGTCTTTGAGCTTACTATGAAAAGTATCAAAGGATTCATCGTCTTTCATCGTTATAGTTTTAAAATTTGTCATGAGCCTTCGAATTTTAGAACTTTTCACAGTTGTAGTTCCTTCAAAAATTACAGTCAAAATATCCCAGGCTTGTTTGGTAGTAGTACAATTTGAAATCTTTTTAATTAAATTCTTTCTCAGAAACATGAGCCATGATTGCATTCAGACCTTGAGAATTAAACTTAACTACTTCTAATTCCTTAGCAGTCCATAAGACTACTGGTTTAGATCCATTGTTCCCATCAACATTCACAGTGGGTCTACTATAACCATCTAAAATAGTTTGCCAAATTCGCTCGTCTAAAGATTTAAAATAAATAGTCATGCGAATTTTCCAATAATTATAATTAGACTTATTAAGCATAGGAATCTTGGACATAGACGAATCAATCTTAGTAGCCATGAAAAATAATAAGACTAAATATCAAAGCAAATCAAACAAATCAAGCAGTAATAAATAGACACAAATAAACCTAAATGCAAATCCTAGCAAATTAAGGAAACCTCCTCTGATACCAATTGAAAGAAAACGTTAATATGAATTGATAAGATAAACCAAGTGTATTTAGTAATTTGAGAATAAAGTATTTGTATTATTATGTAAAGTTACTCTTTGAATTCATGTATAAGTGTACCCTTTAACAAATGAAATTCTATGGTACAATTAACATCCGCTTCACCTCATAGGCCTCGAGTCATAATCTTAGTGATTTTCTCGACTATCCAAGCGTACACCAGGTCTGAATTTCATGGCCTTTCACCCATGCGGAAGCAGGGCCTCACATTAGTTTCCATACACAGTTTTTGGTCTTGCACCCAGGAGACTCTGTCCCAACTTCCGGCCCCGTCTAGTGAGACCATACCTGGGACCAATCATGGACTAGCGCCAACGTTTAATCTTAATAACATGTCAATCGGCTAATTTATGAAACTATTATGCCATATCTATGCTTTTCAATAATCCTGTATAACATCAATAGTGTAACCGACGAGAGAAATCTTATATTAACATTTCCATATAGTATAACAAAATTATCAATAATTATTTTGTAAGTAAATCCCACCACTTAGACCCCTAAGAGTGAACATTAAGCTTTATAATAAAAGTTATTCACAATAAAGTGAGGTCCAAGTGGGTGTTAATGCAAATCAAGTTAGTAGCCATAATTTCTTGATGAATCATGTGATTTGAAATATATTTGGACTATTTGAGTCACCAATTTCAATATCTAGGCAAAATTCCAACATATACACATAAACCTATTTATACAAACTAGGTTTATGGTATGAACATGTGATAGAATCATAGCAAGGTAATAATAAGATATAAAATAGGTTTTAGTACTAGATTCCCACTTCAACATAGCTAAATCTTTGAGTTTGGATGGTTGAATCAAGCCAAGTCCGCTGAATCTCGAAATCCCCAAATTTGTAGCTTCTAGCCCTAACAATGGTGGAAGATGAAATGAAGATGAAGATGGAAGTGATGGAGATGGTGATCTTTAGCTTCAATCTTGAATCTAGGATGAAATCCCCCAAGAACCCATAAATTATTCCACTACTATCTCTCTAAGCTTTGAATGTCTATGTGTGAAGAATGGTAATAATTGGGGGTGTTTTGCTGTTAAAATTAGGTCAAAATGGGTCTGTACTAGTGAGCAAGATCTTCCTACCAAGATCAATCTTGGTCTAGGTAAAAGTGCACTGGTTGGGTTATGTTAACAATTTCTGATGAGCAAGATCGTTCTTGCTACCAAGATCAATCTTGCTGCAGGTGAAAATTAATGGAAACTTAATACCAGTATCGTTTAATATTGCATATAGATAGAACAAAATTTTTATGTAAAACCTTAGTGCGGAATCGGATTTTACCTTCGAGATCTCTCTAGTTTGATCTCGTCTCAGCACGAACAGGAGCTGTTGATAAACGCACAATATTGTCATGCATATACTCTTTCCCGGAGTCGCTTAACACGTTTGTTGTATTAACTTTGTTGAATTATCCTCTTATCTAGAGATTAGTGCCTTACTGAGTTTTGTATCTAATGTGGCCCAGGTTAGTGTATATTTTATAGTATTTTAAGTACTCGTAGGTGTATAAATCATCGGCCTTCAAAATATTGATCGAAAGCATGCTCAGAGGCATGAAAAAGTGCTGAGTGAAGAAATTTCAGACCCATGATCGATCATGGGAGTATTATGATCGATCAAGGTACAAAAATCAACAAGTAGTGCACTTCATGATCGATCATGGGATTACCATGATCGATCATGGCCTGGCGAGGACACTAATTACCCACTACTTTTCACCTGATTTTAAGGATTATTATCTCTAGATATTTTTTCTTGGCTCATTTTATTATCATTTAGCCATACTTGTATTCTTTTAGGCTTATTTTTGTTATCTAGACATTATCATCAAGAGCAAGGGTTAGAGAGAAGGGAGAGCTCTTTTTAGTTTTTCTTCTTTATTTCTCTTGTAAGTTTTCTTGATTGTAAGAATGATTTCTTCTTCTATAATATTTATTTTCACATTTATTATGGAATAGTCTCTTACTAAAGTTACGGAAGTGAATCGTGATATGATTTTCGGTAATTAATTTCTTATTCCATGTTTAAAGTTTGATAAATATTTATGAATCATTTTTCTTTACAAACCAACCATTCTATAAGCCTTTTAGGTATTTTCATAAGATGATTAGACTTTCCATGCCCTATATGTTTAGTTCTTGAGCATAAATGATAATATAACATACTTGTATGGTTCTAGAAAGCTTGTAACCCCCTTTTCCCCATCTATGGACATTTTTCCATTTTGTAGATATTATGAAGAGTTCTTAAAACTCCATAGATGAGCCATAAATTTATCAAAACAATCTTTGATTTACTTAATGATATTTTGAATGCTTCATACACTTCATGTAATATTTAGACTCCTTATTGTCTTTCTTAAGTGATAATCAAATAGGTAACGAATCTATTCCATAAACATCGTTTCATTTCATTAAAATGATTCACCATCTAATTTTCATTCTTTTAAACCATGAGATTTAATATACATGCTGCATATAAAATTTATTCACAACGACTTTATCATCTCTAACTCAAATTAGCTTTATCGGGAATGGGTTGCCTTGTTTCACACCCGTAGCTAAGAGATAGATATGATAGCTTTATCTTTGGTGGAATTTTGTTGTATTCTCTCTTGATATAGCTTCAACACGAGAATGAGTTGTCTAACTTCGCACCCTTTGCTATTGAGAGATATGACAACATTCCCCATTCTCCAGAATATTGTATTGGAATCTGAGTATGAGATTGTAATTTCCATTTCTTATATTACAAGTAACTTCCAAATACCTTAGTGCTTTCTTAATACTTTTCACAACCAATTTATATTTCTGTTGTTTGATACCCAATCCAACTTACAAAACCAGAAATTCGTAAAAATATGTAATCCATTCCATACATTTCCTTTATCCCTGTGGATCTATACTCGGACTTTCGAGATTATATTACAACTAGACGGGCCTGCACTTGGGCTATCACAGTGCACTATTATAACGGCATCAGTTGCTATAGACGAATTAGGGACAAGGGCTCGATAGAACCTCATGATCTTCTATCATATTCCTTTCGCCGTACTATCTTGTATCGAGTGTGAGCTGCGGTATCATCAAGATTTCCTTCTTTTCTCTCTATAGCACAAACCCTAAATTCATGAGAATTCGTGTACATCAAGAAAAGGCAAGGCCGGCATATATATATATATGGCTATGATAGGGACCTTAAGGATAAATAAGTGTTTGGGCTTACTATGAAAAACTGGAATCCTAATTTGATTATGAATTAATTCCTTTCATAAATTATAATTCACACCACTAAAGAATTATAATTGCACTCCCGTCCTTATCTTAAAATTATATTTCAAGCTCCTTGTTATTAAATGCTTATTATTCTCCCTGCGCTAATATTATAGATAACTGTTATTTAAATTAAATTACTGACAATTATATTTAAATGACTTCTTAATCCTTGAGCTTACCACTTAACTTATTTGGCATGCCGGATTAACATAGTCCACCTATACGATTTGACATGATCAAGACTTATAAGCTTTTTAAGGAGTTATCATAAATCCATGTATTGGGGCGTGAATCCGTCAATAATAATATTCATCATACACACAGTGTCATTGTCCAATTCACAGAGCTTATTGATCCATAAATGAATCTCACTCTTAATGAGTCAAAACAATAAATACTACATATATATGTTTATTAGTTATTTCAAGATTAAGAGAATAAGCAATCATAATAATTAAAGGATTAAATTATTTTATATAGTCAGTATAAAAACAATTAACCCAAACTGATCTTGTTGAATACACACAGAGTGTACTAGCACAACGAGTTGAAATTATACTATTTCCTGCAGTCAAGATAAACTACTAAAACATGCGTTACAATCATACCGATGGGTGTCCAATTCTATCTAAGACTGTGAACCACTAAACTTTTCACAAGAACCGATGATATGATCATCTGTGTGTAAGTTAAACCCTACACACCAAATCATATACTATATAAAATAAAAGATACACTTGCACAGTATTTAAACAAATAACATAATACAACAATTATACATAAAGATTCTCATTAAAAGAACAAAACCGAGTCTATATAACATATCAAAACCAATAATAATAAAACCATGGCTTTTACATATCACTTTAACAAAAAGTGCTATGTTTTGAATCTGCTCAATTTTCACCCTAGCAAGATCGACCTTGCTAGGCACAACACTAACAACACCTGTTCCATTGACCCCCAGAACCCTGAGATGATGGAATTTCATCTCAGGCCAATATGAAACGTGTTGAGGGGAATGATACAAAAAATTTGGCGCTGACGAGGACTCATTTGGGCATCGGATGAGGAAGTTATGGCCTCTCAAAGATGGCCAAAAATTTTGAAATCACATTATGTCAAAACATGTGATTATTGCCTCTTTTTCAATTCGTACCTCCCGAATTATGAAACAATTATTCATGCAAACTTAATTATACCATTACAACATGTTGAAGGTGTTAAACCAAGAGAAATTAACTAGGATCATAATATGACTAGTCAAAACAACATTTTTCAGCCAAACAAAATTTAAATGAAATTGAACATGGATAATTACAGTAGGAGTATTACAGATTTTAAAGGGTTTTTTGTTGGGGATTTGATTGATCGATTACCTCTTAGTGAGGTTATTGAGCTTCTGTACTTTGGCCCTATGGGCTAATTCTCAAGAATGTACTGACTCTTGGGGAACTTGACCCTTATGGTTGACCACCCTGATTGTCAGCATGGACATGGTCCTTTTCGACATTATGCCTGTTGCCTCCATGTCCTTCTTTACCCCTGGGGGAAGGTGTGTTTAAATCATACTTGGCTTGGGGTTGACCACTTAGGGTGTGTCTGGTATATGATTCATGGCCGTCATAAGTTGAGCTCACAAGAGACCATTTGGCTAGATCCACGAGACTGGCATGCAGCCTCTAGTTATCTTCTAATAGCCTTTTAATTAGCTCTTTATCATTGTCGTGAGCAATTCGACGATAGTGTGCTGGTCGAGATGTAATTCTTCATAAGGATGACCCTTCTCTTTGGGGACTCTGGTTGTCGTTTGGTAATGTGGTCGATTGTCAAAATCTCTCCACTTTTATGAGATGTTCATGACTATGATATCTTTATATTTGGAGGGTTGGACATCTTGTTCTTTTTCTTTAGTAGGAGCGACAAGGGTTTGGTCTTCGTTGTTGGACATAGTTAATGGCCATATTTGGTTTTCAAGGTGGAAATAATAGGAAACTTTTGGGCTGATGAGGTTTTGATTTTCCAACACTCACTGGAAAAAATGAATTAATTAAGGTTGGGATAATAAACTGGGAACCGCAAAACCGAATCAAACCGAACAAAAAAAACCGGTTTGGTTTGGATCTTAATAATAAAATATGTATATTAACGGTTCGGTTCTTTTTTAAAATTAACGTTTTGGTTTTCGGTTATTTAATAAATGAAATTGAAAGAACCGGTTAGAACTGGTATTATACATACATGTATATAATATTATAATTGTATTATTATTTAATTAAAAAAAAGGTAAAACTTAAAAGAGGATCCATCGAATCATCTATTCAGAACCAACCCTATTTTCATTTCATAAATTCATATTTTCATCACATCTTTCATTCTTTCCTTTCACAGCTGACGGTGTTCGCCACCCGCAGATCACAGTCCTCACTGCCCGCAGCCGCAGCTCCACTTGTCTGCTCTTCATCTCGACGTCTCGACCATGGCTCCATAAGCCATCGTCCATGACTCCCATCTTTCTCCCTGGCGTCCGTCACGGCCCTCTCTCTCCCCATTAAGGTGCGATGTTCTCCCCTCTCTCCCTCTCTCGAAGTGTGTGAGGTTGGCATAGAAGGACCGTAGATCGGAGCAGCTGAGGTCGGCGTCGAGGACATCGAAGGCGGATCAGAGGTCGGGGGTTTTGGGGGATGGGCGGAGGGAAGTTCCGGTTAGGCACATGGTGATGGTGTTTGTGGAAATGTTTGTTTGGGGAGAGATAGAGAGAGGGGAATTTTTAATTTGGGGGTTTAGGGATGAATACAGTAAGGGAGTGTGTGTGTGTGTGTCGAGTACCTCTACCTGTACTTAATCTAAATTAATGTGAGAATGTTTTCATCAATTTTTATTAGAATACAAATTTTTTAGGTGCAACAACAGGAGATATCAAACCACTTCCCTCATATAATGGTTATGAAAATTTGAAATAAGTTGTTACCGGTTCCTTAACGGTTTGAGATAAACTTTCGGTTAATTAAGGCCTCGTTCACTTGCCACTTAATTTGCCACTTAAATCTGAAAACTTAAAATTTTCAGATTTAAGTTGTTGTAAAAGTTGTTCACTAACTAAAAAAATTAAGTACTTAATTTTTACCACTTAAAACTTAAAATTTTCATCTTAAGTGGCAAAGTTGCCACTTAAATCTGAAACTCCATTTTAATCAAATTACTTCAGGTTAGGTCTTGGATTAATTCGCTCTATCTTTAGTTACCCAAAGAACCGCTAGACACTGAAAATGGTCATAATAAAAAAATTCAGATTTTATTATATGATACATTTTTCAGACGTAAACAAACAGCTTGTTTTCAGTTTTCAGCAGTTTTCAGGTTCAGTTTTCAGATTTCAAACTAATAACTTAATTTGGATAAATTTTATTTTTCGGGTTAATATCTAATTTTTGGTTCTTGGATTAATTCGGTTACCCAAAGAACCGCTAGAACTGAACCATTTTAATTGGTTTGGTTGCATTTTCGGTTCTTAAAAAAATATTCATAAAACCGAACCATTTTTAACATTAAAAAACCGGTTCCGATTCTTCATATTTTGGACAAGAACCGAACTGTTCCCGGCCCTAGAATTAATCGTTTCCCACATATGGCGCCAGTTGTAAGGTCAACAAATCTTACGGCAAGAAGTGTTAACTCCACACAAGATTATATGCAGTAAGTGCAAGAAAGTAGGAAGAACACACAAATTTTTGGTAAAGGTCGTTCTCTGAGGCAATTAATTGTAGGTATGGTTTACGTCCACCATTGAGTAATGACTTGAATATTTTATTGATGATGCTAAAGATGATTATAGAGAGAGTAGTTATGGTTGCACTTAGTTTATTTTTTGGTGATCTGAAATGCTAAGGGCTAATTCCTTTTATAGATGCAAAGAAGTAGCCGTTACAATGTGATAAAATCCATTCTCCATGTTTAGGGGAAAGTAGAGAAAATGGAGGGTGTTTGTTGGTGTGGTGATAAGGTTGTTATTTGGTCATGGGCGTGCTGTGTTCCTGCTATGTGTTAGGCTTTAAATAGCTTCAATAAGCTTCCAAGAGCTCGGGCCATCTATAGGTCAAATCTTGAATTAGATATTTTTATCCCTTTCAGAGACTTTTAATTTGACAAAGGAGGGAGTAGTAGGTAATTACGTGAAAGGGACCCTTGTCCATAATATCCGGCCTATTATTAATTGTGCAACTTGACGGAAAAAATAATTCTATAAAGATTTGTTGTGAAGAAACAAGGATGGCCCACCTTGCACTCTAGTCTTTGTAAAGTCTTGTAAGGATAAAAATTTCAAATTAGTTGACTGACTTGTATTACTACGAAGGAAAAAATGTGTGTTCAATTCATTATCTATGCATTACTTACCATAACAAAACAAAGAGATTATAGTTAGAAAACTTAGAATGGACTATGTAATTTATTGAAATAATTCTAAAATACAGTCAATTAAATAATTAGATATAATAATCTATCAAAAAATATGTAATGTAAACTTACGCCGTACTCCTTTTGAAGTTTGGTAAAAGATAAGCCCTTAATTTATAAAAATATTATTACCTATTTCTTTTGCACAAAAATTTCTCTAACAAGTACTCCCATTTTCCAATATTCCGAAAAAACAATTTTATAAAGACTTTGTAATTAAGAAACAATTAATGATGACTCGCCACACACTCTAGTCTTTGTAAAGACTTTGAAAGATTAAATACAAATCTGTTGACTGAATTATACTACTAGGAAGGAACAAACAAATGCTCATTCATGGTCATGGAGACATTTTAATTAACTATGTATTCTTTCAAGTGTTGGATGGTTTTTCATCTGTTTCTCCTCCTCCTCCTCCTCCTTCCACAGTTTTCCTACAGCTCAGACTCCTCTGTTAGTTTAAATTCATCGGCGAACGTTAATCAGTCATGGTATAACCGACTCTACTATTCTATGTATAGTTGGCTCCATCCTACAAATAATTGGTATTGTGGTGACTGTGATATTAGACCTATCCTTTTAAGCACATACGAGAACTCATCTGATACGTTCGTTTTTGGATTTTTCAAGAACAGAAGTAATAATGCTATAAAAGATGGTTTCTTTCTTGTTATAGCTTTGCTCCCACTACATCAACTCAATGAGCCAGTTATTTTCTTATGGTGTGCAAACAGAGATAACCCAGTACAAGAGAACGCTACACTACATTTCACAGCCAACAGCGGCTTGGAATTGAAGGATGTTGATGGTACTCTCGTCTGGTCCACCAACACTTCTGCCCTCCCGCTAACTCGATTGAATATTAGTGATGGAGCGAATTTGATGCTTCTCGACAGTAACGACAACGTGATATGGCAGTCTTTTGATTACCCGACTGACACTTGGCTCCCCAACCAAAACATTTCTTCTGACAAAGGTCTTATCTCTTCCAATTCCATAGCGGACGTGGGTACAGGTTTGTACTCTCTGACTGTGGAGAAGCGTCTTTCAAATAGTCCCATCTCTTTGATTAATTCTGATCTCGTCGCTTGGATTAATTCTGACCCCCCAACAAGATATATGTCTCTCCCTCTAGTCTATGATAATTATTTTGAAAATTATGGCAGCATTGAAGGATTCTCTGTATTGTTTAGAGTCAATAGAACAGTGCATCGTTTCCAATATATTAGGCTGGAACCTAGTGGCCATCTAAATCTATATCAATTACCCGATTATAATGAATCACAGACAATAGCTTCATTTAATCTCTTCGATGGGATGGAGAGCGATTGTGATTACCCTACAGTGTGTGGCAATTACGGGGTTTGCACACAAAATGGGCTTTGTAGTTGTCCTGGTGCTGCTGGTAATTATAGTTACTTTACTCAAATACAAGTTTTAGAACCTAATCTGGGATGTAGACCAGTTACCCCTTTGTCCTGCAAAGATGCACATCTCCACACCTTTTTGGAGCTCAATGAGGTCACTTACTTCAATTTGGAGCCCCATCACTCAAATATGGATAGAGACAGCTGTAAAAAGGCATGTTTGGACAACTGCACTTGCAAAGCCGCCTTTTTCTCATCTGGAATTTGTTGTTTACAATCACAGATCTACTCTTTAAAGTACAGTGCTAACTCTGTCACATTTATTAAGGTTCAGAAACAGGCTTTGAAAGATAAAAGAAAGTTATTTTTGGTTGCTGTATTAGTATCCACTCTTTCAGTTGGTCTTGTGATCATTCTTGTTTCTTGTTACTACAAAATGCGAATAAACTGGAACAACAAGGAGGAGGAAGACAACGAGGGAGACGATCAAGTGATTGCATCACTGAAACGATTCCCATTTCTAGAGTTGAAATCTGCAACACGGGGATTTCAAGTAAAGCTTGGCCGAGGAGGATTTGGGTCCGTTTATGAGGGACATTTAGCCGATGGCACCAAAGTTGCGGTGAAATGCTTAGACTCCATTGGTCAAGGCAGAAAAGAGTTTCTTGCTGAGGTCAATACCATAGGGAGCATTAATCATTTGAATTTGGTGAGGCTGATTGGCTATTGTGTTGAGAAATCTAACAGACTCCTCGTTTACGAGCACATGTGTAATGGATCTTTGGATAAATGGATCTTCAATCCAGAGAGAACACAAGCTCTTGGATGGGAAATTAGGAGGAAAATTATCATGGGTTTAGCAAAGGGGCTGGAGTATCTTCACGTCCTCTGCAATCCAACCATCATTCATTTTGACATAAAACCCCAAAACATACTTCTAGATGGGGATTTCAATGTCAAAATTTCTGATTTTGGGTTAGCTAAGTTGATCGATAGGGACAAAAGCCAAGTGCTAACTGCATTGAAGGGAACTCCAGGATATGTGGCCCCCGAATTGTTTAGTGGCACCAACATCTCGGTAAAGGCTGACGTCTTCAGCTTTGGCGTCGTAATACTTGAAATTGTGTTTGGGCGGAAGAATTTGGATTCAACTCAGTCATGCCCATTGATTAACGTAGTGAAGGAAAAGGCAGAAAATGATCAGTTGCATGATTTAGTTGATGGATACCTTGAGGATATCCAGTTCCAGAAAGAAGAAGCGGTGAAGATGATAAAGATTGGGATATGGTGTTTGCAGGCTCACAACACGAGGCCGTCCATATCAACAGTATTGAAGGTTTTAGAAGGTTCAATGGATTTGGGCCATACTTTTGAATTTTGCTTCGCAACTACGCTACCTACTGAATCCCATCTACAAGCCAATGCAGGACAACTATCAACTCCACCAGCTGCATCAGTCCTATCAGGTCCTAGATGACGCATGTAATCAATTCTTCTTTTGTTCTTGTTCTTTTTAGTATTATTATTGCCACTTCTTAGGTTCATATTAGCACTATAAATATACATTCACAAGTTTGTGCGTGCATCTACCTATCCATCTTTATATACGGTTCTGTACACATCCCTTTGCTTATGGAGCTATGTAAGATTCAAATGTTTGTGAAACTGCTTTTTAATTAAGTCATTCCGAGTACCTTTTATGATCTGGTTTTTTTTCTACTTATGTTACATTCCTTTGCCTAATGATTCATTAACCTTGCTTTTCAGTTACAGTGGGGTTTTCCAGTTTTCTAGGTAGCGCGCACTACTGAATAAATGCGCATGTAATCAGTTCAATCATCAATGTTACTTAATTTATGTGACGAAATGGATGCCATTGAACTTGAAGGATCAGTATATGACAACTACAAAATTTTGGCAGCAATTCTTAGCTCAAAACTGTATAAGAAATTAACTCTTATAGTTTGTACTTAAGTATGCTTCCATCTTCTACATGTGGGAATTATCTTTCATTTTCTTTCCAATAATTCTTGAATGATCTATAACTGCTGGGCCACTTACTATTATTGACCTTTTTTTTTTAATTTTAAATCACATATATCTAATTTGCACTTGCATCGTGTACACACTAATGTAACACCACTAATTGCAACTTATGATGGCTTGCTTTGCTTCTCAATCTAGTGTTCTAGTCTTATGCGCTTATTTTATTGTACCGTATGTAGAACTTATATTTGGAATACATTACAGACGACTGTGGGTTTATTTTTCTGAGAGTACTTGAGGAATACTCCTTTTGTTCTTAACAAGGTGGTTCTGGACTCAATTCATTGTTGTTTTGTAAACAGAGATCTAATGCATTGACTATGTGCAAAAACACTAACATCTTAGTTAAGAACATCTCGAAAACGAAATAGCCCGAAAGATATCAGTGGTCTTCTAATTTAGGATGGAATGAATATCTAGTTTTTGGTCTTATCATTTCGCTATTCTAGGAATAATACTTTTCCTCAAGCAAAAAAATGTAGGACTGTGTATAAAATGCATACATGGATCTAATGTGAATCCAGCAATGAAAAATATCCCAGAATTCTGTAAGATCGAGTAAAAACAAATGTACCAGCTTAATGTCAAACAATGTGTCAAAAAGTTCACATGTTGTGTGGAGTCCACCGGTACATTTTCTGAGACATCACTCGACTGTTAACATGGACATTCAAGTTTGAAAGTGTGTAATCACATGGTCAATGCTTACAATTATACCATATAAAGTAACAAAATTTTCCATATGGAGTTTAATGGCCTGCTCCAGGACTAAGAATTGACTGCAAAATCCAGTCAATTGTTGCTAGGTGGAAAGTAAAGAAAGTTTGATTAGCAACCCTTTCAAGGCCCTCAACACTCTGTTAGCGTGAGTTTATATTAGGAAGTAAATATCGTTATATTAAATACAGAGCATTGTGTAATATTTCTTGTATTAATTACTTAGTTGACTAGAGTGTAATTAACTTAATTATCTCGTGCAATTTTCCTATATAAATTCCCCCGAAGGTCAGATGAATATAGCACAATTCATTCTCTCAATTTTCTCTAAAGTGTTCATTCTATTTGACTCACTTGGGAAAGAAGGTGGGGGCAGTATTGCCCTTTGGAAGGGCATTTAGCGGTACCAAATTGTTCTCCATTCTCAATATCTTTGTTGCTTCTAGAGATGGTGCATAGTAACAGATTGTGAAAAGCACAAAAACAAGCAAAAGAATGCTCAAGGGATCCATGCAGACACAGAGGCTTTTAATAAGGCTTGATAATTATACATGTTTGTTTATGCATATATGTATCTATATAATTAGGGGTAATAGTACTGTTTTTATGACTGATAGGGTGTTCCATAAAAAAGTTGGGAATGATTTGAAAATAGGTATACGCACTACTGATTTTATTTTTTTTTGTTGAAAAACATATGCTTAATTTGGTGAAATATTCTTATATTTTTCAGGTTTTAAATTGAATAAAATTTCTAGGACTGTTGGTAATTAAGTAAAAACTTAAGACATAACCGAAAGTAAGAAACTACGCTTTACTATCAAAATCGCAAACTAGTATGATACCAAGACATAATGTGTTTGCAATAAAAAATGGGTACTATATGTCAATCATCCCGTAGGCATCGAAACCGAATTGTATATGGCTACAACCCTAAATCTCTGACAGGGCTCTAACCTTGGATGCAACTAGGGATTCAACCCACATCTAGTATCGATACTCGGGCACCAACCCGTTATCTGTAATAGCGATTACAACCGCTGCAGCTACAACTCCACTCAATGATGGGCTTCAACCCAATCATATGGCAAGGCTATAACCCTCCATGGTAAGGCTTTAACTTACTACATACGTGGATAACTGTGCCAAAACATCAAATTAACAAATAACAATAAAACATCAAAGGGCTATCACATTTTAGTATATCATGAACCATTTGTCTCGAATATGATATCAATATTATGCTACATCTATAATCCCACTAATAGTTCATGCAAATGGTCAGTAATATGTATATTGCCAACATCTATTATTTATCAATATACATCTTGGTGGGTTTTCATCAAAATTACCATATGAGCTTTACATAGTGTTTGTGTGTATAATCTTCATATCCATAAGATATTAAAGCCAAATAAAATAATAAACCCATCAATTATACCAATCTAAGGTAATACATCAAAATCTACCAAAACATTTCCATCTTGATGGGGTTCAAGTCTATTTATGGGGAAAAGATGGGGGGGACTTGTTGGATCATTAAATTGAAGCAATAATATACTGAAATCAATCATAAAGAACAAATTAATCGAATCCAAACGTAGGGCCGGCAATATCTAACCCAACACGCTAACTCGACACAAACTTGACACAAAAGTTAGCGGGTTTGGGTCAAGCATAAACGAGTTTTGGTCAATTTCGGGTTAGACATACTTCACCCCACGAACTAAATGGGTCGTGTTTCGGGTTAACACACTAACTCAAAATTGACCCACAATTAACATTATTATTTTTTATATTTTTTCCAGCTATATATATATTATTTATTTTTCCATCTTGCTTGGATAATTATATTCTCGTTTTGAGTATCAGTAGTATATGATAGTTATTATGTTTTTGATGATAGATAAACTATTATTTTTTTTATGTTTTTGCTTGGGTGATGGAATGCTATATATTTTGACTCTAGATTATTATTATCATATCATTTTGATTAAATATTGAATTTTGGTATTGGGTGATACTTATTATTACTTATAAAAATTTAAAACTATTATAAAATAATTTAATTGTTTTTCTATGAGACTTAATTGTTATTATAATCTTAATAGATTAATTATGTCGTACCGAGTTGCAAGTTTAACGCAACCTGTTTATTAAATAGGTTAATCAGGTCATGTCGTGTAACATGTAAAATAAACAGGTCGTGTTCAAGTTAATATGAATAACACTTTTAGTTAAACGGGTCATGTTGGGCTTGATACTAATATTGTAATACTTGTGTGTTGACATGATCCGAACACGACATGCGAAGTCGAATTGCCAACCTTACCCAAACCCTATACGTTAGGTTTTACACAAAATTACCAATTTTAAGCTCAAATTTTTAAATGCAACACATGTTAGTAGAAAACAAGTTTGGGTACTATTTGTCCCCACTTAATTTGAATATTTAACTTTAGATGAAAGGCTAGATGGAAATGATGAGGTCTGACCCTATCTTAATTCCAACCTTCTAAGCTCCATTGGAAGAAATACGAAGAAGATCGAGGATCAATAATGAAATTGTAGTTCCAATCTTGATGTATGTTGTTTGATTCCTCAAAATCCCCACAAATCTCCACTCTCAACTTCTCTCTGGAGTTTCTGATGGTTAAGGAGTGAAATGTTATAAGTTTAGGTTTTTTTTTTTTTTTTTGGTTTTTGGAGGGGTGGGTAGGTGGGTGGGGGGAGGGGGTGGAGTTGATACGACATAATACAAGTCGAGTTAAAATAAAATAATTCATGTCAACTCGTCCTAGGAAATAGTCTACTATTTTGAAAAATAAGCTATTGTTTTAGAAAAATAGTCTACTATTTCCTACACTAGAGAGTTGCAAAATAATTACCGAGCCATGCCACTTGAATAGTCAAGTTTTTTCTTTTAAAAAATATAGTCTACTATTTTCTGGGAATTTAAGCATACTTTCCTTTAAACAAACATTTTAATCCCTAATTTTACGTAATTAATAAATCCACAAGTCTCCTGAGCCAAATAATCACATAATATGGACTTAAAACCAAAATAGCACAATTGTCAAAAGCCCAAACGAAACAAAGGGTTTTTGACTTCCAAAAGCTTCGATTCTTGTTATTAATGCACCGAATTGGAGCTAGGAATGACTACTCAGGAGCCATGGAAGCTAACATAAAGGAAATCGGGCAACCATGGAAGCTAACATAAAGGATATTGGAGCTAGGAATGACTAGTTGGGAGCAATGCAAGATGAATTAGATGGCAAAATTGGAATAGTCTAAGCACTAGTGAATGTTCTGTTGGCGACCTTCAACAGGCAGTTCATCTGGATAAGGCATCAGTTGGATACTAGAGGTCAGGATTTTACTGGTAAAGCTGCGGCTAGTGACCCCAAACGTAAGGGCCTTTTAGAAACACCTACATTTTTTGTTAGTATGGGCAGTCCAATCATTATGGTGAGGGATGTGAGGAATGGATCCAGCAGTGGAGGAACATTTCTGATGATGACAAGGGCACAATAACCCTTTGCCAATAACAAGGTACCTCGGTATGATTTTCCCTATTTTGATGGTAATGATCATGTAGTGGATTGTCTACAATAGTGTAACCGTTTTTTCCTTTTGTATCATATGCATGAGGATCAAATTGTACCGTTTATGTCCTTACACTCGGAAGGAATAGCCAAAAAATGGTTATTCTTTAAGTTTAACATTTCCACTGTTAGCAAGTCCATTTTTCGAAACAACAGTTCTTGAAAAAATTCATTGATTAGGGGTACTATAATGTTGTTGCAAAACTACACGAGTTGAAACAAGTAGGGAGTGTGGATGATTATCAAAGTAGGTTTAAGGAATTGAGGGTTCAGGTTATAGATAAGGAACTATTAATGACTGAAGCATATTTCATTTCTAGTTTTGTGTGTGGTTTCGGGGGGGGTGGTGTGGTGGCTGTTACAAAGGGAACTAAGGAATTTTGTGCATACCTTAAAACAAGCAAACCTAGAGGTTGCAAGAATGGTTTAATAGTTTGTTGGCCAAAGCCAAAACCATTATAGCCCTAAACATAACCTACTGACTAAACCATCTTCCAACAGCCTAAAAACCCATAAACTACTTCCACTACTAATACCAATACCACCAACACACTAAACACATACAAACCTTCTCAACTCACATACCCATCTTCCACCTCGCTAAAGTCTGAAAATAAGCCTACTACCCTCAACATAAAAAGTTCTCTTACTATTATGTTGCTAGTCAGAAAAATTTCTCCAGCTAAGATGTAAGCAAGAAGAGAGAAAGGTTTATGTTAGAACTGTGATGAGAATTATTCTTATGGGGATAGGTGCAAGAAAATGGAACTTTTCCTCATTAGTGGTAAAGAAGAAACATGAGTGGGTGAAGAAGTATTAGCCACTGAATTATCAATTGTAGAAATACTGAGAGAACAGGCACTTGATAATGAAGAAGGCATTTCACTTCATGTAATATCTTGCAGTGTGCCCTAACAAACTTTGATACTTAAAGGCCAGAGCAATAAGTATTTTAGTTGATTATAGTAGTTCCCATAATTTCTTAGACCTTCATGCTATGCAAGTTAATCCCTACTTTTAAGCTTATGATCATATTGTTGATGGTAGTAGAAACAACACTGCCTATGACCTAATTTCAATTGGATAGTGCCAAGAAATGCCTTCACTGGCAATATGAGAATTTTACCATTGGGTGGGTACAATATGATACTAGGCGCTGAGTGATTGAAATAGGTGGGACCACCCCAATCACCTCAATATGAGTATGGTGAGAGATGGCAAGCTGATTACACTATAGGGTGAAACAATGAGTGGATGGGAGTTGCAAGTTATTTTAGGTGGTTCATTGTACAACTTTTGTGCTAGCCTTCAATACAATTCCATCAGCTAGCTTACCTATATTTCGAAAAAGGCTGCCTCAAACCAACAAACTCCAAGTTGCATTACTTAACTGTTACAAGACTACCAAACCATTTTTCAAAAACCTATAGGCCTTCCCCCACACAGTGTGACGCCTTGAATCCCGTTATAATATTTTCACCTTTAGGACCCGGTTAATCACGGATGTCGTGCGCGACGGCGGGTTTATAATATAAAAATTACTACTTTGAAAAACTTTTTCTTTAATAAAACATGATCCGAATCAAGTTTCGTTTTACAAAATCTTGGCATGTGGAGTTATTTATGTGACAAACTGACTTATACAACCAAAGCCATCTCATACAAAAGGAAATCCCATCCGGTTAAATTCAAAGTCCACTTCACATATAGAAATCCACTTAACAAGTTTCATCGAAGATGGTTTACACATCCAAACTGATATCAAAGCTTATACAAAAGATCGTTTACAAAATAACAAAACTAATCCTTTTATACAACAAGGTCCTTTTCATAAAAGACCCAAAAGACAGTCTATGGACATTAGAGGCCACTAGACTCGTAAACACGTGCCAACCTCGATGCTTGACCTGCAAAACTGTTAGAAAAATAGGATGAGCCAAAACTGGGCTCAGTGGGAACTATATAGGTTTTGTATATGAAAATACACACTGCAAGCACATGCGCGTGCTTCTTTATATAAAATAATTTCTTTAATGAAATAGTCAAAACCATGCAATGCAATGCAATTCATACATGGGTGTATGCCGAACCCCACTAGGATTATCATAGTCATCGGAAGCTAACTATCTAACTACCCGATCTCTCCCCTAGCCGTTCCATAAGATTAAACTTTAGGGAATTTCCACAACTCTAAGAGGTCGCTAGTCAAAACCACCTCGTATCAAACTCTAGCTTCCTAAGGTTCGACATGCTACGGATTATCTACTCTCAACTGTAACCCCACGCTCTACTACGCTATCGGGTCCTTATCGTTTTATCTTTAATTATAGTACGTTACGGATTCCATACTCGGCCATCTAGTAGGCACTATACACAACATATCCGAGGCACTATATAATCAACTATACCATATAAGATATGATACTATACAATACTAATGACAGCATCAATAATAACACATATCCACAACATATCAATCTATATCGTATCTCTTGTATAATGCCTCAATTTTTTCCTATGGTCTGACCAGGCCCAGAACAACAATTCCAGCGAATCTTGAAGGATCTGAAGTGCTTATCCATGTGTCCTCCAAGTGGGGTGGTGACTCAAGGACTTGGTTTTTCAAGTAAGTCATTCGGAGATAACCTAGGCATGACAT
Source organism: Lonicera japonica (assembly GCA_021464415.1). Taxonomy (NCBI): domain Eukaryota; kingdom Viridiplantae; phylum Streptophyta; class Magnoliopsida; order Dipsacales; family Caprifoliaceae; genus Lonicera; species Lonicera japonica. Next base: position 25,847,463 of record CM038471.1, read on the forward strand.
TTTCCCAGGGACGACATTTTGAATAGTTAACTTAGAGAACACCCATATAAGTCTCCAATGACGCCCGAGATGAACCACACCAGTAGACACCCTAGCAGGGCAATGTCTGTTAATAGCCTAATTACTTTCCGGGGACTCACCATTTGGGTAGGTAGTAGCACGTGGGACTTGCTTCACTAGCCGGAGAAACTTTATAGCCTAGAACACATAGTCTAAGGGGGAGGCAAGATATACAGAGTGGGCTGTCCTTTCATTGGATTTCAACCACTCGGTGGAGGACACCGATCTTCTTTTTCCGTGCATGGTTTAGGAAATTTCACCCATAGGTGGCAATTAGGGGGCTCATCTTCGAGTCACGGTTAACAGTTCTTCCAAAATTGGCTAGGAACTAAACCGGTCCCAGCCCTATATATCTCTGTTAACTGGACATAGATATTTCAATTTTGAAGTTAACTCAATTCCCAGTTGAATTTTTTTAATATAAAATTTGGTAGGGATGATCTACTAACCATGGAAATCATCTCCACCAAGTTTCGTCAAAAAAATCATCTGTTTGACCTTGCAAAATGCTCAATCTGTGACTTAAGGTTCTTAAGTTAAGACTTTACTTGAAATTTACCCTATATATATACATTATATATATATATATATGTAGTTGTAACTAAGCATGTATATGTATATATACAATATACATATATAACTTCCCAATGGTTTTCGCAAGAACAAAAGAAAGGAATACAAGTCAAGTTTTCTACTTTGTCCTAAAACGTACGCTTCAAGTGCACAACATGTGCCATTATGTTAATAAAAAAACACAAGAAAACTGTCAGTGATTTGAGGCCTCTTGCAACAAAATTAATAGTTTAGGGCATAAATTCTTTAAATTGATAGTTCAAAAGGCGAAGTAATACGCAGGTCACAGTTCAAGGAGCCAAAATGTAACTAATTACCCAATGAAATAATTACATACAACACCTTTGCCATATAGTAAATGAAACTACTATTGCTAAAACAAAAATTATTTTTTTTAGAGTAAATAGTGCATTGAGATGTTATACATCATGCAACCAATAGATCACATATCGATTTGATACTCACTATATCTATTTTGGCAATAGCATTACCCGTAAAGCAAATCCTCTAATTGTTGAATGGCCTACTTGTATCATCAAGGTAAGACCTAATAATTTCAATTTGCAATTTCCTAAGGCCAACAACCAACTCCATTGCTTCATTTAAGGCATCTCGAAAGCCCACCAGCGCTTCCTCTAAGGCTGCGTTTACTAGATAGTATAGGCAAATGTCATTAAGAATGAGGCCATATCTTTCCTCGTACCTTATAACTCTTTCCTCCGCGCATTCTAAGGCTTCGGATATTAACTTTAATTTTTCTATTGTGGTTTTTTTGGTTTGCCATTTCTTCAAACTTGGTAGAAAAAAGAAGAGTGATGAAGAGAAACCTAGTACAGCAAATACAAATCTGCATATAATCCATGTATGGAGTTTTGTGTGAGAATTGAAACTCATTAAGGAATGTAATTAAGAAAGATAAAAGGATATATAATAATTCTTTGCTTTCAACTTGTGCTACTTTGGGCTACGTTTGCTTTTCCCCTTTGCTTGCCCACTCCTCATAAGGAATAATATTGAGCAAAATACTATTTCCTAGCTCTTTATTTTGAAAATTTTGCATTTTAGTCTAGGATTATCTTTTAAATTTATAAAATCAGACTTTTTTTTTCTGAGCTGAGATCAAACTAAAAATACGTCTATATTAGCTATTTTTGTCCCCCTGCCTCATTTATTAAAAAAAATGTGCTATCTTATACTATAATAATATTACGAAACAAGTTTACTTATCTCTTTTAATTAATGTTGTGTAATTAATTATGCCTTCCTCTTTCCACTTCTCCATTTCAACTTTTCCTATCCTCAATATCATAATATATATATATATATACACTTTCATCCATTCATGCATATTTGCATAACCCTTCAGATCACTCGATTCATTTGACACAATAATTCACTGTTGCACCTATAAATCCACGAGTATACGACAAAAAGATTTGTTACTTCATTCAATGCTTTAGAAAGTTAGTCGTAAATCTAATGCTTTTTGAACCAATCTACCTAAGGACACAACGTTTTGGACCATTGATTTAACTCCAAAAGTTTTAATTAAGGACAAAATGTAATAAAAAGGAAAATACATTTAGTTTTTTTTTTTTATTATTAATATTTACAGTAATAGGTGTAATACCGACTTTAACCCTCTCTATCACCAACTAATTTAATTCCATTTTTAAATTATATGTTTCTATTCCACAAAATGTGCCTTTTTAAATTATTATTTTTATTCCACAAATCAAACCATTTTCTTTCTCCCTATGTTGTTCGTGACAAATAATCCAAATTTTATTCTTTTTAATTCCAATAATAGAGCTTCCATTTGCTTTCTCTCCCTCCATTACGCGCGCAAATCATACTATTGCTCATTAATTTATTTTATTTAAGTAGTGTTAGATCTTGTTGGTTCAAAATAACTATAAACCCTAGGATCGATCATGTCATATCATCAAGAATCAATAAATTAATTTGCGGAAGCGTACCTGAATCCATAGCGAGTGTTTATAGCCGAGTGGTTGGCCTTCTAGATCAACACGTATTTCTTAAGAGAATCCTTTATGCATTCTCTCTGCTCTCTGTGATGATGGGAGCTCAACAGGGACAAGATACGTACGTATGATCTGGGGACCATAAACACAATATATATATAGATAGTAAACCCTACTATCTATTTAGTATTTCTATTTTAGCCATCATAAAAATAGAATTACTCTTAAGTATCTACACATTAAAGGCCCACACCCTATTAGATACATTTAAGCCCAAATAACTTAAACCTTATTTGATCACTTTTAAAGTGGGTTTAACCATTCGATAGTCCACAGCACATAATTGTTTCACATATAAGCCCAATGTTGAATTAAGGATCCAACAAGTAGATCCATCATCATCTACTTTTTAAATTTAATCCATCATCAACAATTTCACTTCCCTTCCCAATTTCTCACGTCATTAAGGTAAGTCACAAATCATTATTCACTCGTTTGATCCTTATTTTAAATACTAGGTATTGCCCGTGTCGAATGGCACGAAAACTTAAAAAAAAATTGACAATTAAAAAATATATAATATTTAAAAAGAGTAAAACTGTAATAAGCAACTTATTTAACTGTCAAGAACGCCTGCGAGGGGGGTGAGAGATTTAATTTGCTAAAACCGAACTTAAGATACTAAAAAATATATTCAACTCGATTAATTGAAATCCTCAAATTTGCCTCCGTTTATGATCTATATTATTAGGAAAAGAAACATCAAATCAATAGTTTATTAAATAAATATTTCACATTTAGTTATAATAAATAAGATAATTTTTTGGCCATTAAATATGTTTTCAAAATATCAAATCAAAGAAGTCAACAATTCTTTCTCTCTATCTCTCTCTCTCTCTTATTCCACCAATCTACTCCATTTGTCTCACTTTTCTCTCTCAATTTTTTTTATAAAAAACTTAGAACAAATTTACTTTAAATACAAATTATTAAAATTTGCATATTTGAAATATACTTATCGATACCTATAAAATAAGATCAATTATAATTATATAAAATTATGTCTAGAAGAAAAAATGTTAAAGAAAAGCAACTATAACCCACTTTTCTCTATTTAAACATGTTTTTTTCTTCATATAACTTACATTCAAATAACTTTACACAATATATTTGTTTCTAATCCAATTCTAACCTAATTTTTCCTTTAGTTTGAAAATATAAAAGATATATGTTTTTATTTAATCTTTTAAAAACTTAAATAGTTTGTTTAATTTTATTTTTTTTAAAAAGCACGTTACTTTTGTAAACCAATGTTATTTCCAATGGTCCATCTATTAACAATTAGCAAAACCTTTCCTCTTTTTTTATAATAAAATCATATTATTTTTATAAACCAATGTTACTATCTGTGAACAATCCAATCCATGACTCTCGTGTGAATACTGATTTTCTCATAAAATGAGTCTCTTGCATTTTAGTCCTGAGTCCGATCAGGTCGCGGGGTGCGGGGTAGCGCCTCGTTAGGAAATTTGAGTTTTTTTGAGTGTTTTTGTGCTTTTTTGTGAGCCAACTGCAGCCACCAACCGTACGGCTGCCTGCCAAACGTACGGTTGGCACCTAGCCGCAACCTCCAGCCGCACATACCAACCGCACGCCCCAACCGCAAGTCCCAGCTGCACCCCCTGCGGCTGGCCTCTTTTGGAGCATTTTTGGCGGAAATTTCCCTATAAATAGGACCCTTGAGGTCTCATTTGGGATCATCAACACGTACTCACTAGTGTTTTTAGTAAGGTGAAGTTCTGTCAAAATTATTAGAGAGTCTCTTTTTTTGGAGAATTTCTAGAGAGAGAAAGTTAATGAGAGGGAAGGGTAATGAGAGAAAAGCTTAGAGAGAGAAATTTCTAGAGAGAGAAGGAAGCAAGCAAGGCAATCAAAGCAAGCTACCTCCGTTCTTCTTCAAGCGCTTCAGGTATGTAATACCCCCGCCTTAATCCACAGGATGACACCTGTAATTAAGACCTAGAGTGTTACTAACCCACCGTAGTAGGGCTAAGATAGGTATATAATGAAGGGAAACAAACAAGTAACAACATGCATATCAAAGGTTCAAAGCAGGGGGTATATAACATATAATAACGTTTAAGCATGCAACATACATGTATACCCAAACCATATGAATTCACAAAGTATATAACTCATCGGGCTAGCCGTGGCTTCCCGGAAAAAAAATACATGTATATACACCAAAAATGAAATGTATCAGAGCTTCTATTTCGTCCCTGATCCCGCCGCTTCTTTATATTCATGAGACTCGTGAATACCTATAGGAATTTAAATAAATAGGGTGAGCTATACGCTCAGTAGGGGTAAGTAGTCACATATAAGACATAATTCAGTTTAAAACCTTATGTTCATTTTATAATGCATGCGTATGCCAATGCAGGTTACCTCCCTTGTGTCAACCATAGAGTAACATAGCCAGAATACATCAATATTGAACCGAAATATAACAAGGGCCTGACCGCCCGAGAGAAGATCCGATAATGATCATAAATTGGCCTATCGGCCCCAGAATATATCAATCAATCATAATCAATTTAGACCACATGTCCACCGATAGTAAAATAATCACTGAATCATCAGTGCCTTGCCAATTTGCCTATGTTCCCGGACTCCACACCGGTGGCTGATAGGCGGCCATACATTGCTCCCTCAGGGGTTTAGGACTTTTCAACCAAAGGGCACCGAGCCCTGCCTATTTTTTCCATCCCGGCAAGCACTATATTGATACAACCATCTGTTCTTGAGAGACGCCAGCCCTCCATCTTATTCACAAACCACTGAATCCTTTACAAAGGCCAATAATAGAACCACGAACCGAGGAATTGATCCAGAGCTTACCATGATCTTTTGAGCCTTTGGTTGACGCAATAATGGTGTATACAGTATGCAAACATGCTCATTTATACAAATATCAAGCAAACTATGCCATACACATTCAAGTACAACCAATTCTATATCTCTTGGTGTGTATAAATCAATTAATAGTTCCGTTTTTCCTCACAAACAATATCCATACCACCAAGAGATATCGTATATGATTCCAATAACATAGTACAGCCAGTGGGTAAGGCATATCATGCTTTAAATCATGCAAACATAGTTTTATAAATCAAACAACAATATGAACCCTTTTTGTCATTAAGTGTTTCACACAAATAATGATCAAAAATCATGATTCTTGAGTAAATAAAGCATAATATCATGTTTTGAAAGCCATAGAACCCCTACCTCGACTTATCAATAAGGAAGAAGAAAATTTGAATGCTCAAGCCTTATCCGAAGAAATCCCAGCGAGAAAGACGATGAATAGTGACCAAAAAGATGATTCGGAGGATTTGGAGTTTTTATATCGGATTGATATTGAAAAATGAGTAAAAATCCTTATAAGAACCACCTTTATCTCTCTCTAAAGCCCTCGAGTTGATATGAAGAAGTTTTGGGTGTTTTGGGGATAAATGGTGAGAAAAGGAGGTTAAAACTCTAGAAAATTCGCCACACAGGGGTTTGGGACCGATCCTAAGATTTCTGGGACCGATCCCAGAAACATTCTGTCCAAGCTTAATTTGGCTGCATTAATCACTGTTCGTAATTTGGTTATAACTTCTTGCTTGGAACTCGAATTTGGGTGATTTTTATGTCCACGGAAAGGTAATTCAAAGATCTACAACTTCTTAATTGGACGTTTTCCCAAATTATGGATATATTATCCCCAAAAATTCGCCAAAACATTACCGAATGACCCAAACCAAGTGGCGGGCCTACTTTGCACCCTATTTTGACCCACAAGGAGTGCGAATTAGCCCTCGGTCAAAACATGAAAGTTGTAGAATGGTATAAAAACTAGACACTAACGTGAACGGAATACTAATCGGATGAGAAACGAAGAAATTACGATAGTCCAAAGTTAGCTAAAATCAACGACTCGCAAATAATTAAAACTTCCTATTTATCAACCGAAATCAATTCGGACCACCCGAATCATCAAATGATCATTCATATATATATATATATATATGAGACTAATACAAGATAATTATATACAGGATGTTACAAGGTACGTCTTTCTAAAACCTTTCTAATTTCAATACTGCATTTAAATACCAATTTTAATACATAAAATTAGATAACATGCAAAGAAGTCCACTGTTTTCAAAATAAATCCTTTCTAAATTTTACAAGAAAACTAAAATCTGTTTTGACACGTTTTCAAAACAAAACAAAAACATAAAAACAATTTCCAAACAAATGAAGCTACGAGACTCTGATTTTATTCTACGAATGAATACGTAGGAGCTCGCAAAACTCGAGTCTGATTACAAAATACTGTTTTAAACTAAATTTATTCGAAAAATACTATTTTAAAATGCAATTCAAACTACTTGCAATATATCTAAATAAGGAATTAAATATATGATCCATTAAGAGACCGAAAGGGCGAATTAGGTGCATAATACCTTCCCAATTCGTAACGTAGTTCCTGAACCCTAGCAAAGCAAGTTTTCAATCAATATCTGGTTTTAAACGTATGAAAGATAATTCATTTTTGAATTGTCCTTCATACGATCTTTAGTTTGTTTTCTTGTAAAACAAACTGGCAACTCTACAAAACACGTTTTCCTTCAAAACAAAGAAACCGAGAATGAGGACTCTTCTCTCGGGAGTGTGAGGTTCGGATTCTCACACTATCAATGGTACCATTTGTTTAGAATTAAAATTTTAGAAATATATAATGTCATTATAATAATATTCAGATATATTAATTTTTCCAAATATTTATTTTTATATGTTTTGGTGAATGATTGGGGATGACAAATTAACCCAACTCTACCTTAATGAGGTGGTAAAAAGGGTTCAAATTTGAACATATCATAAAACGGAGGTGAATTTGAGGTTTTCAATTAATCGGGCTGAATATGTCTTTTGGTATCTCGAGTTCAGATTTAGCAAAACCGCCTCTCACCCCCCCCCCCTCGCGCACGCACTTGACAATTAAATTAGTTATTTACTAAAGATTTACGCTATTTAAATATTAGGTATTTTTTGCTTAATCTCACTATTTTTTATCTATCAATTTTTATTTTACATCGCCGTGCCATTCGTCACTGGCAATGCTTAGTATGTTTAAATTCTAACCCTTTTCACCATCTCATTGGGCTTGGGTTGGGTTAATTTTTCATTCACCAAAACATACAAAAATAAATATTTGGAAAAATTAATATATCTCATAATAACACTATATATTTCTAAAATTTTAATTATAAACAGATGGTACTATTGATAGTAACACCGGTTTACAAAAATAATGTGCTTTTATTAAAGGAAAAAAAAAGAGGAAGGATTGTGCTAATTGTTAATATATGGTACCATAGGTAATAACAAACTATTTAAGTTTGTAAAAGATTAAATATAAACATATATCTTTTTTATATTTTTAAACTAAAGGAAAAATAGGTTAGAATTGGATTTGAAACAAATATATTATGTAAAGTTATTTGAATGTAAGTTATATGAAGAAAAAACATGTTTAAAGAGAGAAAAGTGGTTTACAATAGCTTTTCTTTAATTTTTTTCTTATAGACATAATTTTTTAATTATAATAGATTTTATTTTATAGGTATCGATAAGTATATTTCAAATATGCAAATTTTGATAATTTATATTTTTTGTATTTAAAGTTAATGTGTTTTAAATTTTTAAAAAAAAGTTAATGAGAGAAATGGAATAAATTGGGGGGGGGAGAGAGAGAGAGAGAAAGAGAGAGAATTGTTGCCTTTTTTTGATTTGATTGTTTTAAAAACACATCTAATGGTTCAAAATTTATCTTATTTATTGTAACTAAATGTGAGCCATTAATTTGTTAAATTATTGATGTGATATTTTTTTCTCTTATAATATAGATAATTTCTTATGTACCCTTCATCAGGCTGATTTTTAGCACGTTTATTTTTTCACTTTAATTAGTAATAACTAAATTAATTAAAATTGCATTGCTTATCTAATTTGCTGTATATGTCATTATTAAGTGGATTTGAAAAGTTTAAATGATATTTGAATTAATGTAATAAAATTGATACTAATTAGGGCTCTATTAGTCCCATTCAAACAAATTACCTTATAATTCAAACAATACATATGAACACAAAATGATAACAATAATCCAAACCAACCCTTGGCTTGGAATATCATCCTCTCAGCCCCAAATTTTCTCTAGTTGAGAAAAACAGAGTCAACTCTTTTACTAATTAAATTCATTTATATACAAGTTACAAGTACAAATATTCTGATTTTTACATTCCCAATCCTATTAATTGTTTCTTTAGCACGTTTATACCTCCATCTTAAAAAGAAGGTTCAAGATGGACGTTCATTTTTTCATTTTTTATTTTTTAATTTTTAATTTTTAAAAATTAAGGGAGGTCTAAGTCTCTCCCTTAATCCTACAAACAAAGAAAAAACTACCTACCATTTACGTTATATTTTCTATATATATCTTGTAGCATTTATATAATTTTGTTTCCTTTTTCTTGGTTAGGATATACTATCCCTCTCTCTAACAAACACATAGATGTATATATATATATAATGATATCTCTCTCTTTGGTTTATTTTTTGTTCAAAAGGTTCTCTTTAGGTTGCATTGAGGCTGTCAAATGTGAGAGAAAAAGTGTAAGATTTCTCTTTTCCCTATTTATTGTTCATTTATTCTAATCCAATTTCACAAAAAATATATGAAAAAATTAGGTGGTTGTTATTTGGATTAAACATTGATGTTTGATTAGATATTAGATATTAAAATGTCTTATGGATTATGGATTATGAATTTATGTTAATATGTCTAATTCTAATTATATATGTATTTGTGTTTGGTGTAACTTAAAATTCCTACATAACTTAATATGTCTTAGATATAATTGTATATGAAACTTAAAATGCCTACACAACTTAATTTGTCTTAGATATAAATGTATATGAAACATAATATGAAACTTAATATGCCTAGTATATTTAATTTGAATTTTACTAACATTTGTCTGTCTAAAGATTATTATTTTTCATGTACAAATTTGTTTATTTATGATTGTATATTTTTTCACACATGTAATAAATTCAATGTGTTATTTTTTTTTTATCCATTTATTGGTGGTTGTCTGTTAATTGACAAATTGATTAGGTTGTTTGAGATGATTATTGTTTGAATTTGAATTATTTGACTTCCTAGATTTTAGTTTCTAGTAAGAGTTTAAAAACTGGTCAAATTCATTAGGTTGCTTGAAGTTGTTTAATTTTTTGAAGGGAGTTCTTAAATAAACTTACATAATCCGTTTTCTCAGCCCAATAATAAAATACTTTCTTCTCAACCCATTTATTTTTTAAAAAAACTTTCAATTCACCCCAATGGTGGAGTGAGTTTACTGAATGCACTATTGAAACGTTAATTCCGTCGTCACTAAAACTAAAACATGAAAATCTTATATAAATCAATAAAAATATTTTTTAATGAAGACATTCAATCTACCCCATTTTTTTTATACATAATAATGACATACCACCTGTTTTTTATAAATCAAATAATAAAATTATTTTTTTATTGCACATCCACAAAATTCAATATTGACCTCACAAAATTCCTAATTAGAGATAGAGTTAAGCCCCATAAGTGACAATTTCATAACAACAATAATAATTTTAGACTTGTAGGCGACCAACTGTTTAAAATGAAATATCTGATCAAAGTAAAAATTAATTAGTTAGTTAACACAATATAGTTACCTTGTCCGTTTTCAATAGCTAATAATAAAATTTTAATCTTCGTAATATTATTGTCTCCGATACGGCTGTATCTAATGAATTGAAAAAATAAAATAGTTTTTATAAAAATAAATCATTTATTAAAATATTTTGGAACTAGAGTCGTAGAATTATTTGTTAGAAAGAATGGACCTTTCTTATTTAAAAAAATTTAAATGAGTGAAAAGATAAATTAGTGGCATTTTTTTTCAAGTATAGAAATTGGGGTGAGAAGAAAGAATCTTACGCTATTTTTCAGGTTAAGATTGTCGTAATATTGACTTCTAGTGGGGTGGGAAAACAGATTATGTGGGTGTATTTAAAAACAACTTTTTTTGAATTTGAATTTAAAATTATTTGGTTTCGTGGATTTTAGTTTCTTACAAGATTTTAGGGATCAGATTAATTTTGTAATTAATTACATGACAATGGTATCATAGGAATAATATTAGTATAATTCAGTTTCTTAATTATATTAACTTATTTTTAATTCTCTGTCTTTTGTGTTGTTTGTATTTTAAACAAAATTTTGGATTTTAAACTATTGGTCTAAAAGTTGTGTCCTTTAGTAAATAGATAATAAGACTTTTGTCCTTAGAACCAGAAGCAGCCCCCCCCCCCTCCCCCCCCCCTCCCCCTTTTTAATGAAATAACTTTTACATAAAATATATATACTAATAAAAATTATATATATTTGAAATCTACCCATCAAGACCAAGAAATCAAGATCCATTGCCATTATAAGATTACGTACACGTAAACTCCAAAAAGGTAATAATAATAATAATAATAATAATAATAATAATGGCACAAAATGACATCAAACATGTGTCGGTATTGGTTTATTCAAATTATACACAAAAGTTTATAAAAATATTATTGTAGCATATAATTTTTTTAGATTTCAAGATTTGTATAAAAGTAGCTTGACAAGTAGGATTTACACAATAATTTTTACGATATGAACGGAGATGCTGTAAGAGGGTGATAAGTTGAACAAAAGAATTTTATTTGACAATGTAAACCTCGAGGTATATATAGAAGCCTAAAGGGATAGTCAAAAGTAAGCTTCAAACATAAAAATCAATGAAATTAATGAGGCCTGGTGAGAACCCAAACAATGCTTTATACCCCAAACATATTACCATCCATTTGTAAAGTTTATATTTTAGTTGACTTTATTTTTTCGACAAAAACACGTTTACTTATAAGTTATTTGAGTCGTTCGAGATTGTATCTGAAGAATTATAAGCAAACCAAGCTACCGATACGATGCATTGAAGATTAATTCAAAATGGAAACGGTGAGTATTGGTATTTGAATATAATTTTCTATGTGGTATTTTTAGAAAAACCTTTTGGGTCGAATTAAATCTTTTTATTATTTTTGTTGGTATTTTTCCTGTGTCCGTAATACTTTGACAAATTAAATTTATGAGATAACTCTTAAATTATATTTCTAATATATTCTTAGAATTGCTCCAAAATTTTAAGTTAAATTGGAGTTCAAACGAATTTAATACACAGGAAAAACAAAAAGAAAAATTAATTTAAAAAAAAGATTTATTAATTAAATAAAATTTATTTAAAAGGAAACAAAAGTCAAAGTTTGAAAGGATGCCCATTTAAAATAAAACCAACGTGACCGTCGTCCTTTGCTTTAAATTGTTTGGTCCATGTTTTTTCTTTAAATCAAAAGTGTACCGGTACAAGTGTCAATTGATAAGTGGATGGTAAATTTTTATGGCATGGTGGACCGGTACATGTTTTGTTAACTTGGACCAGTCCGGCAGTCCCCCACAAATTTCGGGTGCGGAATTGAAATCCTAATTTTGGATCGGTACACTCTTTTGGCTTAGACCGGTGTGGCCTTTATTTATGCAAGGTATATTTTTATTGCAAAATTTATTATTTTAATTATTTTTAACCCTTTCTTAAAACAAATTGATCTCTATATTTTTTTATAAATTGACCCATAGGACAAGAAGCTTTGACACACTTTTACATATATTTTGAGAGAGTTTTTTTACACCTTTGAGAGAGATTAAAATCTCGAAACATAAAATCACTTTAGTGCTTTTTATTAATGCCAAAGAAACCGTTCTTTTTATAAAGAACAAATCAGATCCCAAAGTGCGTGTGTGAGAACTCGCGTTCTCGACGCCCAGGGGTCCTCATGGGCGGCGATTCCGTTGTTGCTTTGAAAATTGGTTTTAAAAAAATAAGAGTTGCCAGTTTGTTTTACTAAACAAACAAAAAAAGTTTGTGTAAAAGAGACGTATTTGTGGACTAAATATCCTCTTATACACAATATATGCGAAACTAGTTGATTCGAATGTTCGGAGATTAAGTTACGAATCGGGAAGATGTTAGGCACCCAATTCGCCCTTTCGGTCTCTTGAGTAGGATATGCACGTGTTATAATTCAGTTCTTGCATGCTATTGTTATTACTTTACAACTTTCCGTGCTTACCTTAGAAATCGAGATTTTAGGGTTAGGATGAAAACGATGTGTTTCCTAGTTTGTCCATGATTTTGAAAATAAGCGTGTGTGTGTGTGTGATTTAAAAAAGAGAATTTGAGAATAATAAATGCAATGAAACAAGTGATTTTGTAAAGTATTGGGCTTTTCGGAAACTGATTCAATGTGGAATCTTATACTCGATATGATATGAGGTGAGTTAACCAATCGTGTACCATAGTCTATTGATTAAACTGGTATAGATGGCACTAGTGCTCTCATCATCGAGTATTCATCACATATACACCGCAATCTATGAGTTAGATTGAATATATAGCGATTATCGATTCCTTCGTATAACAATACCGCTAATCCGGACTTTTGAAAAAGTAAGAAAGTAATAGTATTTTAAAATTGGATTAGGGTTTATTATACGCCTTTGGTTTTGAAAAATAATTTGAAAAGGGGTTTTGAAAAGCTATCAAGTGATAGAAATTCTGCAGACAAGAATATGAATTATAAAACTGATGAATAAATAAAAGAAGAAAGAGAAAATTATACCTGAGCATCCTTAGAAGGAGAGAATAAGGGCCTCTTGGTGTGTACCACAAAATCCCTTTGATTGTTGATGAAAAACATGAATGGAGGGGGGTCTATTTATAGTTGACAAAAATACTTGGAGAGCAAGAAAAGATATCGTAACTAGGACTCTTGGAGCATATCGCGAAACCTTCCCACCGTTGGATCATCCTGATTTTTGGATATGTGTTTGGAATAGAAGTCTTCTAGATTTTGTAAAAATTTCAGGTTGATCAAAAATAGGGAAGGTATCCTTTTATTCTGATTGGTACGAAGAGTTTGTTTCCGCGTAGGAAAGGTACTTGTTGTAAACAAGGTCCCTTGTTTGCATGACAAGTCAGGTTCTCACCTTTGGATCATGCTGAATTTTGGATATATACTGAAAATATAAGTATTTTAGACCCTATAAAATTTTCAAGACGATCGGAGTTCGGGAAGGACTCGGTCCCCTCGAATTAGTACAAAGAGTTTGTTCCCGCATAGGAAACGTACTTGCGTACAACAACCTCGAGAAATGAACTTCTAGCCGTTGAATTATTCTGAATTTTGGATATGTTTTTCCTCAAAATGTTTTCTAGCTTGTATCCGAATTTGAGGTCGATCAGAATTCGGGAAGGCCTATATTTATTTTAATTTGCTACAAAGGATATTTCGACTAGAATTGCACGATAGACAAATTGATTCTTGAGGATCCCATGTCCGAAAAAGCTGAAATTTTAATATGTTCTTCCTCATGATAAGAACTATCTACTGACCAAATTTCAGACCATTTTAACTTCGAGAAGACCTCCATTGGAGCACCCGAAATATACTCATGATTTTCTAAATGTTCGGAGATCCGACCGTCGGATTGTGCTGATTTTCGAGTATGCTACTCCTTTTAGTAATGTTTAACCAGGGCTGGAATTTTGGGACCGAAAACCTACAATCGACCTAAAACCGACAGACTTGAGCTATTTCGGTCGGTTTTCCGACCGACTCACAACTCATTGGTTACCGCACGGTCGGTTACTGACCATTTGCGGTTTCTGTTGCGGTAAGTTGTTTCTTAATAGACGGTTTCTACCGACCGACCGATAAAAATTTTAGAAATTAAATTTTTTGTTTTATTATTTTTAAGCTAGCAGTTGCTGCAGTTTTAACTTTTAATGTTTTGATGTTTAAACTTTAAAGTTTAATAGTTTAATCTTTAATGCCTCCCTAGGTCATTCCGTCATTCCATCACTCCTCACTCCCTCAAACCTCACCTCACAGCCTCACGCCCTCACTACCTCAGTCGTCCCTCAGTGCCTCAGCGGCTCAGCTCCTCAGCCAACACCCTTCGCCGATAAATATTCTCGCCATGGCTTCACCTCCAGGTCTTCCCCGACTTCACGGCTTCACCTCCAGGTCCTCCACCATCAATCTTCATTTCTTCACCCACTTGATTTCAACTTTATCTCTCTCTGTCTCTCTCTCTCTTTCTCTCATTTGAGTCATTTCTATTTCTATGTTATTTTATGAAGATTTTATGAAATCAAGGAGGGGTATTTTTTAGTTCGTTTTCACTTTTCAGTGTGTGTGTGTCGATCATAATTTATGAAATCAAGGAGGGCTATTAATTTGTTCTGTGATTTATTCTATTGTTGATGAGAGGGGGGACTTGTTTAGTTGTTTATGTCAATGGCTCAATGGTAGTGTTAATTTTACGAATTTTCTGCTGGTGGATTCACGGATTTTTGGGATGTCCCCCCTTTTTTTGTTTTTCATGTTTAAGTTTATATTAGATATTTAGATTCATAGGCTTACAGCTTACTGCTTAATGCTTACAACATTTCTCAATTAGTGATTTAGTTCTTCTCCGTTCATTTCTCAATACATACATTTGCTAGTTTGCTTCCTTGAATTTAAAAATAGTTGAATTAATGAATTTAAAGTCTTAACTGCATTTGGAGTTGAATAGATACGAGTCCAAAGTTCACAGCTGAAGAGCGAAGAGTACACCACAAATTCGGAATTCTTTTGCATTTTGGAACATAAACATAAGTTGAAATGCTTAATTAATGAGGTTATGAGGCACAGTGGCTGACTGGCAGTTTGCCAGTCTATGACTCATTGACTCTAATCACTCTATAGTCTATATACTTGCTCAATTTAATGTAACTTGATAAAATTCGTGTCTTATTATATTTGAATGTCCTTGTTCCTTTTTCTTGTCTTATTTTAAGATGGATAGTCAATCCGCTTCGTGTAGCACACATTCTCCTAGTTGTCCTATTTCAAGTCCGGATACGAATATTCCTCCTCCACCACCACCCCCTCATCCTCCAACTAATCCCACAACAGAAAATAATTCTGATGATGAAGAAGACATGGAATTTGATAATGCTACAGGTATTGAAAGCTCGGGTGCAACTAGTAAGCCGCCGGGGGGTAATAAAAGGAAAATGAGTGAAGTGTGGAAGTGGGCGACTAAACATGAATTTATAAATGAGTACGAGGAAAAGGATTGTATTGCTATTTGCAACATATGCAAACTTGAAATGCCAGCTCATGCAAAGAGGAATGGAACAACCGGCATTAAAAATCATTTAGAGAAATGTGAAGGAAGTGGTCTTTATAAGCAGCACGATTCAAGTCAAACAATGCTCACACAAGAGAGATTTGGGGGTCCGCTTCTTAGTCAAAAATTTGATCAACAAAGGCATGAGAAGAAAGTTGTGGAATGGGTAATCAGGGTTGAGTAATCTTTTAGGGCAGTTGAGCATCCGGCTTTCGTTGCACTTCTTAAGGACCTTCAGCCTAGATTTGTCGGACCTTCTAGGAGAAAAGTTGCAAAAGGGGTTTGGGAGTTGTTTTTTATGGAGAAGACGAAGATTCTGAGTGTGATAAGCGATTTGAGGGTAAGTATCACCACCGATACTTGGACCTCGATTCAAAATATCAATTACATGGTCGTGACAGCCCATTTTTTGGATAATGACTGGACTCTACATGAGAGGATCATTAATTTTACGAAGATTATGTCTCATAAAGGCGAAGACATGGGGAGGGTTCTTGATGGGTGTTTAAGTGACTGGGGTATCCAAAAGGTATTTAGCATTACCGTCGATAATGCTACTGCTAATGACAAAGCAATTGAATATATGAAAAGAAGGCTTAAGGCTCAAAATACACTTTTGCTTGATGGTGTTTACTTGCATATGAGGTGTGCTTTCCACATTATCAATTTGGTTGTCAAGGATGGCATCAAGGAACTCCTTCCGTCAATAGAGGGAATACAAAATTGTGTGAGGTTTATCCACTCTTCCCCGGCTAGGTTGGATTTGTTTAGGTCGTTTTGTTCTTTGGAGAAAATGGATAAGATGGCAACTATCCTTATGGATGTTGTTACAAGGTGGAATGCAACATATGGTATGCTTAGTGGTTTATTCAAGTACAAGCATGTGTTTGCAAAAATGGCGGAAGAAAATGATCAATTTGAAGCGTACTTTGAAGAAATGGTGAGTAGAGAAATTGAAGGGAAAAAGGTCCAAGCCAAGAGGGAGGGGCCTCCGGTGGAAGAGGATTGGGCAAGAACGATAAGTTTTGCCCACTTTCTGAAAAAAATTTATGATGCCACCATCAAATTAAGTGCAACCAAAACTCCAACCTCAAATTTAATTTTATCGACGCTCTTGACTTTGCAAGTAGAAATTGAAGGTAAATTAAGGGATTATACAAATCCAATTTTGCAAAGTGTGGCTTATTTTATAAAGTTAAAGTTTGAGAAGTATTGGGGTTCAATTGATGATGTGAATCCTATTATCTTTATAGCCCAAGTACTTGATCCGATGTATAAATTTGATATGATTGAGTATGGTTTGGAAAGAATTGATGTGGGGGAGTCTAAAATTAAGCAAGTGAAGGACTCAACTAAACAACGTTTCAATGACTTGCTTAGGGCATATAAGGGTGGAAACGATGAAGAAAGATCAAGAGAGGTGGCACCAGATGATTATAATCCGGTGGGAGCAGATGATGATGAAGCGTCATGGTTTGTGTACATCATGAATAAAAGAAAGGTGTCACATCGTATGGATATAACAAATGAAGTAGACAAGTACTTGAATGATCCTTCTGAAAGCCCGCACAATGAGGACTTCAATCTCTTAGAATGGTGGACAGCAAATAGTGGTAGATATCTCGTCCTTTCAAAGATTGCTAGGGATGTGTTTGCTCTTCCTAGTTCTATTGTAGCTAGTGAGAATGCATTTAGCCTTGGTGGGAGGGTTGTTGATCCATTTAGAGCTTCCTTAACACCCAAAATGGTTGAAGCATTAGTGTGTTCTAGCGATTGGCTTAGAGGCGAAGAATTTAAATTCTACAAGAAGCCTACAGAAGAAGAACTGGCGTTCTACAAAGAACTTGAAGATGTTGGAAATGGTAAGAAGGTTAATAACTTAATACTTATGTAGTTATTTATTCCAAATTTCAATAATACTACTCTTTTTACATAGTACTTACTACTTACTATTGTTTGTTACTTTGTTTGCATGTAGAGGTGAGGATCGAGCAAATTGGAGTTAAATATTCGGAAAGTCAAGTTCAATTATGGAGAAACAAAAATTTAATAGAAAAAGATGCAACAATTCAAACATAATTATAAATTCTACTACCAGCCAATAATTACAAATCCTACTGCCAACCAAAAAAGGGACTATTCATTTGCCTTTAGCCTTAACAAAAATTACACGAATGTATCATTTCAAAAAAATTCAACCAATATGAAGTAGACTCCAAAATGTTCCAAAATGAAGGCTCCTGGACAGAATTAAGAGAAAGAAAAAAAAAGAGTCATTAACTTTGATT
The DNA here is from genome assembly GCA_021464415.1 of Lonicera japonica. Lineage (NCBI taxonomy): Eukaryota > Viridiplantae > Streptophyta > Magnoliopsida > Dipsacales > Caprifoliaceae > Lonicera > Lonicera japonica. The sequence goes on from CM038471.1 coordinate 25,865,801, forward strand.
GGACATAGAGAAAAAGAAAATGAAAAAAAAAAAAAGAGAAATAAACTTAATTATTGACGGATTGCCTTCTCCACAATATCTTTTTCACAGTCAAGCATAATAGGAAGATTTCCATTTCTCAGTAATCTGTTCTTTCCCCTATGTGGGAGCTTATAATTATTCCCACCCAAATCCTTCATCACTTCAACCATGCAAGCTTGAAATGACAAAAATACATGATTGAGATTTTGGGTTGATAATTCTTCAAAAGATTTATCCACTGCACTACAAGTGCATCAATTGTTGCGGGTGCTTGTTAATGTTGCAAAGATTGAATTGCTCGAAAATATCCAAGATCCAACATGTTCATATTAGGACTACTAGGATGTTGAAATAATAGACGAATATCGAATCCGTCATAACTCGCAGCCTCGAGAAACTCGACATCTAACCCATTGATATGCGGCTTTGCATTATCTTGCTAAATGTATATAGTCTGCCTTTCATTGTTGTGTGGCCATTTATCTCGAATAGCCGGTAAAACTTTCTCAATCAAATAAGAACGGGTGATATCTTTGGTCACAGAAATGAACGCCTTCGTCTCCAAAGTACCTACTACTCGATTCTTATTACAACGTTTTGCAGGTTCCTTTTATGTGAATGGAAAAATTCCAATCTTGCCGAAAAATGTTTCATTGCCAATTGAATCAAGCCTCGGTCGAGCGACGGTAGCTAGAAACATAACTTTGGTGATAAACCTTTTGCTTTTGCATGTGCGATATGGTTCTCGCTCTTCCGGCAGTAGATAATACCATTCCGACTCTTTTGTCAAAAAGAACCATTTTTCGTCAATATGTACATAGTTGTACATATCTTTGAAAACTGATTGATTTTCAATACTTGATGGGTCAAGCATTGACAAACAAAATCAAAGCTGTGCTTTCTTGGTTTCTTCAGATAAGTACGGTTTCAATGCACTGGTATGTGGCTTTATTGCATCTTCTTTGAGTTGCCTATGAAGTGTTGTTTTCGGCACCTCCAAGGTGTTTGATATAGACTGAATATTAGTTCGACGATGAAGATTAATTTCAGCAATTCTTCTAAGGTTGATTTGGACTCGCTTACAACCAACATTTGTCGGTTGTTTGGAAGATACGTCAACCATCGTTCCATTGAGAAAACAAGATTTTGCTCGTTTCCAAACTCTTGTGATTGTTTTTGGATTTACAGATAATTTAGTTGCAATCTCTTTTGTAGAACCTCTTTTTAATTTTCCATTTACAGTTAGTCCCAACAATATCTCAAAAATGGCATGCCGTTGTTGGTTGCTCAGGTTTCTTTTACTCCTACAATTAATGGAGGAATTTTTTTTAAAAAAATCCATGTTGTAGAAGAATGGAAAGAGAGAGAAGAGGTAGAGGAAGTAAAGAGAAAAAAGATGAGGTTTTAGGAGAAAAAAATAGAGAACGTGATAAAGATTATAAAAAAAGGAAAAAATGATGTGAACAAATCTCTTGCTGAATATATACATGTAAAGATGGCTCCATTTTTTTTGCAAATTGCAGCCACTTTTTTAGGAGAGATTAATTTCCTCTAATTTTTGGACTTACTGCAATTCCCTCCTTAAATTTCATCTATTTTCAATTTATGCATTCATTAATTTTTGTCAATTATGGGGGGGATATTATGGTGCCAAATTTAGTGAATTATGGAGCCATATTTTTTGTAATGCAATTTAGGCATATTAGTGGCGGCAACTTTGGTGGATTACACAGCCAATTTTTTTGCAATTCTATTTTAAGCATATTATGGTGGAATTCTCTCTCTAAAATTAAAAAGTGAGAAGGAAAGTTTAATACTCCATAAATGTTTTGAATCAAAAAAAGGGTAAAAGGGGAAAGTCAAGCAGAAAGTACCATAATGCTTAATAAGTTGGATTCCCCAAAAGGGACCAGCAATTTGGGACGGAGATAGTATAACTTAATATTTACAATTTAGTTGTACATTTTAAACCTAGATCTTGAAATCTATAGTGAACTAGGTTGGGTATCCACTATAACGACTTATTTGTTCATAATCTTTAATCTTATTCCCCTCGATGACTTATCAACTAACTCTCTATTTAATCATTTGGTTAGCAAATCCACAATATTATCTTTTAACTTTACATAGTCTAATGAGATAATCTCAATTGAGAGTAATTGTCTAATGGTATTGTATTTTCGAATAATATGTCTAGATTTACCATTATACATGTTGTCTTGCACTCTACCAATTGTAGACTGGCTGTTTAAATGTATGCAAATTGAAGGCACGGGCGTTGTCCATCTTGGAACATCCTCAAGAAAATAGGATAACCATTCAACCTCTTCCCCACATCTATTTATTGCGATAAGTTCATATTCTATAGTGGATCTAGCAATTGTCGTTTGTTTTGATGATTTCCACGCAACAGCTCCATCCCCTAGTGTAAATTCATAGCGATTAGTGGATTTGTAGCCTTTATCATTAGATATCCAATTTGTATCACTATATTACTCAATTACAGCAGGAAATTTTTTACATGCAATTTATAATTATGAGTAAATCGCAAGTACTTTAGTACTCTAACAATTGCTTTCCAATGCTCAGTATCCGAATTACTCGTATATCTACTCAATTTCCTCACTGCATAGGCTATTTCTAGTCTTATATAACTCATTAACTACATTAGACTGCCTATTATTCTAGAGGATTCTACTTGAGAAATAGTCTATCATTTATTTTGGATAAATGCAAAAGTTAAATCTAAGGGTGTTCTGGCAACCTAGAGTGATCTTTATCAAAAAATTTAAGAATATTGTATATACAATGGACTGACTCAATATGAGTTCTTCTGAAGTTCTTATGAATTTAATTCCCAATATAACATCAACTAGTCCCATATATTTCATGTCAAACCTTGAATTCAACATATTCTTTGCATATTTAATCATCTTATCATTGCTTTAAACAATAAGTATGTCAACTATATACAAGCATATATCTATTTTCAGTATCTTTAACATAAATGTATTTGTCACATTCATTGATTTTAAACCACTTGCAATCATAGCATTGTCAAATCTTTGATGCCATTGCTTTGGTGCTTGTTATAAGCTATACAAGGATTTAGCCAATTACAGACTTTCTTTTCTTGACCTGGAGCTGAAAAACCCTCATGTTGTTCCATATGGATTTCTTCATCTAAATCTCCACTTAAAAATGCGGCTTTTACATCTATTTGATGTACTTTAAGATTACCAAGACTGCAATATCAAGCACCATTCTAATATAATTTATTCTTGTCACTGGAGAATATGTATTAAAATAATTAAAGCCTTCCTTCTATATATAGTCTTTGATTACAAGCCTTTATTTATACTTATCAATTGATCAATATGCTTTCATTTTATTCTTGAAAATCCACTTGGAACCTAGTGGTTTACAACCTGATGGACGATCCACTAGTCCCCAAGTATGGTTTTGTACAATGAAATCAATTTCACCCTTAATGGCATATTTCCACAAAAAGACTATTATTAGGGTTCACTACTTATTCATTAGTTTAAAGTTCACCTTCTAGCGTATATGCTAAAAAATATGGACAGAAAGATTTTTCCATCATTGCTCATTTGCTACGTCTAGATTTTACCTTAACTTAATCATCTTTGTCATGACTATCTTCATTGATAGTATAATGTGCTCTTTTAGAAGTGTGATGTTCTTCTTTAGACTTGCATGTAAATACATTTTCAAAAAATGATGCATTCCTCGACTGCATTATCATGTTCTTGTGTATATCAGATATATTAGATTCATGCAGAAGAAATGAATAAGTATTGCTATTATGTGCATATCCAATGAATATGCAATCCACCATTTTTGGTCTTATCTTTACGTTTTTGAGTAAATGTATTACCACTTTAGCAAGAAATCCCCAAACTCGTAAGTAGTTGTAGGATGCCTTTCTCAATTTCTAAAACTTGTATGGAGTTTTTTCCTCTTTCTTTTTTGGTACCTTATTTAAAAGATAATTATTAAAGAATAGCTTATTTCCGTATGTTTGGGGCAAGCCAGGACTAATTAGCATTGCATTCATCATTTCTTTCAATGTTTGATTATTTCATTAAGCTACGCCATTAGACTAAGATGAATAAGGTGCAACAATTTCATTTATTATTCCATGATAACCACAAAAATCGGAAAAATGGAAATTCATACTCTCCCCTTCAGTCACTTCTTAATGCTTTGATTTTCTTACTAAGTTGATTTTCAACTTTGTTTATATAAAGAACAAATTTCTCAATAGCTTTATCCTTACTTTTAAGTAAATATACATAACAATATTTTGTGATATCATAAACTAAAAGTAATAAAATATTTATTACCACCTCTTGTTTGCGTTATTTTTAAATCACATATATCACTATGAATTAAGTTAAGTGGTTCAGTGTTTTGTTTTAACACTTGGAAAGGATTAACTTGTTTTTTTTTCTTTTGTCTTCACACAAGTTTCATACTTGTCTCCTAATCTACCATGCCATAAATTAGAAGATTCAAGCATTTAAGCAGAAGAACTAGCTTTATTATTGTTGTTATTGTTGTTATTATTAATAATAATTTTGAACAAACCACCACTCACATACCATTTACCAACAAACATTCCACCTTTTGACAAAACAAACTTATCCTATTCAAACAATAGTTGAAAACCATAACTATTAAGCAATGAACCCGACACCAAGTTCTTGTAGACTTTGGACACATAATGGTTTAGAGTTAACTCCTTCCTAAAAGTCACCTTCAACACCATTTTCCCTTCTCCCTTGATCTCTGAGGAGGCAAAATTCCCCATGTAAATATTCTCCCCATTTTAATATAGGTTTTGAATAAGTTTTAGATCATAAGCTAAAAAGGAGGAGGATGTTCTATCAATTATAGGTGGAAAATTAACTTACAGTGCATTTTTTTTGTCAAGTATTTGGGGAGAGCCATATTGGGAGAGCTTTTGATGAAATATTATTCTTGTTTCGAAAAGTTTTAGTATTGACCTTTATAAAGCACAGACATGACACGCAACTCTTGTTCGGACATGATATGCAACTCGCATTTTTTCCAAAATGTAGGACACTAGACTGGGGAATACATTCTTAATTAACTATATATACATACATATATATACACAAATTAATAAAACGATCACAATTCTTATTTTTCTATCACTTTTTTCCGTCTAAGTGTATGCCATTTATATCAATTCTATATTTGATAGCCATTTAAATTATATGTAGAGAGAGAGAGACTAGTAACATTTCAACAAATTGTGTATAGATTTATAGATTTATACATATATGTGTATGTGTAGAAAGAGGGGTGAGAGAGAGAGAATAGTGTACTGGGAGCGAGATCTGAGGTTACGGGAAATGTGAGAAACTTAAATCCTTTTTAAGTTCTTTTATTATTGTTTGAAATCTCAATATTTTTAGTTATTTCATATTTGACCAAGTTTTAAGTTTTAAAATTTACTCGAACATCATCTTTAGATTCTATAGCAATGCATACCTCTAATACTTACTTGTTGCTTATAAGATATATAGTATGTGTTTTATTGTTAAATTTATTATGTTCTCAGCAAGCAAAAGTCATATTTTTACCATTTATAATTAGGCATGCCATTTATAGCAGTGCGATTTTTAGATTCTCTTTACATATTGTTACTGCTTTCAAAAGTGACAACATGAACCGTCACTATAAGAAGTGTATGTCTCTAAAATTTATTATAAGTATTGTCACCATAGAAACAGTGAACTCTGGAAATTTCTCATTGAATCGCCATGAACAAGTTTTACGCTTGTTACCTTTCTCGAAAGTCACAAATTGATGACAACAAACCGTTTTAATACCCATCCTAGCTCACTTAAGAGTGTAATGAAGGCTATTGTAACTAATTTGAAGTTTTGAACATCGCCACTACCACAAGCAATGATGTCCTTTGTCATTGTTCTTCGTGTATTGAAAGAATGACATTGGAACCGTTTTGGTTATAATTATAATATAGCATATATATGCATATATGGGATACATTTCAAGCACGTAAGATTTTAACTTAAAGACCTTAAGTCATGGATTGGGCATTTTGGAAGGTCAAACGGATGAGTTTTTTGACGAAACTTAATGGAGATGATCTCCATGATTAGAAGATCCCAAATTTAATGAAAAAAAATTAAATCGAAAAGTGAGTTAACTACAAAATTGAAATATATATCTCTGTTAATTGGACATATATATTTTAATTTTGAAGTTAACTCACTTCCCGGTTTATTTTTTTTATGAAATTTGGTGGAGATGATCTACTAATTATGGAGATCATCTCCACCAAATTTCGTAAAAAAACTCATCTGTTTGACCCCCTAAAATGCTCAATCTGTGACTTAAAGTCCTTAGACTTTATTTGATATTTACCCTATATATATACACATATTTGTATATATAACTATGCATGTATATGTATATATACAATATACATATATAACTTCCCAATGGTTTTGGAGGGAACAAAAGAAAGGAATACAAGTCAAGTTTTCTACTTTACCTTAAAGCGTACACTTCATGTGCACAACATATACCATTATGTTAATAAAAATAAATAAAAATTTAAAACACAACAAAACTGTCAGCGATTTGAGGCCTCTTGCAAAAAAATTAATAGTTTAGGGCATAAATTATTTAAATTGAAATTTCAAAAGGTGAAGTAATACGCAGGTCACAGTTCAAGGAGCCAAAACTAATTACCCAATGAAATAATTACATACAACACCTTTGCCATTTAGTAAATGAAACTTCTCTTGCTAAAACAAAAATAACTTTTATTAGAATAAATAGTGCATTGAGATGTTATACATCATGCTCCCAATAGATCACATATCAATCTGATACTCACTGTATCTATTTTGTCAATAGCATTACCCATAAAGAAAATCCTCTAATTAATGTTGAATGGCCTACTTGTATCATCAGGGTAAGACCTAATAATCTCCATTTGCAATTCCCTAAGGCCAACAACCAACTCCATTGCTTCATTCAAGGCTTCTTGAGAGCCCACAAGTGCTTCCTCTAAGGCTGCGTTTACAAGATAGTATGGGGAAATCTCATTAAGAATGAGGTCATATCTTTCCTCGTACCTTACAACTCTTTCCTCCGCGCGGTCTAAGGCTTCGGATATTAACTTTAAATTTTCTAATGTGGTTTTTTTGGTTTGCCATTTCTTCAAATTTGATAGAAAAAAGAAGAGTGATGAAGAGAAACCTAGTATGGCAAATACAATCTGCATATAATCCATGTATGGAGTTTTGTGTGAGAATTGAAACTCATTAAGGAATGTAATTAAGAAAGAGAAAAGGACAGTGATTCTTTGCTTTCAACTTGCTACTTTGGGCACATTTGTTTTTCCCCTTTGCTTGCCCACTCCTCATAAGGAATAATATTGAGCAAAATACTATTTCCTAGCTCTTTATTTTGAAAATTTTGTATTTTAGTCTTGGATTATCTTTTAAATTTATAAAATCAATTTTTTTTTCTGGGATCAAACTAAAAGTGTGTCTATATTAGCTATTTTTGTCCCCCTACCTTCATTTATAAAGATAAAAAAAATATGCTATCTTATACTATAATAATATTACAGAACAAGTTTACTTCCCTCTTTTAATTAATGTTATGTAATTAGTTATGCCTTCCTCTTTCCACTTCTCCATCACAACTTTTCCTCTCCTCAATATCATAATATATATACACTTTCATCCATTAATGCATATTTGTGTAACCCTTCAGATTACACGATTCATTTGGCACAATAATTCACTGTTGCACCTAAAAATCCACAAGTATACAACAGAAAGATTTGCTACTTCATTAAAATTTCAAGATTCAAAGGAGGATTTTTTATTATCATTTATATATTAATTACTAACTAAATATTAGTTGATTGAGCATTAAACGTTTCAAACTTTGTGTTACATTTTTTGTTCTTAATGCTCTCCTCCAATTTTATGTTAATCATGTGCGTAAGTGCTACCTCTATCGTGAACTTTTTTTTTTTTAATTTTTAATCATTAGATGTACGTGAGTAAGTATGAATTGCAATAAAAAAGTACTTCACATCTTAAGTTGTTGTTTTTTTTTTCTTCGTGATTTCTTAAATTAATAGTACAATTAATTTTTTATTTTTTTTAAAAAAATCAAATTTTAAATTTCACAATAGAAATAAGTTATACTTACTATTGATTGTGTTGAATTAGAGTTCTCTTAAAAAATACTTAAGTTAAAGTGAAACAATCTATCAATTTGAGACGCATAGAATTTCTCAAATTTAGTAGGCACTATACAAAATAGCTAATGTGTTAAGTGATATCTTAATAGAATTTTTGTGAAACAATATTATCTAAACTTAAATCCTTTTTAACTTCTTTTATTATTGTTTGAAATTTTGATGTTTTTAGTTATTTCATATTTGACCCAATTTTAAGTTTTAAAATTTTAAACACCCTCAAATGTATCGATTATATGTATTGGGACATGTCGGTCGTGTATCGGGATTTTAAAATAATAACAGAATATACGATGCTCTCCGGTTCATGTGTCAATCCATATCGGAGCTTGTCACATGTCGGACATGCTAGGAGCAATTCGTGGCATCTAGGAAAGTGTTCTTGCTTCACAGATCGGCCTCAAGTACATATATTCCAAGTTAAACAGAATATTATTAGGCTTTTTACTTGAAGATCATCTTTGGATTCTGTGGCAATGTATACCTCTAATACCTACTTATTGCATATAACGTATATAGTATGTGTTTTATTGTCAAATTGATTATGTTCTTAGCAAACAGAAGTCAGATTTTAATATTTTTTTATTAATATTTCCTATGTCTGCCAAATATAGTGACTAACGATTTTTTTTTTTATCAATGCTTACCGTTTACATCAGTGCAATTTTTGGTCTCTCTACCTATTGTTACTGCTTTCAAAAGTGACAACATGAACCGTCACTGTAAGAAGTATATGTCTCTAAAATTTATTACGAGTATTGTCACCACAAAACAGTGAACTCTGTGGATTTCTCAATGAATCGCCATTAACAAGTATGACACTTAGTTACCTTTACCAGAAGTCACAAATCGAAGACAACAGACCATTTTGGTACCCATCCTAGCTCACTTAAACGTAATGAAGGCTGTTGTCGAAGGCTATTGTCACTAATTTGAAGTTTTGAACATTTTCACTACCACAAGCAATGATTTCCTTTGTCATTGTTTTTCGTGTAGTGAAAGAATGGCATTGTAACCCCTTTTTGAATATAGTTATAATATAGCGCATATATCTATATATATATATGAGTATATTTCAAGTAAGTCTTAACTTAAGAATCTTAAATTATGGACTAAGCATTTTGGAATGTCAAACGGATGAGTTTTTTGACGAAACTTGATGGGGATGATCATCTTTACCAAATTTCATGAAAAAATTCAACCGATAAGCGAGTTAACTTCAACTGGACATATATATTTCAATTTTGAAGTTAACTCACTCCTGGTTGAATTTTTTTTCATGAAATTTGGGATCTACTGATCATGGCGATCATCTGGACCAAGTTTTGTCAAAAAACTCATCTGTTTAACCCCCAAAATGCTTAATCCTGACATAAGGTTCTTAAGCTAATAATTAGTTATGTATTTGAAATTTACCCTATATATATACACATATATTATTATGTATATATATGTATGTAGTTGTAACTATGCGTGTATATATATAGAATATACATATATAACTTCCCAATCGTTCTGGCACGAACAAAAGAAAGGAAGACAAGTAAAGTTCTCTACTTTGCCCTAAAATGTACACTCCACGTGCAGAACATGTGCCTTAGAAAAAAAAATTTGTCAATGATTTGAGGCCTCTTACAACAAAATTAATAGTTTAGGGCATAAATTCTTCGAATTGATAGTTCCAAAGGCAAAGTAATACGCAGGTCACAGTTGAAGGTGGCAAAATGTAACTAATAACCCAATGAAATAATTCCATACAACACCTTTGCCATATATAGTAAATGAAACTGCTATCGCCAAAACAAAAATTACTTTTATTAGAGTAAATAGTGTATTGAGATGTTATACATCATGCTTCCAAGATCACACATTGATTTGATACTCACTGTATTTATTTTGGCAGTAGCATTACCCATAAAACAAAACCCCTAATTATTGCGTGGCCTACTTGTATCATCAGGGAAAGACCTAATAATCTCCATTTGCAATTTCCTAAGGCCACGAACCAACTCCATTGCTTCATTCATGGCATCTCGAGAGCCCACGAGCGCTTCCTCCAAGGCCACGTTTACAAGATAGTATGAGCAAATATCGTTAAGAATAAGGTCATATCTTTCCGCATACCTTTCAACTCTTTCCTCCGCGCGTTCTAAGGCTTCGGATATTAACTTTAATTTTTCTGTTGTGGTTCTTTTGGTTTGCCATTTCTTCAAATTTGGTAGAAAAAAGAAAAGTGATGAAGAGAAACCTAGTATGGCAAATACAATCTGCATATAATCCATGTATGGAGTTTTGTGTGAGAATTGAAACTCATTAAGGAATGTAACCAATTAAGAAAGAGAAAAGAATAGTGATTCTTTGCTTTCAACTTGCTACTTTAGGCCACGTTTGTTTTCCCCCCTTTGCTTGCCTACTCTTCAAAAGGAATATATTGAACAAAACACGATTAGCTCTTTATTTAAAAATTTTGTATTTAAGTTTTAAATTATTTTTTTAAATTTATAGGATCAAAATTATGACCTTTTTTTTTCTCTGAGATCAAACTAAAATTATGTCTACACTAGCTATTTTTGTTCTCCACCCCCCGCCCCGACCTGTAATTATAAAGAACAAAAATTCTAGTAATTAACACCATTTTTGTGGCCCTAATTAATTAGAAATCAAATTAGCCGAAACGTTAAATTGTGGCCCGTTTAGCAAAATTTCTGACTCCAAATCATGAACCTAACGCGGTCTGTTATTCGTGTAATTGGAAGGTTAAATTGCAAGAAAAATCTCTTATTCTTCATAATTATTTCTAAAATTATGTATAACTATTTCTTGGACAAAAAGCTCTTGATATAAAGAGTAAGTACTTTGTGAGTTTTTTTTTTTTTTTTTGTTTGTTTGTTTGTTTGTTTGTTTGTTTGTTTGTGTTGTGTGTGTGTGTGTTTACAAAATATATAACATCTAATGACACATAGAAATGTATATATATATCGAAATTCTCTCGTAAAGAATCCGTTATTTTAAGAATAATAAGGACCGTTTATGTTGAGGGGTAAATGAATGAATTTTTTCGTCAAACTATTTTGAAGATAATCTCTATATCGAGTATCTACCAAATTTCTTAAAAAAAAGACTCAATTTAAAAGTTGGTTATGTGATCAGTGATCGATGTAGTCAAAAATTTTCTTTAACGTGGTCAATTAATAAACCTTTATTATCGGTGCTTACTAAAATACTTCAATTATCACTCTTTAAAATCATATGCATATTTAAAAGGATTGTATATTAATTTTGGTTGAAAATTGACCTTGTTAATTTGACCCCACTTCTATTGTTTTGCAAGAATTTTAGTAGGGTCTATCACACCTTCTACCTCATTAATTTTTCATTATACCATATATGTCATGTATATATTATGAAGTTAGTGGAGTCAAAGGACCCCAGGTCAGTACTCTTAACCATGCACTTTTATATGATCATATAAAATTTTAATGGAAGATAATAAACAAATATATCACATTTTTATTGCATTTGCTCCTTTTTTTTTTGAAAAAAATGAAAGGTCTAAATATCTCCCATTTACTAATTACGGCAATAATAACAAAATCCACCCCTCCCCCCCCCCCCCCCTCCCTCGGCGCGTTCCCCAGATGAGACTCATCATTATGATATTTCCTGAAGTCGTTTGAGTGTCTTACTAACTAGGCTAGCTCACTCACTCTCATTACATCAACTTTTGGTTTGAAAATTTTAATGAAATTTTGGAAAGATGATTTGCTCATTATAATGATTATCTCCACCAAGTTTCATCAAGAAAATCTACCCCTTAAAATAGATAGTTCTTATTGTTTTTAAAGTTAAAAGATCCCTTATAAAATATTTGAAACTTCTTGGTACGTATAATCAATGTAAAATATAATTCCTGCACCAAGGATGGACATGGGGAAGAATCGAGCCTCCTTGGTGAAACTTAAATTTGAGATCTCTTTTAAATCTGAGTAGGTGTTAGGTTTAAAGTTTGAGTTTATCATTATATCTTAATCCATTTTACTTGACTCACATGTGTATTACGTTATATATATATATATATTGCTTATATGAAAAAACAAAAAAAAAATAGATATGTGATAGATGAATGAAATCATAAAACAAAACAGCCACAAAAAGTTAACAGGTAATTAGCTAACAAAACAAGTACAAGAAACAAATGGGAAAATAAAGACAAAATTAATTAAAATTGCGCATCCAGGGAATCGAACCCTGGTCAGTACCGTGGGAGGGTACTATGATACCACTACACCAGATGCGCTAGTTGTTCTTACTGCCGTGCTTACAAATTACTTAACTTAATTATTACCGTTTTCTCTTTTTTTATAGACAAATCAGCAAGGATTGAAAATGTTTTCATACTTTACTCAATTGAGTTACTTTCATTTTGTTTTATTTTATTTTCAGTTTTAAATCAAGTGTCTGGTTTAACTTTTGTGTATCTCAATTAATCCCCTTTCATATTTTAGAACATATTCACTGTTGGCCAAATAATGTTTTTGTAACTGTCAATGTTCGACCTAAGGAGCTCCTAATCGATCTAGAACTAAACTCAGGGCAGTAATATTTCTAAAAAGGAATTTGGACATCAATTCATTGGTGATATATTAAAACGTGAATTTTTCCTCCTTTTTTTTTCCTAAAGGAAAGTTTAGATTTCTTTACGTTAATACAATAAATAATAAATAAAAATCTCTTCCCACTTTAATTACAGGTAGGACTCGAACTCATAATATTACAAGTTTAGATAGGTGTTTTTACCAATTGGTCAACATTCATCTATTATTATATGATGCTATAAAAAGCATGCACTTGCATCACTTTTATATATGTTTGGTTTTTGTTAATTTTATATTAATAATAACACTTGGGTGCTAGTAAAGTTGTAAAAGGATTGGGTTTTCTCACCCTCTGGAATTATTTGAATCACGGGAACCCATTTCCTTTCTTTTGTCCTAAATTCATTCACAAATGTAAGATTTTTTTAATAGCTTATCTACGGAAGGGTGTTTATGGATGATAGAGAGTCAGAAGAAAAAAAAAATACCTCTCCAACAAAAAAATTGTTGTTTATCACATACTTGATTCGGCATGACAAATTAACTATTTTTTTCATGGTATGAAACTCTCTACCATGTAGATTTGAAATGTAGTATTAAATAAATAAACCTTATAAGACCAGCTTTAATCATCCCCTACTTTTTCCTAAAATTTAATTTTGGAAGAAAACCTATAAAATTCAACTTCAACTCTTCCCTATTCATTCCCCATTTTTGGGTAGTCCCTATTAATCTCCCAAATATGAGTAAATTAATGGGGAACCCACATATTCTTTCAAAGCTTATTTTCTACAGTATTATTTGGAATTGATTTTAATTCCCTCAAATTTATCAGTATCTTGAGGAATCATAATAATTGAGTATTTCTCCCAAAACATTCCCAAAAGATAGAGAAAATGGAGTTCACGGAGAAATTCCCTAAATATGATTTTTTGTTTAAACTTTTACACAACTTTTTTTTTTTTTAAGAGTTAGTAGATGTGTCGTATTAATGTGAGCCATAAATGCACATAATATATACCACAAAAAGAATTAAATAATAAAATTACGTACATATAGTCATATTCTCATATAAAATATTATTCTTAGTTATAGTATGAATAACACGTACGTTCATGGCATATACTATTATTTTTCTAAAAAATAGAATAGTACTATTATCAAAATAATTATATTTATTACCAGATCAATGTGAAACTTAAAAAATATATATTATAATTTTTCAAAGCTGCACAAAAGCTGTCCAGAAACACTTGAGATAATTGTTTTGGCCATAAGAGTAGCAAAAAATAGAGTTGGTTCCTTTTTGTTATTCCTTCGGTCTAATTCTGTCTAAGTCTAATCTAAATGGATATTTTTTTTATATAAAACTTGATAAAAATATTTTTTATAATAAGTATATCATATTTACAAAATTCTATTATGAAATTCAAACATAAAGTAAGCATAATAAAAAATTGACGTTTTTGTTCATTTTTAACTATTCAAAATTTTAATTATTAACTTACTCATTTTTTAATAAAATTTTATAAATATAATTATATATATTATATTATAAATCATTTTTTTCAAATTTTATGAAAAAAATCATCTGAGACCCTTTGGATAGAATTGGACCCATAATGGAGTGGAGCCGAAGTCACAAAAAAAAAAATGTCTTGAAGGCATAAGAAAAGTGCAGCAGGGAGAGCGTTTGGAGATCCCGGGGTTTTTGTTAGGGTTTTGGCAACCGATCGATACACAGCCTAGTAGAGATAGCAACCAAGTCAAATCTCCGACCAATTTCTCTCTCTACACTCATGAGACACTTTCTGGTACGAATCGTTTTCGTAATACACAGTGAAAATGAAACTGCGATAAAAAAAATTCCAACATTTTTCTTCTGAATTATGTTGTATTACATTAAATATTGTTATTTGAATTTTTGAATCATATTTTTCTATGATGATACAGAGGAAATTCGCAATCTCCAACAAAAATTCGGTAATTCGTGTAATAGCTTTGGCTACTGCCGGATCAGGACTTTTGTATTCCAACTCTGGTTCAGATTCTGGTGAGTAGTTTATGCGATTTTGTTTCGCTATCTCAATTAACTGATATGAATGATGCGAAAAATAAAATGTTGCAGTAGATTTCATTTTTGTTGAATTTGTTAGACCTAATTTATATCAGAGGAGTCCAGTTTTACATTCTGCATTTCAACCTAAAAAATTCGATAAAAAATTAGGATTCAGTGCCTGAGATAGAAACTAGGCTGCAATCCTCCAAATTGTTTTTTAAAAGATGTGGTTCCAATGCTAATTTTCTTGCTCACGTATCCGTAACCGAGAAACTTAGTATATGTGACCGAGAAATGCTTTTTCTACTGAATAGTATTTGTGTAGCTAAGTCCTCGTAGAGACTGTGGAATCTGTAACTACAGAAAATTAGTAATGTAACCGAGAATAGTATTTATGTTCTAATTCCTTTTAGAGACAGTGGAATCTGTATCTACAGAAAAATAGTATTGTGACCGAGAAATACTTTGTCTACCGAAAAGTATATATGTATCTAAGTCGTCGTAGAGGCTATGGAATGTGTATCTACAGGGACCACACCTTAAAAAGATAACAGTTGTGGACCCACATCCTAAAATGTTTCTATCTCAGGGACCCTAACCCTAAAAGGCCCAAAATTCAATGTTCTCAAACTCATGTTAGCAGTTGTTTTCCCACAATATTTTTTAGAAAATGCTAGGTTTACTCAATTTTTGATATGGAACAACTCAAGTAAACTGACGGAGGCGACACATTTAATGTGTTACCTGCTTTTCTTTTTATTTGATTGGTGTCACATCTGTTTGTATAAAAAATTTGTATGAAAATAAAGTTATGCACTATTATTTTTTAGGTTCATCACAATTATGCCTAATGTTAATCCAATTCAACTTCTCTCACTATATTACCTCTAGGCTCTAGTTATAAGATCCAACTTTTTAAACACAATTAAAATGTTCAATCAAAACACATTTGTGTAGTGTTGGAGCAAGCATCTGATTAGTTAACAAATTAGGTATATCTTTTCAGATTTCATTTGAAACATTTATTGAATTGCCTGATCAGTATTATGTAGAACACAATATATATTTGTGTGTGTATATTGCGATTGAGTACTCCAAAGAGTGCATCATGCAAATTGCAATTTGAAAGTGAGGGAGGGATACAAAAGATTTTAAATTAGAACACAAGGCTGGGTGATTTGCAAGAACAGTAGTGGTATTTTATTACCAAATTTGTCTCTATTGCTTGATATTTGATAACTCAGATATAGTAGGTGCATCTAACGCTATCTGAGGCTGAACCATGTAGTTGGTAGGCTTAAACGTCCGGTTAAGTGCACTCTTATTTTCAAAATTTGTCACTATTTGTTTGGAAGTATTATAAAATCACAAACGCAAACCTTAATTCCTTTATCTTATATAT
Source organism: Lonicera japonica (assembly GCA_021464415.1). Taxonomy (NCBI): domain Eukaryota; kingdom Viridiplantae; phylum Streptophyta; class Magnoliopsida; order Dipsacales; family Caprifoliaceae; genus Lonicera; species Lonicera japonica. The sequence continues at coordinate 25,882,180 of CM038471.1, forward strand.
TCCCAGCAGTAGAAAACAGGGCCCAGTTCTGTTCTCTTGGATATATGTACTGATGTTTGTTTTCAATCTGTTGAATTATAGAGACATCAGTACTGGTTTCAATTCCTGCACCATTTCGTGACTCACTATCATGGCCATGGCAAACACAGTTGATTCCTCGTCCTTCATTCGTTGGCCCTTCACAACATGGTTTTAACATACTATCCTTTTCCTCTCCTTTTTCTTTTTAGTTTTTACCCCACCTTTTTTGTGTGTATTTTCATGTGTTTTTGTGTTCTCATGTTGAAATTCGAATTGTGTAATTATAGGAGACCTATCATCATTTCTTTATAGAACTGGCTCAGTTCCCTCGAATGATATAAAGAAAGAAGCTTCAGGAGAGGTTGGAAATGGTCCAAAACCTTGTTGTGGATGTTTGGGCAGAGATACTATTGCCAATGCGGCTGCTAGTGTGGGCCCTGCCGTTGTCAATTTATCGGTACCACAGGGTATGCTTTAAGAATATATTACTATGTTTGTCCAAAATTATGAGTTAAAGGCTCTGTTTGATAACATGGAAAATGTTGTTATCATGCTTACTTTTTTCATCCATCTCATGCTCATTTTTGTGAGTATATGTCCTCCGCCTCCTTTATGTTGTATGGAAATTTTTTCTTAAACACCCAAAGAAAATTTTTCCATGGAAAAAAGCAAATGCATGAGTTAATCTTAACGACATTTCTCAACTTATTTTCCAACTTCTCCCAAAAAATACATTGTTTTTTCTACTAATTTCCATCTTGTTATCAAACAGAGTATAAGAATCCACTGTTCCTGTTTGCGATGTCCCAAATTAGGAATCCATTTTCCTTTTCAGAACATAATCAATGTTCCGAAACTCACGGTAGGAAGCAAGAATTATTTGAACTTTTGATTGTGGTGAAATTAGTGCAAATAAATTTGTGAGTCAAACAAGACTCTTAATTTGGGACGGATGGAGTACTTAGAATTTTGAGCTATAACTGAGCAAATTCTGTACTCGTAGGTTTCTCTGGGTTAACTCTAGGAAAAAGCATAGGCTCTGGAACTATCATAGGTACAGATGGTACTATATTGACTTGTGCTCATGTGGTGGTTGATTTTCAAGGCTGGAATGCTACCTCCAAAGGAAAGGTTTGTGCTTTAATTTAATTAATTTGCTTGAAAAGTTGTTAGTTAATTATTGTGACACCAATGCATACTATGGGTTCTAGTAAATGTCGTAGGGAGAGAGAAAGGGGTGGGGTGAATCTGATATCGCACAAACTCGTTTTGACCAATTTAAGAAGTAAGTTACCAAACAAATTTCACCTAATCAAACGATCAAGCACCATATCCAAAATTATGAAAAAAATAAATTGGCTTTAAATAAATCTGAATTTTACAAGTATAGTATAAGTTAAGCATTGAAGATTAATACCTCTTGGATTTGATGATGTAAAACATCAAGTTATGAATGATTAGAAGTAAATAAAGAATGCTTGGAAATTAAAGAGTGGACGCCCAAGATTTCCAGGTTTTTTTTTTCCATAAAAAATATGAAGTATCATTCATAAGGAGAGTGGATCTGCAGTCCACCAATAAAGAAGAAGAATAGGGACAACATAAGAAGAGCACAGAATACATATCTCAAACCAAACTGAATACATAGCAGCAGACCTCCAAAGAGTTTGTTGAAAATCTGATACTAAAGAAAATATTAAACAAAGTCCACAATCAGGAACTCAGAGTAGCTAGCAGCAACAGTACCAACAATACAGAAAATTTTGAAAATCTGATATCAGAGAGAGGATGCAAACCTGCAGTGGAGAAAAATGTTGTTTATTGGGTTGAATCGTGTAATTATTTATCCGCGTCTTTGCGAAGGATGCGCCCAGATGTTGATAGATGGATGCATAGTCTGTTGGGTTGAATTGTGTCATTAAGTATTGATCTACCTCTTAAACACCTACATACAAAACCTGGACTTCTGAATTCATCAAGCAGGAAAAGAAAGATGGGTTCCCATCAACACTCTTCCATCCTCACCATGGCGAGATAGTGACAAAATCAACATGACTTAATAACAAAATCAACATGACTTAATAACAAAATACACTCATCCATTTCATGATCTCTCAAACCTGTTTGAAATCTAAAGTCCCCCGGATCACAGCCACAATAGGAGAACAAAGTAATGAGAGGTGCATCTTTAACCAATATCTTCCCACGACCTCACTTGATATCCCCCTAGACGTTAATGCGGAGTCTAAAATTCTTAATTAAATGACCCTAAACCTTCAATGGGCTTTGAACTATTGCCACTGCAGATACAGTGAGTTGACCTCAAATATATTGAAATGCGTACAATTCTTTATAAAGAACAATAGAATGTAAACTCAGAAGACATTTGAAACAGTATGGATATCCATGTACATCATATGCATTCCATCCAGAAACTAATTTATGGTCTCTATGTTCTTTACCTTCTACCTTGACGCGTAACATGCATTCAAATATGGAATCAATACAAAGGTATCCAAATTATTCCTGCAAAGGCTATGAGCATGATAAGAGACACTCATGGGCATGGTTTAAGACTCAAAAGGTTCAAACATGAAAATGTAGCCAATACGACATATGTATAGCCTGATATGGACATGGCCTTACTAGCTTGATGTTATGAAATGGAGCATTTTGTGTCGTCAATGCTGATCCCTCGTAGATTCGTCTAGATTGAATTAGTACATATTTTATTTTCAGAATAGACAGTAAAATAGACGTAAAAGTTTCAAAACCAGAATTAGTACAAATTTGATTTTCAGAATAGACGGTAAAAGAGATGTATAACTTTCAAAACTAGGTTTTGAGTCATATATGAAAATGTATTATATGTCCAAGTTCATTCATATAATGCTTGTTCCGGAGTTCGTGACACTTTCACCTTTATGTTTATGGTAAGCTATGTAGACCAATAATATGCACTCTATCGCGTAGGATCTTCAAACATATGGAAACATGTAAAGCAAACTGATGTGTAGCTCATTTGCTGGTCGAAGAGCATGATATTTTTCACATTCGAGTTGTTCTTTTATATATTTATATTTATCTCATCCATCATGTGACGTGGCGATAAAGTCAATAGCTTTTCCTTTTCTTTTTGGCTGGTTCTGAATTCTGGCTGATAAACTAGTTAATGTTATGAGGAGGGTCTTCTTGGGCAGGATGCGTGGAATAAGAAAAAGCAGGTCAATCTGTCTTGGTAGATTCATTTTTCTTTGTTCAAGGGACCTTTCAGTTGCGTTAACCAGCAAGAAAATGGATGCTGTGCATTGGGCAATTCACTTGCCGGCTTGCCACATGTCAATTTATGCAAATTCACCAAAAATTGACTAGTTTTACTAGTTTTTGTGCAAAATGAGGTATGCTTAATGTAGAGTGGGAAAAAGATAATGCGCACTGGTATTTTGCAAGCAAAGTTCTGAGATGGCCTTACAATGCATTATTCTATCTTCTACTTGATGAATCTTGTATCCATTTATGTGGTTGTTTGACGAGATTAAGATTTGATTATATACCGCCACCTTGCTCTCAGTTTCCGTGAATGCTTCTCCTTGCTAGTGCTACTATGGGTTCCATCTTGGGATCGAGTTCATTTTTCCAAAAGATAATATAGTTATGCATGTCTATATATGGATATGCTTGAGATTGGATGATTAATAGTTACAGGTTGATGTGACACTGCAAGATGGTCGGATTTTTGAGGGCACAGTGGTGAATGCTGATTTACATTCTGACATTGCTATTGTGAAAATCAGTTCTAAAACTCCTCTTCCAACAGCAAAATTGGGCTCTTCGAGTAAGCTCCGTCCTGGGGACTGGGTAGTGGCTTTGGGATGTCCCCTTTCTCTTCAAAATACGATAACAGCTGGTATTGTAAGGTATTTCAATGCTTCTGCTTTTACCAATTCTGACAATATCTTTTCTTCTTAATGTGGTTTAAAAATCATACAGCCTTTGTTGTATATGTGAATATAAAATGGTTTTTTATTCGGAGAAATATTGTTGATGAACCAATACTATAGCTGATGCTTTTCACTACTGTGTTTTTTTATTTTATTTTATTTTATTTTATTTTATTTTATTTTATTTTCACTTTTGCATCTAGTTGTGTGGATCGTAAAAGTAGTGATCTAGGGCTTGGAGGAATGCGAAGAGAGTATTTGCAAACAGATTGTGCAATCAACGCGGTAATCTAATCATTCATATGTATTCTCATCTTTGTTTCTGTGCTGACTTTTGGTCTGCCTTCACATATTTATTAATTTAAATATTGTTATGGCCAAAGTTTTATTGGCCTCTTATTGCTTTATTTGAAAGGGAAGCTGAAAAACATGTATCACACTCTCTCTAGAGGAGAGTTGAAGAATTCTCAGCCATTAGATCAAAATTAGAGGTTTAGACGGGTGGTTTACATAAACGAATCCTTGCCAGAGGCAAACATGATATGTTGAAATCTAACAGACAGTCCATATTGAGCGAGTGGGTTAGCCTAGTGGTGGTAAAGGCGCCCACCCGGATCCTAGAGATCCCAGGTTCGAGTCACACCGGGTGCGGGGTGGGTTTCTTAGTTACTTGTAGTAAAGGGAAGAAACCTAGAGCTTCCCTTTCATACAAAAAAGAAAAAAAGGTCCATATTTACTACTTTACTCTTGAGAGCAGGATCGAGAAAACATAGAGGCCTTTTGGCCAACCAAGATTCATCTGAAATGGAACCATATGGAAAGATTTTACGATTTTGTAGTTGGTAGAAAATACTGGTCATAATAGAAAAAAGGAATGTGAAAAACAGAATTGAAGTGTGATACCACATTTAATAGTACAAGGCTCTACAAGATTAAGTTCTGAAGTATGCTGTTCGGCGATGAGAATGAAAAAAGGATAATGATTTATGCAGCAGTTTTAAGCAACTGCTGAAACATATAAGAAACTACAGATCAAGACATATTTGCATTAGCGCCTACTTTAAATGCTCATAATTGTTGTATCTTGTGATTATCGATGAGCAAATTAATAGTTCTCATGTGGATAAATGATTATTTTTTTTATTTTTTTTTTTACTTTTGAATCTAGGGTAATTCTGGTGGACCCCTTGTCAATATTGATGGAGAAATTGTTGGCATTAATATAATCAAAGTATTGGGAGCTGATGGGTTAAGCTTTGCTGTACCAATTGACTCGGTTTCCAAAATCATAGAGCACTTCAAAACAAACGGGTATAGTTTATATTTTTGTCAGTTACTCATTTCTAATTTAAAAGTACATTAGATGCATACAACCAAGTTATGAATTACGAGAAGTTTTCTTTCTCCCCCTCTTTGTCATGCACACACAAAACAACACATGATTGTTGATGCTCAAGTAAGTTAATAAGAATGTGGAAGCCATTACTTTTTCATATTAATGAGAATGTGGAAGCCATTACTTTTTCATATTCTTTACATCGTATGTGAAGTTCCAAAGGTGAATATAGATATTGCTATACATTCGTTTGTCCTCTTCGAACAACAAACGCTATCATTGAGATTGGATAATTATTGATAAGAAGAGTTGGGATTGGGATCACATCATGCATACATATATACATATATTTTAATTTTCAGATCTATTATGAATAAATAAAATCAAAATTTCCTTATCTTACTATATTAGTTTCCAGTGATACAAGACACTTTTGAAACAAAATTGGTCCAGTTACTTGTAAGTTTGTTTGCCACAATCAAACGCTGCATCTATTACTCCTCCGTCCGAAATTAATAGTATATGTTTGACTTTCACTCATTTTTAAGAATCCACCAATTTCAACATAATCAATGGTTATAAACAAAATTTGCGAACAACAGTGAGATTTGTACATTGATTATGATCAAAAAAGGAATAGTGGACTATTAATTTGGGAAGGAGGGATACTCTTAACTACTAAAGTACAGTATGGGACAACAACATTATTATATATAGGGTAATAAAATATACCTGCTTCATATATTTTTTACGTATACAGTAATGAATTATAGTTTGTCATTACTACAATCAGGCTATTGAATATTAAAATACACATGCTATTAAAGGGGAGGGTTCAAGTTACACACGGTGTAAGACAAAGAACTTTTACCACCATTAACTTTCTTTCAATTTCACAAGTCATCAATCTAACCATTGAATTAGTTTATTATAATATCCCAACGATGCGTGCAAAAAATTAAAGTAATCGGAGATGCATACGTCCCTCATCATAATTATGTTATATAGTGGATTATGAGCTTTACAAAAATCAAGTAAAGGTAGGTATAGTGATTATATGGTTACAAATATTGGATTGATTTGGAACTTTGCATGCTTGATAAACACGATAAAACTAGCTTATCTAATGGTGGGATTTATAAATTATATTATAAATCTGAGAAAAGGTTATGAATAGGTGTAAAACTTAATCTTACGCTGGTGTAACTTAAACCTTCCCACATATTATACTTTGGTGATAAGCAAACTTGAAACAATAATTGACGAATCCATGTTAGAGTATAGAGAGAAGGAAGAGAGAACAATGTTGTAAGAATTGGTGAACTAGTCTTAACCTAGTTCCCATCTCATTCTATTTATATAACAAAGAATATTGATAATTACAGAATGGACCCTATAAAATACAATAATATTAGACTAGCCACATATCTACATAAGTAGCACTTACAACACTCCCCCTCAAGCTGGTACGAAGATATCTATCATACCCAGCTTGCCTAATATAGTTTGTAAAGAAACCTTGTTCACCCCCTTGGTTAACACATCAGCTAACTGGTTACGAGTATTAACGTAAGGAGTACAAATCAATCCAAGGTTAATTTTTTCTTTGATAAAGTGTCGGTCGACTTCAACATGCTTTGTCCTATCATGTTGGACTGGATTGTGGGCGATACTGATTGCCGCCTTGTTGTCACAATATAAGCTCATTGGCTCATGCATCGGGTGCCCCAACTCGGCGAGCATAGTTCGTAACCACAATAACTCACAAACTCCAAGTGCCATAGATCTGAACTCAGCCTCGGCACTAGATCTGGCGACTACCGACTGTTTCTTGCTACGCCAAGACACAAGATTCCCACCAATAAAAGTGCAATATCCTGATGTAGATCGCCTGTCTATAACTGACCCTGCCCAATCAGCATCGGTGTAGGCTTCAACTCGCAAATGACCATGGCAGCCAAAGAGAATTCCCTTTCCAGGAGAACCCTTAAGGTAACACAAGATCTGATGGGCTGCCTCAAGGTGAGGGGAACGGGGAGCATGCATAAACTGACTAACTACACTGACAGCATATGAAATATCTGGTCGTGTAAGTGAGAGATATATCAATCTCCCAACTAATCGCTGAAATCTCCCAATATCTTCTAATAGCTCACCATCCTCCTCATTAAGCTTGTGATTTTGGTTAATCGGAGTCTCCGCAGGTTTAGCACCGAGCTTGCCTGTTTCGGTTAACATGTCAATAACATACTTTCTTTGAGAGATAAACACTCCTCTCTTAGATCTGCACACCTCAATGCCAAGAAAGTATCTCAGAGATCCGAGATCCTTAGTCTCGAATTCTGTGCCCAAGAATTTCTTCAACCGATGTATTTCTTCCGGATCATCTCCCGTGACCACAATATCATCCACATACACAATAAGAGCTGTAGTTCGATCATTGCACCTTTTGACAAAGAGAGTATGATCTGCTTGACTCTGTTTGTACTCTCCCCTTTTCATGGCTGAACTGAACCTTTCAAACCAGGCTCGAGGCGATTGCTTAAGCCCATATAAGGCCTTTTTTAGCTTGCACACCAAATTTTGATCATCGGCAAGTTTAACCCCCGGAGGCATGGTCATATACACCTCTTCATGCAAATCACCATGAAGGAAAGCGTTCTTCACATCAAGCTGAAATAACGGCCAAGATAAATTTGCTGCCAATGAAATGAGAACACGTATGGAGTTCATTTTGGCAACAGGCGCAAATGTCTCCTGGTAATCAATTCCATGAGTTTGAGTATAACCTTTTGCAACTAACCGGGCTTTGTACCTCTCAATTGTCCCATCAGCTCGATACTTCACCGTATATACCCATTTGCAGCCAACTGGTTTTTTTTCCTTTTGGCAACTGAACAATGTCCCAAGTACCATTCTTTTCAAGAGCTTTCATTTCCTCAAGCATTGCTTCTTTCCACTGAGTTTGTTTAAGGGCATCTGAAACTTTAAAAGGGACAGATACAGAGGAAACAGATGACGTAAAAGCTTGATAGGAATGTGATAATTTATCATATGATACAAAGTGGGATATAGGATATTTAGTGCAAGTACGCGTTCCTTTACGAATGGCAATAGGAACATCAAGATCAAGAGAGGGATTACCTGGAGAAGAGGAGACTTCTTGGTCGTGGGGAGAGACAATAGATTGTTTTTCACGTCTCGTGTATACTTGTAGAGGTTGATGCTCCCTTTGAGGAGTGGGAACAGTAATAAGGCAGCTCTCCCCCTGAGGCGAAACGGTAACAGGCATCTCTACACCTGTAACAGGAACAGGCAATGGAATTTCCTGTAAATCAATTTCCTGTAAATCAGCACTCTCCCCCTGTAGAGAATGCCTGGTAGTGTTGAAGTACGGAATTGATTCAAAGAAGGTGACATCCCGAGAGACGAAACGACGACGAGAAATAGGATCATAGCAACGATAGCCCTTTTGAGTAGCTGAATACCCGAGGAAGATGCAAGGGATTGCTTTCGGATCCATTTTGTCTTTTCTATGGTGGATATGAACATAACAAATACAACCAAATACTTTTGGAGGGATAGGGAAGACCGGTGTATGACCATACAAAACAGAGGCGGGAGACTCAAGATTAAGAACCTTAGATGGCATTCGATTGACAAGAAAAGTAGCTGTTAAGACAGCATCAGCCCAATACGATTTTGGAACCCCCATACCAATAAGAAGGGAACGACTCACTTCTGTAATATGACGGTGCTTTCTCTCAGCTACCCCGTTTTGTTGTGGTGTATCAGCACACGAGGTTTGATGAAGTATCCCATGATCAGCAAAAAAAAGTGGCAAGGCTATTAGACATAAATTCCCCCCCATTATCAGATCGAAGAACTTTTAGAGGACGGCCAAACTGAGTACACACCATTTTATGAAACACCTGGAAGACTGACTGTACTTCATCCTTTGTTTTTAGAAGATATAGCCACGTATAGCGACTAAAGTCATCAACAAACACAATAAAATATCGAAAACCAAGTAAAGAAGTAGTTTTTTCAGGACCCCACACATCAGAATGAACAAGTTGCAAAGGGGCAGTACTTTTATTAATACTAATAGGATAAGATACACGACAATGTTTTGCAAGAACACACGGTTCACAATTTAACTCAAAAAAACCTGCACTAGAAAACTGAGGAAGCACATGCTTCAAAACGGAAACAGGAATATGACCTAATCTATTATGCCATCGCATTAATAGATCTTTATTGACACCACTATTCGCTACACTAGACTTGGTAGCACCAAAAACAGCTTTGACTTGAGAATCCATCAAATACAATCCATTGTCTTCACGCCCACTTCCAATCGTCTTCCTCGTCTCCAAGTCCTGAAAGACACAATGAGAAGGAAAGAAGGTCACACTACAATTCAAATCTTTTGTAATGGAACTAACAGATAAAAGAGGTGTGCTAAGGTTGGGAACGTGAATAGCAGAGGATAACGTAAGATTATCTGAGATATGAATGTTTCCTTTCCCCGCAATGGAGGATAAAGAGCCATCTGCAAGAGTAATTTTTTCCCTTCCCGAGTATAAAGTGTATGAGGAGAAATCAGAAGCCATACCAGTCATATGATCACTAGCACCTGAATCAATAATCCAGGTTCTTCCACCAGAAGATGTGGAAGCATGATGTGCCGAGGGATTAGTACCTGACTGGACTGGTTGTGATGCTGAAGAAGATGCGGAAGCGTTATGGTATGCAGCTGCAACCATTCGGCATATCTGCTCCATATCTATTCCAGGTGGGAGGCCAGGGGCATCAACAGTAGTGGCAGAAGCATTATTGGCCTTTGGTGGAGGACGAGAAGAAGTTTGCTTGGATTTTCCAGCCACTTGTTTCTTGTCAAAATTAGCGGGACGGAGATGTGGATGTAAATTCCAGCAAGTTTCCTTAGTGTGGCGGGGACGTTCACAATGAGTACACACTAGTTGACTCTTATCATCAAATCGCCCCCTTTGTGAGACAAGAGCAGCCCTTTCTGAGAATGGTACAACAGCTTCTACCCTAGGGTTCATGGCCTTCCTCCTGCTTTCTTTACTTTGGATGTAGTTAAACACCTCTTTAATAGTAGTCGGAACTGGATACCGACCCAACACTTGTACTCGAGCATTTTCATATTGAGGATTCAGTCCTCCCAAGAACTGGAAAATTCTGGTCCTCTCCACAAAAGCTTTAAACGCTTTAATATCTGCTGTATTTGTAGGAAAAAAATCCTGGTAATGATCAGACTCATCCCATTTAGCCCGTAAGGCATGGTAGTATGCAGAGAGGGACTGATTTTCTTGCTTAAAGTGGGAAATTTCTTGTTGAAGCTCGTATAGCCTAGAAAAGTTTCCAGCAGAGGAATATGTATCTTTAACAGCATCCCATAATTCCTTCACAGTTTCAGCAAATAGGAACCCCCTGCTTATCTCGGGTTCCATCGATCTAAGAATCAATCCTTTGACATAGGCATTATCACCCCGCCACTCGGCACGTTTGGGATCTCCCTCGGCAGGAATCGTAACAGTTCCTTCAACATGATCAATCACTCTTTGACCTGTCAGACTAATCAAAGCAGATTGAGACCATTCAAGGTAGTTGTGATCGTTCAACTTAACTGTGGTGATGCAATGCCCAGGGTTGAATTCGGTTGGGCCCCTAAGTTTCGTAGTCACCTGACTTAAAGAACTTAGGGTTTCCTCAGACATATTCGAGTTAGGCATTCTATCAAACAAGTAGAGGGTTTAGGTTAACACAAATCAAGCAATAACCAACTACTATAGAGAAACACTTCTCAACTATCTTCTGATCAATACTTCACCAACAAACAAACACAGGTGTACACACACCCCAGAAGATTAAGACTTACACAAGTCAGATAGTACGCATACCAAATCTAGAAGCACGAACTGAAGTGAAGCACGAGCTAGGGCGAAATCGTAGAAAAACAGACTGAAGCACGAACTGAGACGAAATCGCAGAAAAAACGGACTGAAAAATAGTTGGATCCGCGTAGTCGTGAAAGTATTAACTTTGTGGAAGGATTACTTTCCTCTAAGCCTCTGATACCATGTTAGAGTATAGAGAGAAGGAAGAGAGAACAATGTTGTAAGAATTGGTGAACTAGTCTTAACCTAGTTCCCATCTCATTCTATTTATATAACAAAGAATATTGATAATTACAGAATGGACCCTATAAAATACAATAATATTAGACTAGCCACATATCTACATAAGTAGCACTTACAACAGATAAAACTAGCTTATCTAATGGTGGGATTTATAAATTATATTATAAATCTGAGAAAAGGTTATGAATAGGTGTAAAACTTAATCTTACGCTGGTGTAACTTAAACCTTCCCACATATTATACTTTGGTGATAAGCAAACTTGAAACAATAATTGACGAATGTGTTTGAATGTTAGTTATATTTGACGTGAAATTACTAAGCTACAAGTCATAATAATTGTCTCAACCATGTTACATAGACGGCAAAAAAAAATGAAGTAATACTGCCCCAGGATTGTTGTTGATGTATAATTTGTATATATGAAGATATAATTATCTGCATATAATTATGATGACTTCTTCCTTTCCTTCTCACTTTCACTTAGAAAGATTCATATCTCAATTCTCGATAACCAATATTTTTCATTTACATGAAAGCCCAGTGTGAATCGTGTGTCCTAAATTAAGAATTTATTAATGATATTGTAGCAATCTAAAATGTTCCCTCTTTCTCAAATTAAGAGTCACAAATTGACAACCCAGTACTTTAAGAAATATGTTAAACTTCCATAAGCATCCCTTGTTTATTAGGGCCTCTGGATTAAGTAAGTTGATAGCTATGATAATTGCACTGAATAAAGTTTTTAATGACACACCAGTTTACTACACTGTTTTACTGCCTATTTTTGGAAAATGAGATTCGTAAGAGATACCAAATTGAAAAGTGGGACTCTTAACTCAAGATAAATGAATACATGATATTAAATAATTTTATGCAGGAGAGTTGTTCGACCTTGGCTAGGTTTGAAAATGATTGATCTTAATGATATGATTGTTGCTCAGCTTAAGGAAAAAGATTCGACATTTCCCACTGTCAGCAAAGGTGTTCTTGTACCAATGGTATGTCTATTTGGCTCTCTCTCTCTCTCTCTCTCGTCTGAATGTGTATATATATATATCTATCTACATATAAAAGCACGAATAGATCTAATTGTTTCTTCCCCTATTCTTGGACACAAATAACCCTCTGCTAAATGTTTATATGTTGCCGGTGTCATTGTGTTAGAGTATCTTTCTCTGCTATTTGGTTCTGCACTCATGGAATTGTACATATTATCGAGTTAACTGATTTTTATTCTTATGCTACCTTGCAAGGGTAATTTAGTAGGGGGTTATGATCTATTCTTTTTACTATTTTAGTGGATTGACATAGAATATATTGATTTGCCTGCTTCTCGTATTTATAACAATTGCAAGTGGTCAGGGAACTCTAAAGTTACTAGTTTTGTTGGATTTTTGTGATAAAACTAAGAACATTGCTATGTTGGTATTCTTGTAAAAAAATTTTAAGATCTACGGCCAATCAAAGATTTGACCATCTCTCTCTCTCTCTCTCTCTCTCTCTCTCTAGCAACTGCATTAAGAAGTCAATTTTCAAGTTTTGAAAAATTTATAAGTATAATAACTTAATATGAATGGTGAATAACAAAATAAGAAAGGTAGGAAAGTGAGAAACGTCATTGAGATTTACAGAGGAAAGGTTTGCATTTCTGTAGTTGAACGTTGTTATTCTTTTAGGCCTCTAAATAATGTATTGATCTCCATTGATATCAAAATTAAGTCCATATCAATATGACCTAGGAAGGTTACAAAAGGACTCTTATTTATTTTTAAATTTATCTTAATGCATTAAACAGGTAACCCCAGGATCTCCTGCTGAGCGTGCTGGATTTAATCCAGGGGATGTCGTCGTTGAATTTGAGGGAAGACCTGTTGGGAGCATCAAGGAGGTATTATGAAAACTGTCTTTATCTTCTTTTTTTATTTTTTTTCTATAGCCTGATCAGTTAAAGAATTAATTTATATAATCATGGAATTGATATGATCATGAGAGTATAGATTTTAGAGTTCATAACACCCCTGAGAAAAAGGAACAAACAAATGCATTCCAGTTGATTTAGGCCTGGCAATAGAGTACTGATTGCAAAGTTGGAAAATGATTGAAATAGCAGCCAAGTGTTATTAGAAGTTGGAATATGAGATCATGTCTATTTGGATTTGTCTATATATTTGTCGTGTATAGAAAATTTGTATCTTGTTTCGCTTGGTTCCTGTGTTATATTTGTATCTGGTTAGTGGGTCATGTTGAAAATTACTAGCCTAATTTGGTGGCCCAATTATACAACATATGCTTGCACGAGCATAAGCTATTTTAGAAAGAATGCTGAAATCTATAAAAAGGAAACTCTACCTCCCTTCGTCCCAACTTAAAAGTCCACATTTCTTTTTTTGGGATGTTCCATATTAATAGTCCAATTTCTAAATTTGGTGTGTCCAATCACATTATTGGAAACAAAAACAAGTTTTACTCGACTCTTACATTATGTTGGATTATCCTCAAAACAGATACAACTGTCAAACATGAACTCTTCATTGAGGACAGCCAAGGGGGGCTTAAAATGGATAAAGTTGGTATAGTTTGTTTAACGTGTAAACAAAGTGTGATCATCTCCGTTACTCAATACTTTTTTACAGTTATTATGATTGGCTCGAGTATGTGTAATAATTGTGTAACATCTTCACAGATCATTGAAATAATGGGGGATAAAATCGGGAAGCCCTTGAAGGTGGTGGTAAAAAGAGCCAAAGATCGTTCGGCAACACTTACCGTGGTCCCAGAAGAGGCAAACCCAAATATGTAAAGGGGAATAAAATCGGGAAGCCCTTGAAGGTGGTTGTTAAAAGAGCCAAAGATCGTTCGGCAACACTTACCGTGATCCCAGAAGAGGCAAGCCCAAATATGTAAAGGGGTTATTTGGCGTTTGGCGCCCATTTATTTTGTCATATTTAGGTATTGCTGCCATTTTTTTGATAATATACGTTAGGTTCCCATTTTTAACAGAATCTCAGTCAACCAATTGAATACAGAAATTGGTTGAAGGCAAAGCATATATAAAATAGAGGAATTGACTTTTGGTCTTTGTATGTGGATAGTGTCATGTATTTGTTTGGAAGGCAGACATGAAATGAAATGTAGAGGCAGTGATTCAATCAATGATTTAATTATGTCACCGGAAAGGACAAAATAATACAGCTATGTTCTGTCTGATAACAAGATGGAAAATAATAATACAAATAAATGATTTTTGTGAGAAGTTAGAAAATAAGTGATGCGGTGAGATGTTTGTCACGTGGTTTGCACGTGCGCAGACTCACTGAGCACGGCGAATTGCAATTCTTATGCTATTCTTATACCTAAGTGCAAGTAATCAAGTGATGATACAATCTAGCTTGAATTACATTTTGAAAGGGTTACGTGTCAAGAAATAATTTTTTGTTGAAAATGGTTTAGTACATTGAAAACTGTGAATAAAAAAATGGTTTTATCTACTTTATAAGAGGGTCAAGGCCTTCGGGTTGCGAAATTTGTTTGCCGTGTTGAAGATCATGAATTGTGTCTCCAAATTGATAGGGTCAAATTTGGCATTTTCGTAAACAGTATTTTTAGATTAAATATGTGTACAAAGTAAGTTTAATATCTAACATTATAAAACAAAAACGGAATTCAAACACTACTAATATAGAAAATGAAAAGAAAAATAATTATTTTAGGTGAAAAGATGAAAAGTTTAATATCTAATATTATAAAATAAAAACGGAATTCAAACACTACTAATATAGAAAATGAAAAGAAAAATAACTATTTTAGGTGAAAAGATGAAACATACGTCGAGAGATGTGATAAGATTAACTTATCTTTTCTCATGGAAAAATTTTCTTTAGATGATGGTGGAGCAAATTTTTTAACAAAATATTAATGAATGGAGGATATATACTACAAAAAATGAATATGAGACGGAGAATATCTCACTATACACTTAAACTTATTTTTTATCTTCTCATCTAAATTAAATTTTTTTTTTTATTTTTTTATTTTTTTTGCTATCAAATGAAGCTCATGAAATTATGTCACATTTTTGAATAGTCCATATTACTATAGTATTCGAGTTTCAAAGTGCCAGCAACTCTACTCCTTATGGAGGTAAAGTAATCCGAATAGAAATTATCCAGTTATCAATTGTGATCATCTAGTTTCTCACTGCGATGGGGGCATTTGTCGCATTTGTCGGAAAAAAAGGCGGTAGCTGCAGAGGGCCTCTTCTTGATTCTAATGGCGTGATTACAATAGCTTCGGTGACTAAATGAAACTATCTTCCACCCATATGACCGAAGCACGGAATGAAGATCTTCCGTAAATTTGTGTTCAATCCTCAGGTAGTCGCGGCTTGTGATAATCCAGAGGTGGTTGTGAAGTTGAAAGCTCGTCGGAGAATGTACCTCCTCCAGAGATTGCGATAATTAGAGAAATCCGAAATAAAACTACAAATTTTTTTTGTAAGTATGATGGTATTGTAATCTAATATTGGAGAAATTAGACAATTTGAGTAGCTTTTCTTTTTTACATTAAGGCTCCATCATACTGCCAATCTCATTTTTACCACGGAAATCTCCCCTTTTCATAAAAAAAATGCTTGCAACAAGATTAAACATCTGCCGCTAAACAAGTTAAAACACACATAACTACTAGGCCGATTATTATCTTGGTTAACTTTCTTTTAATTAAATGTATACGAAGTGGGGTGGTAATTTAGTCTATAAATGTATGCACGTATACAGTTAGTAGTGATGTGTATATATATACATATTTACAACTGATGCATATTTATATATCCCATTCCCATCTAATTTAATCTAATAATTACAACTTAATTAGTCCCCTACTAAAAGCCTGAAAAAACAAAATAAAATAAAGATGTACATGCAGGGACCAAACAAAAACATGTATTATCCATCCATCCTTTCTCTTTCAAAAAGCTGCTTCTGGCTTCAAGAAATTATGGTATTCCAGCTCTGTCATCTCTCCGCCAGCTACCGGGTCGAACTGGCAACGATAAAAGCTGCATTTACGATTTTATCGGCTCATAAGTACAGACTACTTCAATCGATCATATAATGAAAATAAATGATAAATTTGGACACCCAAGCATTTTGATAACTTGAATTCTCATTGGCATGTGAAGTAGCAGAAAATGTGGAATTCTTTTAATAGGGGTGATAATTTTGATATGATAACCCATTAAAGTGATGTTGTGTTCTCGAATAAAACCACAGCACGGGTTCGGGCTTGCTTAAATTCAACATGTTTGAAACAACTCGAATACAATGGTTGTTCTTTAAATTCTCTAACAATATCATATAATTACAAGAAGTTGGGGACAGGGTTGCCACAAATCGCTGCTCATAAAGCGAATTACGGTTTGGATCGTTTGTTCTCAAACAGGGAAAGTTGGAGATCTGAAACAGTGAATCTAGCAATCCGAAATGTTGGTAGTAGGAGCAAAAACAGAAAGGTTATATTTACTAATAACTAGTGGATTATATTAATGCATGTAAAGTCAGTCACCCAATTTTTTAAGAACTGAGAGAGAGATTTTGAATACAAGTCTCATTTAATTTCTACATTTACTAAATGCCTTAATTTTTTGGAAGGGATTTTATTTACCCTCTTACAGGAAGGGATTTTATTTACCCTCTTACACCAAGCTGCTCTTATATTAATCATATTTAGTACCATAAACCCAATAAAAGTTCAGAGACAAAGGAAGTACTGCTGCTAGCCACATATTACAACCAGTGTTTTGAAAATTCCTGCCTGGGGCCGATTATGCCCTGCCTGGGTGCTAGGCGGTGGTCTGCTGTTTAGCCTAGCTAGGTGGCCGCCTAGTCTATTGGGACGGCGATTTTGCAAGACTAATGGAGTCTTTCACTCCTTTTTGCAAAATTAATGTGTCTTTTTTAAAAGTAAAGTTGGAATTTTGTAATATTATCCTTTTGAAATATAAATAATTAAAAAGCAGCCCCCTCCCAGCATAGCCGCTCACTAACCGCCCAAGGTTTGCCTAGCACCTCTTAGAACATTGATTCCAACCAGTGTTTTTAAAAGCGTTCGGAGGCGCGCATCGGGGCGCGCATCGATGCGCCTCGACGGAAAAACGCAGCGAAGCTCGATGAGAACAGCGTTTTGCACACTATGCGCACGCCTTTTGGATGAGGCTTACGCTTTATTGGTGAGGCGCACGCATTTTACGCTTTTTGCCTGAGGCTTACGCCGTTGGTGCATTTTTTTTTAATACCCCAATAGCAAAACGACATCATTTTCGGTGAAAAAAATAAATAAATAAGCCCAGCTTGTTGAATCGATTGACACCTGAAAGAGAAACCCTATAACCCTTTTATGCCGTTTGAAGGAGAGACGAAGGAAAGACGAAGAAGAGACGAAGGAGAGACGAAATGTCGAACTGAAGCGTAGACGAAGTGGAGAAGCCTTTGATTAGTTGGTGTAGATCAGATTGGTGACTGGCTGAGGAAAAGAGAAGTTAAAGAAGGAAGAAAAAGAACAAAAAGAAGGGGAGGTAAGGAATTAGGGGTAAATCGGAAGAAGATTGTCTGGTCAGGGAGAGAGAGACGGGGAGGGAGGGTAGATTGTTTCCTTTCTTTGGTTCAAGTGGCCTAGGGAGTGGGGAAAGTCAAATAATATTTTTATTCAGTACTAGTCATATAATTTCAGTTTGTTCTTCTTTTTTTTTTTTAATATCATTTTAATTAATTTATGTTTAGTTTTTGTATCTTTATTTATTTTATTTTATTTTGCCTATATTATAAATATTGTATATAATTATATTATATGTATATGTTATAGGAAGTTTTATTTGTTTCTAAATGATTAATTTTATAGAAATATTGAACAGAAAATATGTATATTAATATAATTTGGTATTTGTATTTATTTACCTTATTTTTTAAGCCTATATTAATTATTTTTTATTTTAGGAATATAAAAATATTTTGCACGAAAGGCTTACGCCTTACCGCATTGAGGCTTACGCCTCGCTTTTCGACAAGTAAACGCCTAGGCTTACGCCTTCGCCTTTTAAAACACTGATTCCAACATATGCAATCTCTGAAAAGAGGTTCCCGTTCTATATGAATGAATTTCGTTCCAAATAAGCCTACCCTAATGTACCGCAACAAGCAACATACTACATTCCCGTACCCTTTCCACGTACCAGTACGACTGCATACCAGGTAACCCTGGTCGGGGAAGGGTTTATGCATTTGGCAAACAGGATGAGAGAGGACGAGGGGGGCTCATGTTTTCAAAACAAAACCAAACCGGGACAGGTCTGGTCAGCCATATTTATAGGCGAGTTGGGTTTGGCCTCTGTGGTCACCAGTATCATTTAGTGGCTCAAGCCGAAAGACATTTATGTGTCCGTTGTTTTCAAAATACTACAAAAAATCCAGTCATTCTAGGTGCCAGAAAATTGGAACTTGTACTAAAAATGGCCACAAAGAACTTGATTCGATACATATATATATGTTATATTACCTCCCATCCATGCCAAGTATCACAACTGTGTTCTTTTGGTGACCAAAGGCCACAATGTATTGACAACCTTCTCTCAAACGGAACTGAGCTACTGACCACTCTGAGCTGAAATATTTTGGAAGTACGCCTGCACAATAATAAACCGAAAAAAGTATTTTAGGCAATATAATCCATAATTTTACTGTATTGTTAACTTTATGCATTTTTTTTTTCTCTTCATACAAGAGGTAGATAGCCCTGTCGTTCAAGTTGAGGGGAAGAGGAAGACTTGAAACCATGCGCCTCGCCTATAAAAAGGAAATACTCTACCACTTTACCCTTTCATGTATTTTTTAAGAAAGTTTGATTTCTTGTAGTATTTTCAAGAAAATAAAAATAATAAATAATCAACCACCTAGCGATGAGTAGCCAACTAGATAATAGGCCTTATTGCTGCTCGCCTTCAAACTAGCTCCCTTTAGGACATCGGCAAAGACCTATACCGTAGAGATGGCAAAATGGATGGGTTGGGTTGGTACTATCGGTTGGCTTTTTAACTGGTTTGAGTTCAACTCACTAACATAACAGACCTAAAAGGGTTAGGTTGTAAACAAGTTGCTCATTTTTTAGTCCTCTCTCTCTCCCTCTCCCTCCCCACACACTAACATACTGTCACACCAAAAGCACTAAAAACAAGAAGAAAACAGAGGTCTTTGTAAAGAAAAAATAAACCACCAACTTGGCCCCGATTTGAACAAATTAGAAGTATAAGGAATGTTCAAGTCTGAACATTGATTGACCTGTAATCATATATCTTCTCTATCTAGGGGTGGCAAATAAGTCTCAACAAACTTAATATAGGGCGAGTTTGCAGGATATCTAGGCTGGACAGCACCATATAGAGGATAACTTGGCGTGCCTAAGCACATATTGCAATTCAGCGCTGACAAAAATTGCTTTCGGATATTCTTTACAGCAGCTCCTCAACAATCATCTTTCTTCCCTTCCTCCCTGAACAAGGGGAAACCAACACTATTACACCTGGGGGCCTACGCTATGACATTAGGAGAAAGGGAGACGTTGCACTTGCAACTTGGATAACTCGAACCCAGGTTGACCGCGAGTTTGATAGGGTCCTACCAATCAGACAAACTTTTCAGCTTTGAAGATCGCTCTTTTCCTTTTATTACCTCACTTTCAGAAGAAATGACCTATCGAGCCTTGAAGATCTCGAAGCTGAGTCATGTTCTTCAAATTATCGAGGAAAATACAACAAAGAATTATGCTTTCAAAGTCTCTTGCATTTGGTAGGGCATCACAATGCTATTTGCTAAGCATGCAAATTTAAATGAAATCATCTAAGAACTCTATATCAAAGGTAGGAAAAGTGGGTAGGGTAGGAAAAGAGGGTGGGAACGTGGGGTTATCAGAACAATGAGGATTGTACCAAGGACAATGTTGGAAACTTGAATCCAACAACTCCCTCCGTCACTAATTATTTAATTAAGAGTCCATGTTTGACTTTCAAAAAATGCATTAATTCATCATGATCAAGGATTTCGAACCAAACTTGTTTCCTACCGTTAGTTTTGTTACATTAATTATGTTTTGAGAAAGCCTTACTTTATGATCCAATTTTTTTCCTCTCAAAATTCAGGGTATCTATTTAACAAAACCCATATCCAAATTTTCCTGGAAAACTATAACTCTTCAACAGCCACAATCCAGATTTTCCCTAGAAATCTCAGACCAATGACACCCAGTTCATATTTACAGGAAAACTCAAATACAAGGATCACATGTAGACAAAATAAGTTCAGATTTCTCTCTTTGGTGGTCCAAACTCAAGGTTTTTTAAGTATCAGATTATACTTGTTCATCGCAACAAACCCTCTGAAGAAATATAATCGGCATTCAAACTACCCATATGATACAAATATCTTTAACCATTAGATTATAATTCATAAATGTGAAACAGCCAATTAGAGTATATTTCATTACATAGATTACCTTTAATGAAGGATAGATGCGAAACAGCCAATGGATTTGATAAATTTGGTTCAGATGCACTACTACTTGATCTTTCCAAGGATCCCAACTCCACCTTTAGGCCGAAAACATGGATAGTTCCCTTATCACTTGAAACAGCTAGAAACTGAGCATTCGAAGAGAAAGCGAGACTATAAATGTCTGCTCTATCTGCACCTCTTCTAACCTACATTGAGATTTCAAAAATTAGATATAAATGCATAAAAACACACGTGCACAAACAAATTACTAGTAATTAAAAGTGGATAACAAAGAATAACGGGTTCTTTATAGAATTACGCAAAACTAAGAAACTTCATCCTTTCTCCGTTCATTGTATGATAAACTACCTAGCATCGTATCAGCATGCAAATTATATATCTGACACGCGCATATCTATCCGTACTTGCGCTCAAGCTCATACGCACATGTTAGTGACATTCTTGCTAAGCATCCTCTATCCCCCATCTGTAAATCTTGTTTGTGTTTGTTATCTGGTTAATCCTATTTTGGTTGCTCTCCATGTGCGAGTATAAGGTCGCATGTGACAAAGGGTGTTAAGCATGATATCATTATGTTCCCTTTTCCCAAAAGCTTAAGCTTTTGGGAGAGATGATTTCTAAAATTCTATGAGGTAGATTGATAGGAAAAAAGGGACTTGATGAATGAATGTCGTAATTACAAGTGGTTTTACTGAACTTGCTCTTATATTTTCAAGAATTCTCAAAAACAGAATAATCACCTCGAGAACCATAACATCGATAAACTACCTCAACATTGTATAAAATATCAATACAAAACTTCTATATCATTACCTCTTGAAGCAATGACCCATCAAGCGCATTGTATATCCGAACCAGAGTCCCTTTACTACTCGCAGTAGCAAGTAATCTCCCATCATTAGTAAGCGCAAAGCAAGCAACCCTAGAATTATGAGCCGTAATAAACTTGGTCTTCCCACATGCATAATTCTCAACCCTAATCTGCCCCTTCTGCAATCCAGGGCAAGCCAACACCATTGAACCTGAACCCTGAGAAACTTCACAGAGCCCCTTCGGATTTTCAAGCGTTTCAATTTGATGCAACAAATTCAAGTCTGCAAAATTATACACCAACACCTTCTGCAGCAAAACGACCACAATCCGGTCCCGCCGGAGCCGGACTGATCGGACCTCCGACCGGAAGGAAAGCTCGCCAATGCACCGGCTCTGGTCAGAGTCCCAAATCATGACCTTATTCAAGGGGTACTGAGGTTGAGGCCCACCCCCTACTAGGGCTTGAATGTTGCATCTGAACAGCATTTGAACCACACCTATGGCACGAAGCAAAAATAGCAAAAACAATTATTTATTGATAAATTAACGGAAAAGATATGTGCACCTGCACAAAACAAACACCAAAGTGCATTACCTGTTTGTACCCTTGGTGAAAGTACAACCATCTAATACATTTTAATATTCGTTATTTTGTTTTGTAGACAAATTTTGGTACTTACAGCATTGTTCATAAATTAAAGATACCTCTTTTACTAGAGGGAAAACCAACACAGTGATCACATTCATCATAATAATATAGATCTCTGCCCTAACATCTAATAAAGGCAGTACTTGTTTTTACCTCTTGATGCTGAATGCTTAACTTAATTTCAATAAAATTATATTCCAATCGTAACCCTATATTTCTAGTCATTAGTTATTGATGTATATCATAATAACGAGGGTAAAATTGTAAATTGTCATGTATTCGAGCTAAATAAAATAATCAAACATGTTTTCCTAAGGACCCGTAGCATTCAGCATCTAGAGTTCGGCATTCAAAGGCTAAAAAGACCAATGACCCCAAGTTATCCTCAATTTCTTGGAGAGTCATAATAACAACCAGCCATATTCAAATTATAAAATAAACTAGTCTACACTATATATTATATATTAACGTTACCCATATTGCCAAAACAACTTGTTCTTCACCGGACATAGTAATGCTTTGAGAAGCTGTATTGTATGCTTCTAATGTTATACATTGCTTTGGCAATAGTGTCGCCCCATGTTATATACGTCCACGGAGTTTTATATTTACTATATATTAAATATGTCCACATATTTTTTGTACATACACAAAATTACAAAATTACCCCTTTCGCATGGAAAATTGCTATAAAATAATGTTAAAAGGATTAATTTAAACTTCTAGCTTTCAACATAAATAACACGGTCACTTACCCCTAGACCAAAATGTCGTTACATATTCTTAACATAAAGAATTAGGCCTCGTTCACTTGCCACTTAATTTGCCACTTAAATCTGAAAACTTAAAATTTTCAGATTTAAGTTGTTGTAAAAGTTGTTCACTAACTAAAAAAATTAAGTGGCCACTTAATTTTTACCACTTAAAACTTAAAATTTTCATCCAAAAAATTAAGTGGCAAAGTTGCCACTTAAATCTGAAACTTAATTTTAAAGAGTAAAAAAAGACCATTTTACCCTCCCTCTCCATCAAATTACTTCAGCCCCAGTTAGGTCACGCCCTTTCTCCATCTCCCGCGCCGCTCGTCCGTCTCACGCCGCTCGTCACCGTCTCTCCATCTCCGGTGAGATCTCTCTCTCGCTCTATCTTTAACACACACACACGCACGTTCTTTCTCTCCCTCGTCTACACACACACACACGCACACAGCAACGCACACACACACGCACACAGCAACGCACAGACACACACACAGAGCAACGGCACGGACGACACACACACACAGCAACGGCACAGACCACACACACACAGAGCAACGGGACAGCCACACACACACAGAGCAACGGGATAGCCACACACACACAATAATAAGGGCAAAATGGTCATAATAAAAAAAATTCAGATTTCAGATGTATTATATTAAAACAAACAACATTTTTTCAGATACATTTTTCAGACGTAAACAAACAGCTTTTTCAGTTTTCAGTTTTCAGTTTTCAGTTTTCAGTTTTCAGTTTTCAGATTTCAGTTTTCAGATTTCAGTTTTCAGTTTTCTTACTAAACGGCACCTTACTAAATATTCTATTCCACACAGTCGTGCCCTAAATAAAATTTCATCAAAATAAACCAATACCTATGCCGCCTGGACCGGAGTCGGAGTCGAAGTCTCGCCGGAAAACTTCACGAAAGGGGTCAGTGTTGTAGTAGCGAAACCCGTTGTCAGTGCCGGCGGCGAAGCAACCAGAGTCCTGGTTGAAGGAGAGGTAGAGGAGAGTGGGTAACGACTGAGGTTTAGGGTTAGGGTTTTGGGGGAGTGATGATTGAGGAGGTTGGGTAGTGGTGGAATTGTTGGAATCATTATCATGATCATGATCTAGGGTTTTTAGGGTTTCAGAAGGAGAAGAAGGGAGGGTTAATGCCATCTTAACGGAATCAGCAAGAAAAGAGGAGAATCTATCTGGGTTTATGTAAGGGTTTGGATTGGGGAGGAAGAAGAGGAAGACTGGAGAGTTGTAGTCATCATATGGAAAAGACGATGAAATATTAGAATCTACAACAAAATTAATTTTGGAGAGTGTAATTTCGTAGAAGAAGACATATTCTACTTCCACTCGGATATGCAATTTATTTTTGTTAGATGTTGTAATTTCCTTTGTTTTCAACTTATAGGGACGTTTGTGTAGACAGTAAAAGTAGGAGGTTGAATTTGTAATTTCTCAAAACCTTGTTCTTCGCTCGGGTTTCGGATCCACCTTGTTTGGGGATTCCTCTCCAGGTAAGTTTTTACTGATTTACTCTTATTTTTAGTCATTAATATTATCGAAATAATTATCTCTCCATATTAGAGTATAGTATTATTTTGATGAAATTTATAATCAAAACGCTAATTTTAAAGAAAGGAAGAGAGAGTAATTTTTGTAGGAATAGGACTAAGGTTTAATGACGTAGAAAAATACATTCTACTTCTACTAGGATATGCAATTCCTTTTTGTAGGGGATGGTAGTTTTTTTTATGTTACAGGGACTTTTGTGTAAACATTAAAAGTAAGATGTTGAATTTGTTATTTCTCAAAATATTGATATTTGAACTTTGATGGTAAGAGTGTTTTTGGTTTTAGTCGGATTAAAAATTAAGAAAGTCAAATTCAAACTGAATTTGAAAGTTTAGTTTTAGGTTTTTAAATCTTCTAAACTCAAACTTAAGCCAAACTTTTCGGTTCAATTTTCATATATTTTTTTAAAATCTAAATAAATTATAAGATAATATTTATTGAGGCAATTAGGTATAAGGACTCATTCTAATAATAATATAATTATAAAGGACACTTAAAAATTAGCCGTGTAAATTAAGAACACTGTATAAAAAAGATATCAATACCCCTTTTTTATAATATCTCACGTCTCATTATGACACTAATATCAAGCAAAATGTGCTAAATGCATTTAACACCAACTAGATAGCAACCAGAAGGTGCTAAATGTATTTTGCACCACAACCAAAAGATGTTAAATGCATTTAGCATTACCTGGACAGTAACCAGAAGGTGTTAAATGCATCTAGCATCACCTGGACAGTAACCAAAGAGTGCTAAATGCATTTAGTACTAGCCAAAGAGTGCTAAATGCATTTAGTACTAGCCAAAGAGTGCTAAATGCATTTAGCACAACAACCATAAGGTGCTAAATGCATTTAACACCATCTGGATAACAACCGAAAGGTGCGCACAACAATCAGAAGCACATGGACAACAACCAAAAAGTGCTAAATGCATTCAGCACCACAACCAGAATGTGCTAAATGCAATTAGCACCACTTGGACAACAACCAGAAAATGCTAAAATGATTTTAGCACCATTACAAAACATAAAACAATAAAATTGATGAGATCAAAATCCACTCAATTTATTTATATGTATATATATATATATGGATCGACGCAGGGTTTGTAAAATAAAAAGAGTTGCGGTCATTTTTTTTTCAAATCCCGCTGGATTGTCGAAATTAGTTGATTTCGATAGTAAAACAATATCTTATTGTCTTAATTTTTTGCGCGTTAATAATAACTTTGTCTTCCTAACAACATATTTAAAAATCAACCAAATCCAACGGTTCGATCAAAAGTTATATATATATATTTTATGATTGCACATCCAGAAAAATGAAGAAGAAGAAGATAAGAACGGCACTCCTCTCGACGATATGATCGGAGAGTCAGGTGGTAGTGATGGTGGTGGTGGAAGAGGTAAGATTAATGGTG
The DNA here is from genome assembly GCA_021464415.1 of Lonicera japonica. Lineage (NCBI taxonomy): Eukaryota > Viridiplantae > Streptophyta > Magnoliopsida > Dipsacales > Caprifoliaceae > Lonicera > Lonicera japonica. The sequence continues at coordinate 25,908,426 of CM038471.1, forward strand.
AGACAACTTCTCGTCGTTGGCCTCATTCTTTAATTCCTCTCTTATGATTCTTTTCTCCCTTTCTCTTGTTTTCTGTTTTTTCTCTCTAAACTATGTGTATGTAAGAGAGAGAATAATATGTCTTTTGTATAATTAAAATAAATGATATAGAAGTGTATTTTTGTCCATCAACATTTATTATTTTTCTTAAAATAAATTAATATTATAAAAAGTGTCCTTATTGTAAAACCAAATTGTGAAATTAATATTATTTCCCTTTATTAAACATGAATCCGTCTTTAAAGTTATAAAATATTACGGAGCGAGGTCTTATAACTATTATCTCATATTTATTTTGGATTGAAAAAATATTAACTTTTACAATTATAATATATTTTAAATAGTGAATTAATATTACTTTCGAGTCACATATTGAATAATTTAGTTTTGTTTTGTTTTGTTTTGTTTGGTTTTACAATGTCACACTTCAAACTCGAACCAAATATATTCGGTTTTGATTCGATTATTTTATTTAGTTTTTATTTTTTTTTTTTCGATTCGACTTTCACAAATTGGTTCGACTTGATATTGTTCAACCATTTGATTTTCGAATTCCCACAGCAGCCCTACCTGATCGGCTCTCTCTCGTTCTAGTTGTTTGCTCTGTGTTTTGGGTCCACCTTGTATCAGGCTTCCTCTCCATGTAAGCTTTTATTTTTATTTTTTTTCAAAAGACTTAATTTTGTGATTTATGTGGGACATTGAGGAATTGAACTAATTAAGAGAAAATTTAATTTTTCAATAATTAACCGTTTTTATTCATTTATATTTTAAGATAGATTAATAATAATTTAAGAAAGGGAGTATAGTGAGAGGAATTAACGAACCTATATATATATAAATAGTAGAGTATGTGGTTTAATTCGATGTAAACGAAGAATATTATCAAGATTTAACGTGCGGTTACAAATGGTGTCTTGATTTTGATTTCAATACACCTTGTGTTAGCCCTCCCCTTGCCCTACCTTTTGTCATTTTCAATTGTTTACCTATGTGCTTGAATTTATAAATTGTTTTTACTATATATTATCATAAATACACATGGTGTTTGTTTGAGTTGGGAGAGGAGAAAGAGAGTGGCGGCGGCGTTTAATATTTAAACGTGAGAATTTTTTGTTACAATCAAGATTTTTAACTACTTGATTTGTGCAACCACGTGTAGCTTAAATCTATATGTTAAGCCATCTCCAATCTACTTGGTATTATTGTAGTGTGAATAATACCATACACTTTCAAGATTGAGTTGTAACCCGTAGGGTATAATTAGGCCATGTCAGCACTGCACGACACATTGAATATTGCACGTGCCACGTCATCACCATCCCCTAGAAATTGAAATTAGCTAGCCATGACATTCAGAGCAAGCCACACAACATTCTGAATGTCATACAAGACAATAAGATGGAATGAATGTCGTGGGGAAGATATACTAAGCATATGGCAACTTTACCATTTCGCTACCATTTTACACTACAATAATAATATTTACCCATCCGAATATGCCCACAAAAATACCAAATATGTCGCATTGGAGAGGGTTTTAGACAAACTAAAACACCAAAGGACACTCTCCACCGAATTGTCTATATTTTTATGTATTCATGGTAAGTGTAATCGTATTTACATTACCTATTTTGATACGTTGTACGGGGGTTTGATCATGTTATTTGAAACCACTGAGAGAATCATCATTAAAAAAAAAAATTAAGCAAGAGAGAGAAAAATGAAAATATAAAATGTAGGAAGTTTGAAATATATAGATATATATTAAATACATCCAGTGGGTTTGATATGTATACAAATTTCTATGTTAACCCTCGCGCTAGATATTACCATAAATAATGTTAAAAGGAAGATTGGAACTTGACTTTAAATAAATATGAAGAGCACATTTAATAAATATTAGCTAAACCAAATGTCATTTTATATTTTTAAGGTAAATTCTTTATTTTAAACGGCTTCTCAATTTGAGAAGTCCATCTCACTAGACACTTAAATACTATTTAAGTATTTTATTGCATACACATAAAATGTGTCGATAGATTAATATATATATAGTAGCGGGATTGCATGTACTTTCTCCCATACAGTCTGTTTGGATTAAAAGGATGGAGTGGAAATGAAAGGAAATGATTAGTCATGAAGGAAAGGAAAAGAATGGAATTGAATGGAAAGGATTTAATTTTATTATTGTTTGGATAGTTACGGAAGCAAAGGAAGCGAATGAAAATAACTCGGTTTGAATAGAAAAAAGGAAAGGAAGGAAAGGAAGAACAAGAATATAATTTATTAAAAAAGTAAATTATTTATTAAAAATGTTTCATTTCCTTCTCAATCCTCCCGATATTAGAAGGAAAGAAAGGGAATAGAGAGGAATGACACTCCCTCCCACTTCTTCCATTTCCATTCCATTCTCTTTAAAAATTATATCCAAACAAAGGAAATGCAATCACTCCTCCTCTTTTCCTTTCCCATTCTTTCCATCCAAACGAACCAATAGGCTATAGTAGGTAGTTTTATAAATTTGTACATTTTTGTTATAGTTAGGGATGATTATCCGTCAAATATTGTTATATTAACTGCATGTACGAGATTATTATGATAAGCACTTGACATTTTTGTTAATTTGTTCTAAATAATGGTGTGGCTTAACTTATTATAGTATATGCACGCATACACCATAGTGAATATTCTATATTATTTAAAAAATTAAAATAAAATAGTTTTAATTTAAAAAAAAAATTCAAACTAAACAGTTAATTTTTTTAGATTATATAAACATAATTAAAATATTAAATTGTCAACTCGAAACTTAAAGACGTGTGAAAAAAGGATGCAGTGAGAAGGGCTTAAACTTGAATTAATTTGACACAAGAAATGCACTTTTTCCAAGTCATCCGATCCTTAAATATTTATTTTGGGGGCTAATATAATTCAAATGCGACTACAAACTCTAGATTTGTATATAGGACTCCAACATGTAGAGAATTTTGTGTACATGCATGTGAATAAGATGTGGCCTACTACACTGATCACAACTTATATTTATAATATTATTATCAAATCAGTTTTTATTAATATCTAAAAAAATAATGCATTATATAATTGTACATTATATTTAAAATACATTATATCATTCTGTTATTAGCGAAAACTACACTGATTGTGGTATTTATTAATTTATTATACACGTTGCAATATTAATTTCACAATCCCAATATCCCAATATATATATATATATACATATATTTGTACTTTTAGAATGTAGTCATCAAGATCATATAGTACATCGATTTTACTAATTAATATAAAAAATTTAAGTTCTAAGGCAAGAGTCTAGTGCGGCTCACCTCAAGTCCGACTCTGCAATTATGAAAAAATCACTTTTGAGCTTGTGAACACATACAATATGAATTCACTTCAAAGAATTAAACAACATTTGATTTCCAATTTAATCATGAATAATCAACATATAAGACCGTAAGTGATACGTGAAATGTAACCGAGATACATACACAATCTCAATAATATGTCGCACACCAATATGGCAATTAGCAGTTCACTCGGCCATGTGCTGAATTTTACTCACATACTCGATAACAGATGGTTGAAATAGTATATACTTTTTGACACTATGTGACTGATGTAGTTTTAAATTGTCACGTGTATGTTTACATTCCAAACACCTCTTCTTAAATAAAGGTGACCCTTATAAAAAATAATACATCCTTCTTTTCACGATTTTTAAAATAAAAGTAATAGGTGCCCCCCAAAATATATCCAAATTATTGGATAGGGAATGTTCTAATCCTTGTTGACATGGGACATAATTAGAATTAGAGAGTCCATAGGAATTGAATACGCTTAGTTTAACTCAAACGTTGTATTCATGGCATTACATCAACTTCCACAAAACCTTTTCCCCTACAAATTATACATTACACATTATAAATAACAAGCAAATCACTTCCTCATATTTCTCTCTCTAATCTAATTTTTCTCTCACCATCTTAATCTAAAATCAGAAAAAAAGAAAAAAAAAATAAAAATTTAAAACTACAATGAACAACAAAGTGCCCTTAACCATCACCCTAACTTCCGCCCATGCATTCAAGAACATCAACCTCTTCACTAAAATGCGCCTCTACGCCGTTGTTTCGCTGATCGGAGACCCTCCTCTCACCTGCCGCAAAACCCACGTGGACAAAACCGGTGGTCGTAGGCCACGCTGGAACACCACCGTGGAGTTTCGCATACCGGAACATAAGCTGCACCAGAACTGCCTCATGCTTGTGTTTCAACTCCGGTGCCAGCGGACACTGGGAGGCGACAAGGAAGTTGGCTGCCTCTACGTTCCGGTCAAGGAGCTCTTCGACGGAGACAGCTCTGGCGGCCTGAATTTTCCCCGGAGCGTGGCTATTCCGGTCAACTCAAAATCCGGGAATACGAAAGGTGTGCTGTATTTATCGTACGTGTTCGGTGAGAGTGATGACGTGACGGTCTCGGGTTGTGCTCCGTCGGCGCCACCATATTTAGAGGCGGCAGAGGAGTATTTTCCGGCGATTATTCCTGCTGCTTCTGCACCGTATGGGTCAATAATCTAATGAGTTAAATGATATTTTACAGTGGTAAATACAAACTCAATTTGTTTTCTTTTCTCTTTTGTGCTTTGACATGGATAAATTTCTAGAAAGATGCTGCAAATTATTTTTAAAAGAAATTATTATTGTCAAAGTAATTTTTTTTCCTCAAAATTGCTAAGCAATGAATACGCATATCATTAGAGTAAGAGAAAGTAAACAAGGAATAAGAAATCTCGGATCTCTAAAATAACATAATTTAAAGTAGTTAAACAAATTATATTATAAGTGACACAAATTGTCATCCTACATGTAAAACACAAAAAAATTCGATACTTTTTTTTTATTTCTACCACATAGGTATTCTCACACCACATTGAGATGAGACTAATTATCTAGTTGCTGTGACCGGCCACTGCGTACCACAATAGCAGAAACAATTCCAATACTAAAATTTAATCGGTGAATGTAACATTATTTTAATATTATAGTAATTTTAGTCACTTTTATAATTAGTCTCGCTTCCTGCACCTTTCATAAAAATTAGACCTTGAACCTCTTTTTTTTCTTTTTTTTTGTTTTTTATATTTTTATAGATATCAATATTTTGTGCCCTTGTCTCTATGCATATCAGCAAATTAAAAGTTTTATATTAATTTCTTTGCTTTTACATAGTATTCTTTGTTAAAAAAGTTAAATAAATTAAATCAACTTTATGGTGAATATTTATATTATAATAGTGCAGAGCCGGCCAACTACATATACAATAAATGGCTATATATATGTATTTGTGCGTAAATCTACATTGAGACGTTGAGTCTTATAGATATATACCACCGAGAGTAATTTGAAAGTCAAAATGAGTCTTTTATTTTTTTAAAATTGTGATTTGTAAAAAGTTCCATATTTTCTCTTGTGTTTTACAGTATGTTTTTTTTTTTTTTTGGCCTTCTTGGCGAAACATATTTTCCTAGTTTTTAGTGCCTATAATTTTGAATTTGGTATCAAGTCTCTGGCTCATTATAAAACTGTAGATTTACCAACTATTTAAAGGTAAACTTCCTTTTTTTCATTTGTTTTTATTTTCGTTTTAATAAGATGAACTTCTATATTTTATTTCACCACTACGTTTGATTTTTGTAACTATCATTATGTTCATTTTAATTTTAATTTATTAGTCTTTTGAACTAGTTGATTTTCAAACACAATTAAATTAATGTTATACTGTTTTGTAATACTTTATTTATATATATTAAGAATTCACATAATATAAAATGAATAATTTAGTGATATTTTTTTTTCTTCTAGAAATTATTTTGTACCCCCGCTCAAATGTTTTCTGTCATATATTTTTTATGAAATGCACCTTAATAGCTAGTTAGGCTAGACATAAACTCCATTTTCAAACTTAGAGCATCTCCAACCGTAATGTATAGATTTATACGTTTTGTAATAAAAAAAGTCTCCACCGATCTTTTAAGAAATTTTGACACCTAGGATTTATGTAAAAATGTTGTGTAAAATACAAACTCAATTTACACAACCACGTCAGATAATTTCGCGTCTATTTTCTTTCATCCTGTATCTATGGATTTGAAAAGTAAGGGAATAAATATAAAATAATAAGATAAATTCCATTTGTGCGTATCTAATTGATTGTTTAATATTTACACAAAAATTTAAAACAAACTGTTGAAGTACAAAATAAATTCTTCATTATTTTTATGTAAATCTCACTTTGACATTTGTTTGATTTATTAAAATAAGAGGTCCCACTTCAATGCATCAGCCTCGGACTCCGAGTAACTAGCTTTGGTCGGCCTCTCATAATAGCAGCTTAATATATAAATATCATAACACGCAACTTGATTTAACAGCAGTTAAAATTGTTTTGACATTTACGATAACATCTAAATAAAGCACTTTCGGTAATTATCAAACTAATGAACTACAAGAGTCATACTGATCTTGTTTTAGTGAGGCCAATAGTCGACTTTAGAGAGTAGTAAAGTGACCTAGTTGGGAAGCGAAGCGCACACCTATTTAATGTTCGAGTCTCACCAAGAAAGTTGGAGAAAATTTTCGTTATTTATATTCTTTCTGTCTCAATTTAATTGTTCATTATTCTAATAGTTATCCACTTTCTATATTTGACAAGTCATTGATTAGAATACTTTTTATTATTTTCAATATTACCCTTTAAGTTATTACCACTTTTTGAAAATAACCATTTTCTCTTAAGAGTAATCATCATGTCTCATTAAGTTTTAGTTTTTTAAAGTTGGACAATTAAATTGGGACGAAGTGAGTATTAAAAGGAGAGATTTTGACCATATAGACTTCAAAAACATAGGTTGATAGATTGGTGCATACAATTTATCATAGCACCAAATTTTCATTTTAGGAGGGGGTGATAAATGCACCCCTTTATTTTATCACTAACACTCTTAAAATTTATTATCAATATTAAAATAAAACTTAAATCTTACTACCCTCTCATTTCACTTTTTTTTATAAGATTAAAGCAACTAACTCTTAATTAATACTATAATTAACTTAAATCTTCAATATTTTTGTTTCTTAATCACAACAGAATAATTATATCATCTCGACGCATTCTTTAATTTTATCAAATATATAGACTTGACTTTCTCTACAACTTATTTTAATGACATAATCACATTTAAATATATCTATATTATATTGCATATATATTATCTTTTCGTAAGAGTCCTTTATGTAAACCTCACCCACCCCTACTACCCGAGCTCCAACATACACCGGACGTCCTCTAACAGTGGTTGTTGGTGATCTGGCATGGGGTGGCAACGGGTTGACGTTCGACAGGATTAAGTGTATATATATATATTTATAAAAAAAATAGCAAAAGTAAAGATGTTTTTGTTTTAGTACTAACAAAAAAATTGATAATTTTGTTGACAAACGTACGTGAGTGTGTAGGAATATCTAGTGTATCTAATGGATATATCTTTCTAATGTGTAGAGATCTAATACTAGTCATATTATTATCATTGATGAGATTCTATTTGAACTAGTATATTAAAGACCCTTAGGGATATGGTCCTCACATCGAATCATTATATGCTCTACTTCTCTTTGTCATCTTAGAGAAAGAATATATTAGGCATTCTAGGATTCGGATGTTGGAAGGCTACAAACCTAAATAAACTTTCATACTTTATGGAATCAGAGATTCATGTATGTTTCTTAAAAATTATTCTCTTAAAAACTAGACATGATTAGGATTATCAAAACTTATATGATTTAAGATTAAAGTTTAAATAGAGTTGTATTAAAATAGAAATATATGATATATTATTTTTTGAAAGAGTTGTTTTGCCATCAACATCGTTGAAAAATGTTTTTTGTTTTGTTTGTTATATTATTATTATATATACACACACATAAGTAATATACTAGAGTTATTAATAATTTATCTTCTTAAAGTTTACCCGCGTTTGCATTTTCATCCATAAAGTTTATTTTGCATAATATTCATTCTTTTGTTTTTGTTTTCACTTTAGTCCGAAACTCCACAAGCTGTTAAATTTTTGGACGGAAAAGAACATGTACTTTGCACATGGGCACTATAGTGGGGTAAAATAGATAAGCCACTATAATACTTTTATATATGTTTATCTCAAGACTAAATTAAGGCAAAATTAAAGCGTAGAGTTGAAAAACAGGAGAGAGAGAGAGAGAGAGAGAGAGAGAGAGAGAGAGAAATGAACAAATTAAAGCGTTTTATTCTATTATAGGCTTTAATTAGGGTAAAATGAGTTGGGAATTGGAGCATTATAGTGTCTTGACCGTTTTACCTCGCTACAATGCCTACGACACACATGGTATTTTTCATCCAAGAACCTAACGACGAGTGGAGTTTTCGGACTAAAGTGAAAATGGAAGCAAATTTTAAAGACAAGTGTTATACAAAATAAATTTTATGGACGTAAGTGCAAAAATGGATAAACTTTAAGGGAGCAAATTTTTAATAACTCTAATATACTACCTATTTGAACCGGGAGAGGGAAAAAAGGGTCTTCAAGCACGCAAATCAATTCAAAAATAATCCTTCCTAGACATAACTTTCAACGACACATAGTAAATCATAAAATCTAATTAGAAAATGTCCTAGTATTTTATTTTCATGCATATATATTATAATGAATTATTGTTGTCGCTGACTAATATGTTGTGATCGGAATACGTAATGAAAATTTTGTCATTAAATGTTCATCTGATGTATTTATAGATAGTTTAATAACTCCACTTATTAAGGGGTGAGTTGAAAGTTTTATTATTTATTAAAATTGGTTGGGTGAGAAACAAGTATTCAAGGAAAGGATGCCATATATATATTTTTGGAAGACATGGAGAACTTCTTGCACAATTTGTTTTAGCCGTAAACAATGAAAATCCCCCCAAACCCATTCACCTTGTAAGATTCGAATCTGATGTACTCGAAACAGGGAGTTTCTTGGTTCGACTCAATGGATGTGGTTGTCGAACTTTGTTGGTCCATCTTTTTCTAGTAGTTGTATGTCCACGCTTATTATGATAGTTGTGAATTTATAATTGTATGAAAAATGTTGTATCGAAAAAGTTCTATTGTGAATTATCGCTTAAAAGGGGAAGGGGAAGAGGGAGGGGGGCGCATATCTCTTTTCTTTTCTTTTCTTTTTTTGCTAATATTCCTTAATTATTTTTGACTCAAACAAATCAAACTTTATCTCTATCACCCTCCTCTTCACCCCTTTACTAACTTATTAATTAACTTAATCAATTGATCATTAATCAGCACAAAACAATTCCACAATTTTTCTTCTTCTTTTGGCTTAAACGTACAAATCAAACTTTATCTCTACCACCCTCATCTTCAGCCTTTTACTAACAATGCAATACAACTCCTACAAATCAATATATTAAAATATAACTATGACAGAAACTTGAATGCCAGGAGATGTTTGCGTATATATTCAGAAAAATAGGAGATAGATCATGTAGTAATCCTAAGTAGAAAGGAAAATATAGTGCAAACAACTTAAAAAAGAAAACAAAAAAAGAAGAGAGAATGTTTATGTAAAATCCCCTTTTTTAATCAAATAAATTATTATTTTTAACATATATATATATATATATATATATAATGAAGGTTATTTAATTTGGGATTTTCATTTTGTTATTTATGGTTGGTGGGTAATTTGTGCATGATTATTTCGCTTTACTATATTTTTATTTTAAATTTTGAATGATATTACATATATGAAAACCCTATTCTAGAATCTTCCATCTTGATTACATATATTTGTAGTTCATTTAATTTAAGAGTATAAAAGAAAGAAAGAAATAAAGAATGATAAGATGCAAGAATTGTGGATAGAATAGAGAAAAAAGGGTGGGCTAGCATTTTACCCTGAGGAAGCAAGAAAAAAAGAAAAAGATAAAGGGGAGTGGGCGTAGGAATGGTAACGGGTCGGGTATGCGGCGGGTTTGGTCAATATCAAACCCGACCCGCATGTATATCACCCCGCCCCGAACTAGAGACGGGTTTTTTTTCCTTAAACCCAAACCCGCCCCGCATATATATTTAGGAGCCCCGCGCCGCCCCGAATTAGGAGGAACTAGGTTGGGTTGAACCGGCCGGGAACAGTCCACATGCCAAACTCCCTGGTTTGAACTTAAAAAAATACAAAGAATTGAATAATTCAACCCCATACTCAACCAACAGGCAACAACTCAAGCTTAAAATTTAAGATCCAGTGGATCAACCACATAATTCAAACAAGTCTCAAACTACATAATACAATCAAACATCAAGTCTACAATTCCATCATTAAATAAAAACCAAATTAAAGTATTCAAACATCAAAAACCTCAAATTAAAACTACACAAATAGCAAATTGTTCTACTTCTCAAATTTTCGAAGGTAAAGAGCTTTGTCATTACTCAATGTAACCACCTAAAAATAAACATTAATAATAACAAATATAAATAATAAAATACTTAAATGACAAATCAAGTATAAAAGTTGTAAAAAAAACATATTTACCTCCTAACATTAACTCATTATATATCAGTTTCTTCATCACAAATATGAAGTTATGTAGATATATCAACATATGTAGGGTCTTTTCTAAGAACCAAACCAACCAAGTATTAAATATGTATCTATTGTCAAGGATTACTTCGCACTTCATCTCAAATAGATAGGCCCATTTTTTTTTTATCACTCAAATTGGTATTTTGGCCAATTTCTAATTTGGGCTACTATAATTAATGTAAGAAATTTCACAATAGAAAGTAAGTCCCATTCTCGACATTAATTATATTGAAACTTGAAATTAATGATTTCTTAAAAAGTATTAAAGTAAAAGATGAACTATAAATTTGAGATATAGGTAATATAATATTGTAGACCACGGGAATTGTAGATCATTTTTTAAGTTTCTTTTCAAAAAATGCAGTTGATTTCAGAAGTTTAAATATCATGAATTGAATAGGAACATTTATGGATTAAAGACCTCTTAAACACAATTATTGCAAAACCAGTCAATTCAAGGGTTCAAGGATTAAGTTACGAATCGATAAGGTGTTAGGCACCCAATTTTCCCTTTTGGTCTCCAAGTAGGATATGCATGTGATTATAATCGAAAATTTGCATGCTTATTAATGTTATCGCATATCGATCCTTAATTTTAGAAAACCAGGATTTGGGATGGGAATAGAAAGCATGCGCTTCATATTTTGCCCTTTGATTTTGTAAATCAGTGTATGTGTGTGTGTGATTTGAAAAGTGATTTTAATAATGATAAATAGCAAAACATGTGTTTTTGGTAAAGTTCAAGGCTTTTCGAAAGCTAATTCAATTTGGGAGTAAACTACCCTAATGGCCCTTAAATTATTGACCTAGTGTCACTTTGGCCACTAAACTGAAAAACACACCACTTTGGCCCTTAAATTATTACCGAGTGTCACTTTGACCCTTCCGTCCACATTTTTCGTTAAGTTGGATGGAATGTCATTTCAATTATTTTTTTTGTAAAATAAATTTAATTATTTTTTTATTAAAAAATTATAAAAAAAAAAAATCGACCCTCATCTTCTTCTTCTCTCTTTTCCCCTTATCTCCGACTACCCAGGCACCTACCCCGACCCCACTCTTGAAAAGCACAAGCACAAGCCTTGCTTTCTTTCACTCATATCATAACAATGGAGCCATGGTCCATGGACGACTTGACCGACGACCTCTAAAGCATGAGCTTCAAGTCTGCCACCACCGCTGCAACCGACATCCATAGCAGCACCTCCTCTAGCTCCAAAACTACCACCTAGAGAACCTCCTCCTCCACCCACTTCACCACCACCATGTCCCACCCCTACCCCTCGGGTTACCCATACTGGGACTCCATCCATTCAGACAGCGGGCAAATTTTCCTATCCAACCTCTGCTTGCTGGCGACATCAGCTCCGTCTTACTACTTTGTATGTATATGTGTATATATATATATAATATATATGAAAAAAAAAATTAGAGAGAGTAGGGAAGGTGGTAATGGTGGTGGGTGGGATTTCTTAGATATAAAAAATTGGGGCTTTTCATTTCAATATATTTGGATTTTTGGTCTAATGTTTTAATTTTAAATATTTTAGTGGCTGGAGGTGTAGAGGGTGAATGGTGATGGTGGTAATGATTGTATGTATGTGTATGAAAGAGAAAACGGAGGGTTTTGAAAGAAGGAGATGGTGGTTGTGATGGGGGAGGTGGACTGACTGTGGGGAGAGGATAGACCGGAGGTGGAGATGGTGGTTGTGATGGAGATGTTTCTTTCTTTCTTTCTTTCTCTTTCTTTCTTTTTTTGTTTTTTTATAAATTTTTTAATAAAAAATCTAAATAAATTTATTTTTTTAAAACAATAATTGAAATGACAATAATGCACCCTATTTCTGTCTAGCTTAACGAAAAATGTGGACAGAAGGGCCAATGTGACACTCGCTAATAGTTTAAGAACCAAAGTAGCGCATTTTTTATTTTAGTGACCAAAGTGACATTAGGCCAATAATTTAAGGTCCATTAGGATAGTTTACTCTTCAATTTGGAATTGGATATCTGATTGAATCCAGAAATTGCATTTATAATCCTTTAAATAAGGCTTAATTAGTTTCTAGTTACCGTCTAAAATCGAAAACTGCATGTAAATTCAGTTTAAGCATGAAAAGAAGGCATTGCATTGTATTTCTATGTTACTAAACCATTTTGCAAGCTTAAAGTAGTTAAGCAACTGAAGTTGTATGAAATACAGAAGGTTGAATGTGAAAAAGTGCAAGAAGAAGGTTTGAAGAATAAGTAAATATCCATTCCGAGGCCCGAGGCGAGAAAAAACTCTGCAAACTACCCCCAAAGCTCTAGTAATAAGAGAATAGCAGGTCTCCAAGCATGAATGAAGTGAATGCAAATGTCCAAGAGTGATTCCAAGAAGAAAGAAACTCAATTGAATTGATTCTAAAAGTTTTAGAGAAAAATCGAGAACTACTATAAAAAGTCCGAAATTATAGCTGATAAAAGTTTTTCTTCATCGAGAATTTGAAGAAATCTCCAAAAATAAAAGTTGTAAATCTTTGAATTACCTATACATAGGCGAAAACAGTGAGTCAATCGGAGTTTGGAGCAAAAATTTATGAGCAAAAGACGAAGCAGCCAAAAGAAAAAGAAAAAGAAAATAAAATACATGAGGATTGATCCCCACATGGTGAGGATCGATCCCCATTTTGGCCTGTTTTCACTTTTTAGCTCTTTTTGACATGTGTCTTCAAGGATCATCTAACGCACGACCAGAGACACTTGTGGATCATATAAAAGTTCATATATCTCATATTTTAAGGTACGCATAATTTAGAATCGATAAAAAAAAGAGGTTGAGAGCGCTATAACTTTTTTAGAGCTTTTGCGCTTGTCTAACGATCGAACTTTGAGAGTTTCCTTCTTTTTTTCTTCAAAACAATTGTTAGGTTAGATTATTCATGTTATTTTGAGGCTAGAACATCAGTGTAATCAACATTAATTCTTCATTCAATTCAGTTATCAGTTCAAGTTTCAGTCGCGTGCTTGGTAAACCCTAGTTTTCTGTTTATTCCAATTCAATTACTTTTAATTGTTTATTTTTCTTTGCTATTCATAGATTATTTATTTGAGATCATGTATATATATTCTGGAATCAACCTTAAATTCCCACTTTAGGGGCTGGTTCTAAGGTTTATAGGTCTGTTTTGTCGGTATTTCAGTTTTACGTCGATTTATGCTTGATTCTCGCTTTATATTCAAATAGTTTATAATATTTTCATGCTATTCATGCGTGATTAATTTTTCATCAATAGTAATCTGATTTTCTAAAATTTTTAGGGTTTAAGTTCAGTTTCTTCAGTTTATATCGGTTTTGAGTTTGTTTACTATTTTAGTCGTAAAATCTTCGTTTTAAATCGAAATTGAGAAATTTCAAAGGAAAAAGTTTTTAAATATAATTTTATACATTATTAGGTATGTGTTTACTATTTTTATGATTTGTAAGCTTAATTTCATATTTTATTTGATTATGTCTAGCTAAATTGTTTGTTAGGGGTATGTAGTAAAAAATGCATAATTAATCTTTGAACGTAATCCAATCTAGGTTTGAATCTGATTTTTTCATTGGCTATAGATCAACTACTAAATGTATGCATATTTTCTTATCTTTGTATGCGTTAAAAACATGTTTCCATAAGTTGGCTTAGAAATTCCATTTGATTAAGAACCATAAAAACGTTGATTCACGGATTTTCGCACCAAAACCCTAACGTGGTTGATTTGAGGACATTATTTATCCTATAATTAGTTAGGTTAGTTTCTTAAGTTAAGTAGTTGATTTAGTATTTATTCACATAAGTGCTGAAAATGTGTTAGTTTTGACTTTTACATTCTTTTTAAGATGGATTTGATTTGAATCACGTTTAAACATATCCAATCCTTATAAGAGTGTTAAGCTACTGATTTTTGAGAAGTTTAATCAACTTGGATTATTTTTGTCATGCACTAGCAATACTAAGTTCTAAATTACACATTTTCAAAGTCAAAAAGCTTTACTATCGAATTCTACTACTCAAAGCTAGTTTATATAATCTTTGTCATGCATTGGCTATCATATACTTATAGTAGAAATATAATTTGATGGTTGTAAGGTCTAAGAGCTGAATCTTAGTGAAAAATATTGTTTAAACTTAGATTTGGATTACCTGATTGTACTAGTTTTGTACTCTCTAACTACGGATACCCATAACGTTTGTTTTCCATTGATTTAAGTTGATTTAATAATATATTTTATTTAATTAGTGCGCTATTTTAATTAATTAATTAATTTTTAATTTAATTGCATGTTCCCTTAGTGGATTTAGGAAGCCTTTTAGGTGGATAACTTGCACTTTTGAATTCCCTTTACTTTTGCACCATATGTTTAGATTTCCCTTCCTATTCCCCATTTCTATCATCTTTTCTTTTCTTTTTCCTTCTTTCCTTTGAGAGAGATACCTAGAAGAAATATATTCTTTACCTTTCCTGTGGTTCAACATTGAATTCCCTAAGTATATTATAACTTGATCGTTTGTACTTGGGCGTAATACTTCGCACTTTCTGGGTGTAATCAATATCTGGTAATCCTAGAGATTTGTTTGTCAATTGTATACCACAGTTTAATAATTTAAACATGCATTGATGAATCCAACACTCTCATATTATATATTTACATAAACATAGCGATTTATAGATTAAACCGGGTACAGATGCTTACTGATTCCTTCATGAACCATGACTGATAAAATTGAGATTTTGTAAAATTAATTAATAAAAATATGTTTAAAAATGGTTATAGCTTGTTCCACAATTTTAGTTTTGAAAACGGGTTTTAAATATAAAATCTGAACATATTTTGAGATAAACAACAACTTCTACATGCTATTGATCAATTATGATTGATAAAACATTGACAGATAAATAAAGAAAGCCATATTATCATAAAAATTACCTGAGAACCTTGAAAATGGTAGAATAATATTTTAAAGTATTATTCTGGAAGTTCTGAGGCTGTTTGGTGCTTTAAATCGGATTAGTGCAGGTGTATTTATAGGTGAAAGAGACTAGGATTTGGGGGGGTTGTCTTGTGAACACTGTGGCCAAAAATCCAGTGTCCACAAGACACACATAAGGAGTGTCATGTGGACACTCAGGCAAAAGTAAATTTCCACACAACAAACACTATTAATCCCAGACGATTTTTATTATATTAGCCAAACAGAGTATCAAATTAATTTTATTTTTTAGTATGTTGTTACCTATAATAAAACCTATATATTGACCAAATTTAAGCTCATTTGGGCATCATAAAGGCCTTTGTTTGATTACCAAATTAAACTCTCAATTTTCTAAATTCCCGGAGATTCACTGTCGGATCATACTGATTTTTGAGTATGTTACTCCTTATGAAACTATTTAAAAACTTGAAAAGTTTGAGGATGATGCCGTGCTGTGCTGTTATCTCCACTAGGTATGGATTTGTGACTTCGGGATTGTTCTGGACACATCATGTGCTTTTCTGTGATGTACTAAAATTTTGTACTCCTCTTAATAGGAATGGTTTTGTTAGCAAGATGGTTTAGAAAGATTGATCGGTTATTGAACCGATGTGCTCCCACTAGTTGGAACGATTATGTTAACAATTACGATTTGGTGTTGAACTGATGTACTTCTATTGGCTGGAATAGTTGTGTCAACGTTTTGTTATTGTTAAGATGATGTAATTCCATTGGCAGGGATAGTTCTATTAACAATTTGGATTCAGTGTTGAATTGATGTACTTCCACTGACTGGGATGGTTCAGTCAATGATTTGGTAGCTATTTACTAGGCATTGCTTCGGCCTGAGAGGCTTTACTTATAAAGGTTGGTCATTTGCTGGGGGATGATAAATGATGGTCTACTAGAGAAATGAGACATCTTACTAGCTACGATGTAATGCTTAGATGTGAGGATTGATGATATGTTGAGGTGATGAAAGTTGATGATCTGTTGAAGGGGTGCGAGTCTTTGACAAGACATAGAAAGATAGAGAGAGAAAGTTTTAGGTCATCTCTTTTTTTTTAAAAAAAAGAAAAACTTTTAGCTGGCTTCCTTCTTCCTAAAAAAGGATTGAGTTACGTTCTCTCGATTCTCGAACCTTGTGCATGAGTTTTGGACTTTGTCTCTTGCTTTGCTTCTATAACATTTTTATCATGTCACAAGGGTATGATTCTACTTATTGTTTTCTGACTTTGTGAGGGAAAATTTTTTAGCCTGGATCATTTTCTGTTTTTCGATGTCCTTATATATTCTTCCTTGATTATTTGAGAGCTTTTTGTTGGGTTTATTTTTGTTGGCATAATTCTCTTGACAAAACACAATTTTTATTACATAAAATGTTAGAGTCATTCGTGTTCACACACGATGAAATAGAAGATTCTAGAAGCCGTAGGCTCGAACTTATATTCATATTGGCTTGGTAATCTTTGAATCATTTTATCATAGGTGGTGATTTTTTATTGGTCCAAAGAAGAGAATTCAAAGTAAAATTTTCTTTGACAACTTTTCTTAGAAGTAACTTTAGATTTTTCTAATTCAAAATCAATTTGAATTTATCTTTCTTTTAAATATCAAATCTTTTGAGAAATTCAAGATTGATCCAAATAAAAATCTTTAGTGAAAAATTTAGATCAAATTTTATTTGGTGAAAGTTGCTAATTAAATGAGAAAGCAAAAAACTAAAGCAGCAGTAGTATTTTTAAACTGTAGACTGGTCCTGCATTATTCCAGACCGGTCAAATAGCTAATTCTTTAACTTTTTAAAGCTGCGAACAGGTATACAAAAAGCTCATACCAGTCCGCATATTGTTTTTTTGTTGTACTAATTTTTCAACCAAGTTGCTAACTTGTTTTTTCACTTTACAATTTGTAGTCCTAGTTGCCCACAAGATTCAATGTATTATACCTCATTATGAGTTGTTTACAACTTAAAATGGGTTGGATTAAAGCTTCTCTTTAATCTATATATATGAGCTTTAATCCTAGGGTAAGCTTTTATTGAAGAAAATTAAATTGTCATATATCATATTTTTGAAAAGCAAAAATCCTCTACCACCTAGGGTTTAATTTTTCATGCCAAACTTTTAAGTTATTCCTAAAAACAACATTAAATCCCAAACCTTGCTTTGTGAGTTTAAGAGATCAAAACTAGTCCGAGACGAGTGATGCATTGTGATTAAAGTCGAGTCATTCGAAGCAATCTATAATCACCGGATGTGGAAACTGCAACTATTCTTGTTTGACTCAAGTCTGTAAGTCTGTATTTATGATTATAGTGTCTATAAACTCTTGTGATTAATTATGAAAAGTTTTCTAGGATTAATCCTACATAAGTAAGGATATGTGGTGTTGTTTGATTTATTATTTTGCGAATTATTTGTGTATGCTAGACAAAATCAAACAAGCTTTTCAGAATCAAAATCCATAGAAAGCTAGAATTTACAATTTCAGTTTCATCTTTGACAAACGTTTTCCTCTGTTCAAGTTTCCAGAAAATAATATATCTAGGAAATTTTTGTTTTCGCATAGTTTTTTATTTTTTAATGCAGTTTATATGTTTTCTTTTGCATGGTCAACAGCCTTCTTCACCCAAGACGTAACTTGGGCTTTTTAGCCTAACTTTCACTCTTGGTGTGGCTCTCGCTGCCTTTTTTGTCTTTTTTGTTTTTCAATATTATTTTCTTTTGGCAGTATGGGATTTATCCTATTTTCGACTCTTTCAATTTTTTTTTGTACCCACTTTTTTCTTTCACTTTGTCAAGTTTTCATGAGAATCATCCTCTTACAGTTTGAGAACGTTTGCTTTGAAAGGTTGCATTTGACATTGTCGTACCGTGTTTGTGATTTCCGATCCGAAAACCTTTGGAAGCGTTTCTGGAAGACTTCTTAGAAAAGAAGAAGTTAGGCTAAAAGTCCTTTTGTATGGCTTGTTCCCTACTTATAAGTTGTAAGATTTTCTCATTTTAATCTTTCTCTCTCTAACTTTTTCTTATATCCCTTTAGAGGGGGACTTTCTTGGTTAAAGAAAAGGCCCGAGTTTGCCTGTTGAAGAGAGGGCCTGAATTTTCTCATTTCAATCTTTCTCTCTCTTACTAGCCTCTGTCCATTTCTTCTATGAATGAGATACTTTTCATTTACAAGCATAATTAGTCTTTGAATATTCATGAAAATAACATAAATTTGAGATTCCAATCCTTGAATTATTTAATGATATTGTTGGTCGAAAAATACCCTAGAGGGGGTGAATAGGGTTTTGAAACTTAATTCGGTTTTTTAAAACGTTTTAAAAGGATTTAAAGTCTATATCAAGTAACAAACTAAACAAGCAAGCAATCCTAATTAGAAACAATAAAATAGCAATAAAGTAAAGAGCTTAGAGAAATAATGATTAAACCAAATGACTCTAAATTGTTTTTTTCACGCGGTTCGATTTTATACCGATTAGACCATACGTCCGCGCCCGAGAATCTCTATTATATAATCTTCTTCGGGTGAAGATCAAATCTCAATACAAATGTTGTTATACACACAACACGTACATTGTAGCTATCCTCACTACATTTCACAAGATATACTCTCTTGCTTTTACAAAAAGACAAACTCTCTTTAGAAATGAAGAATGATTTGTTTGTGGTGATACACACTAATACAATAACTTTCAAGTGTTTACAAGATATGAAATGAAGCTCACACTAGAAGTTATCAAGTTTGATTAAGAATAATAGCTTAAATAAGTGAATGATTGATCAAAAAATGACTTCTTGAATCTAAGAAATATTGATATAGATGAAAAATATAATCTAGAATGATTCAAGAGTGTTTAAATAAGTCTTAGATAGTGTATATATAGTCTAAGATAACATATGGTCTTTTGGAGGGAGTCGGTGATGGTTTGGTGCCAAAAATGATATAAAAAAAAAGATCTCCAACAGCTAATTTATGGGCTATCAGTCGACTGAGTAAGGCTCATCAGTCGACTAAGCCTTAGCCCATCAGTTGACTGATGGGCACTGCCTTGCTAGCCAAAAACTCAATTTTTGGAATTTTGCATTTTAGCTCCAAAATCAATTTTGATGCTTGGAGAAGGTCAAAAATAAGTTTTTAAGACTCCCAAATTAGTTTATGAGTCAAAATTCATTCGTATGAATTTTTAAAGATGACTATTTTTTGATAAAAGGACTTTTTCAAAGAGAATTTTGTAAAACTAGCTTCGAGCAATCTTATCATGATAAAATCATTTGATTGAGCCATATAAAATGATCAAAGATAAACTTTTACACAAATCCTAAGCACTCATTCAATTTGTGTATTTTTTGAGTCTTCAAAATGCTTGATTTATTTCTCAGTTCTTTTTTTTCCTTGAGGTCCTTGATCTTCATAGATATGCAATATCATATATGCTTTTGATCAATTGTAGAATGAAGAGATTCAATGGAATTCTTGTATCCTTGAAATGGTTTGATCTCTTTATCGGTTGGCCAGTTTTGTCCACATATGATAATGTTGGATTTTTTTGCTATACTTAAAACATTTCAATAGTTAAATTATACAAGATTAATATTATTGTTATTATCAAAACAAGATTTGCGACTTTTAGGTCAACAGATATGTTAAGTGCTTTCTACAATTCATGTGATTTTGAAAGTCGACATTTTCTTAGTTAAAGTGTTGCCAAGGAAGATCTCTTATGTTTATGCCATAAACAACATCATTAATCATTTTAAAGATCCAATTTGTATTTATCAAGCATGTCTAAATTGAATGATTTAATCTTTAACTAGACCTCCCAATCTTAGACAAAGGAAATGTTATGATTTATTGAGCTAAACTCTTTAGTTGGCCATTTTCATTATATACCAATCAATTGCCTAGGGGAAACTAACAATGAGTTCTTAGATGCCTTGTTTAAATTTATGCATTTTCTTTTGGTGTATCTCAAGTTTGTATCATGGTTAAACATTACATGCGAATGGGTTGTACTTGCTTCACACCCTTTATTACAAGATAAAAGGGAGATATACATTTATGTTGAGTTTTCCTTACACCCTTTATTTATATGGCATTTATATAAGAATGGGTTGATTATGTTTCACACCCTCTTGCCTTTTTATTCCTCGGGTCAAGCCGAAATGCTCTCAAATCGGGTATGTTACAACACATACCATCATTTCATGGTATGGATTCCAAAAACCCATACTTGCACTTAAAGATTTTAAGGAAGTTTGCTCTACTTTTAGAGATGCTAACACAAATGAGAAAGTAATGTGGTTCAAATTTTTTCATTCTCATTAAAGGATAAAGGAAAAATACAGCTAAATTCTCTATATCTCAATTCCATTCGAACTTGGTAAGAATTACAAACCGAATTTATAAAGAAATTCTTTCTCATTCATCGAACTAGTGGTTTGATAAGGTAAATTTCAAATTTTCTCCCGAAGAAAACGAAAGTTTTTACAATTTTTGGGAAAGCTATAAAGTGCTTTTGAATTTTTGCCCTAATCATAGATATGACACATGGAGTATTGTTAACTATTTTCATGAATCACTCACTCCTGCCATGCGCAAGTTTGTGGAAATGATGTGTAATGAAAATTTCTTGAGCAAAAGTCCAAAGGATGCCTTATTGTACTTTGACGAAATAGCCAAGGGTGCCCAAAATTAAAACACCTGCACGAAAGACGCTAAGGGTAAGGTTTCCGATAGAGGGGGGTTGTACCAAGTGTCCAAATGAGATGACATTGAGTTGAAATTCATTTAATTGTCAAAGAAAATCGAAACCATGGAGGCTAATACAATGAGGGAAAGTAGTGTAGGTACTAGCACCAATTGTGTCATTTGAGAGAAGGTGGGGCATTCCATGAAGGATTGTCATACAATTTTGGCATTCAAAGATGTCCTTCAAAGTCCTCACAAGTGAATGCTATGAACTCACACTCTAAACTACACAATAACCAATTCTCTCAACGATACAATAAAGGATGGAGTATCGTCCAAATTTTAGGGGGGGAGGGGGGGTAAGCCAAAATGCTCATCAAAAGTTGAATACAAATTCAAACTCTTACTAATCGAGGCCATCTTTACCCCAAACTTGGAGGCTCTTTTGCAGCAATTTGTAGAAAAGACCGATAGGGAAGTTACTGATTTAAAAACCAAATTTCCAAACTCATAACCCCAGTGTCCACTCAAAAAAGGGAAAATTTTCATCCCAACCTTTGGCTATCCTAAGAGGTCAAGCCTTAGCAATCAATAAGAGTGAATCAAGTGAAAACGTTAAGGAGTTTAAATCCATCACCATCCTTGAGAATGGGAAAGAAGTTGACAAAACTATAGTTCCTAAAGTGAAAAAACCAGTAGACGTAGTCAAGTCAAGTTAAGTTAAGGAAATGACCATTGAAGAGAGGAAGAAGGAAGAAAAAAAGTTAGAAAATATGATTTGGTGAAAATCTAGAGTAACATTAAAATCCCCTTTCTAGAAAGGTTATCCCAACCTTTCAAGGAAACCTGAAATGCCGAAATTCTTGATGTGTTAAAACAAGTGAAAATTAGCATTCTTTTGCTTGACGCGGTAAAATAAATTCCCTCTTATACTAAGTTTCTAAAAGATTTGTGGACCACTAAGGATCAATTGATTGTTAAAAAGAAGGCATTTATTGTTATACCCCGTGTTCCACTTTCCGCATTAATCCCTTAAGCTCGATTAAGGCTTAATCTCCATTAAAACGTGGACATTGGGTCCTGAAACCCTCGTATTTGACATGACACTTTTATCATGTTATATTAGGTATATATTATTTGTGGGAATAGTCGTTTCATTATTTGGGTGGCCCAAATTGAAAATAAGAAGTTAATCGCGTTGAGATTGGGCCACATCCGATGTCTAAACTATTCCCCGTTTTTGGCCACATCTCAGTCTCATTCCCCTGTACAACTTTTATGTACAGCCCAGACTTGAGATTGGGCCATTTTGGGGTCCATTGCGAAATCTGAATAGTGAATAGTAAGTTAGATCAATCCAACTATGAGCTAGATCGATCCATCTCTCCACACTTGCGAAATTTGACCATTTTTAAGCCAATTTTTCATTCTTTTACCCCATTTCTCACCCCACATTTTCATATACACCGCACACCACTCAAGATGGTTATAGAGAGAGAAAGTGAGAGATTCTTAGGGATTTTTAAAGATCTTTCATCTTGATGCAAGATTAGAGCTTGTTTGTCACTATTCATCATCTTCTTCATTATTATTTTCCTCTACTGGAGCATAAAGGAGAGCTTGGAGCTTGATGTTCTAGCCACCAAATCTTCTCTTAGCACCTCAATCTTATGGATTATCATCATCTAAGGTGAGAACACTAATACTAAAGCTTTGATTTCAACTTTTACTTATTGCATTAGAGATTTTTTTAAAAATAGGAATTTTTATGAAAAGCCTAGGTTTATGTTGATGCATGAAGGTTGGGTTAG
Source organism: Lonicera japonica (assembly GCA_021464415.1). Classification (NCBI taxonomy): domain Eukaryota; kingdom Viridiplantae; phylum Streptophyta; class Magnoliopsida; order Dipsacales; family Caprifoliaceae; genus Lonicera; species Lonicera japonica. Next base: position 25,931,669 of record CM038471.1, read on the forward strand.
ATTTACATTTAATTCATATTTGATAATGGTGGGTTAACACTTAAATTACATATATGTAGAATTAATTTCATGTATGGCTAAAACATTTAAAGATTCATGTCAAATCCACCTTGTAGCAAAATGTATAAACTAAAGAAATTGGGAATTTTTGGGGTTTCTGCCAAGAATGATGTTTGTATGGGTTAATAATTATATATATATATATATTTATACTAGTTAGGTATATGAGCCATAACACTTGGAATTTGTACAGAAACCTTTAAATACGTAGACTAAGGCTAGCCAATCTTTAGTATACTAGTACAAATGTGTCAGATAGACTAGGAATTGTGTCAAACCATTGATATTACACTATAGATGTCATGTAAGTGTAAATTGTGGGGTGTAATTTATCATAGTAGCAATTATGGGAAACTAGGGTGTGATATTTATGAACTAGAGTATTATATTTACACCGGTTGGGTTAGAACCATAAAATATACGCTTGGCTTAGATAGAGTGATGTGTATACATGGCTAAAACATTTGAAGCCTTAGTTATATGCTCTATAATGTGTACGATCAATCATATGCACAGTGGCAATAAAACACGGATAATGGTGAAATTATGGAATTATAAATAAGACTTATATGACTAACTCTAGTTATATCCATATGTTAAATGTACGGTGATAAACCATAAGATAAGTAATTGATTTGGCATTAAATAATGTGCATATATTTCATTACATTGCTCTATAATTGTTGTTGATTTGGGTTTCATACGCAATTTAATTATTTTGAGTATGGTGTACCAAATATAGTGAATTATATATGGGTTATAACTTGTTAAGTGGTTAGTGTATCCTTATATTAATGTAAACTTTGGTTGTTAATGCAATTTGTACATTAGTGGATATACATATACTTGGATGCATTGTTGTATTGCCCAATCCATGTTAGGTCCTAGGTATGGTCATCTAGTAAGGGGCCAGATAAGCTAAGACAGAGTCTCTGTGAAAGACTCGAAATTGTGAACGGAAACTAATGTGAAACCCTGTTGCCGCGTGGTTGAAAGGCCATGAAATGCAGACCTGGATGGACACTTGGACATTTATTAAGATTATTAAGATTTATGTTTTAGATGATATCATGGTGATATGTTTATTTTATTTTTCTTTCCCATAGATGAGGACGGAACCTAAGTGACCGATTTCTGGATGAGGGCTGAGTCTTAGAGGTCGGGGAGTGCGAGTTTTCCTTGCAGCGAAGTAGTTTCATATGGCATTACAAATAAGACTTTGTGTCTTATGAAGTAGTTGTATTACGATCGAGTAATCACCATATAAGACTGATGTATCCTAGTGTAGTTCCATCCTCAGAGGAACATGTTTGTACGAGTGTTCTTCTTGTTAAATATTTGGACTGTTGTCTCCGAAAAAATTTCTTGCTTGTTTTTATTTCCAAATGAATTAGAAATAAGGACCTGGTCCCTGGGAGATTCACTTACTTGGAGGAGACATGAGCAGTTTAGAGCCTGGGAACCTTTGGGGACCTTCGCTCTAGGTCTAGTCAATTGCTGGGTGAAACCGAGGTATTATATTAGAGATGTGATATGAGGTCATACATGTTTTATTGTTATAATTATTGTGGTTGTTATTTGTATTGTATAATATCTTCTGTTAGCATAAATATCCCCTCTTTTATTAATGTGTAATTTATGTACATAAATATACGTAGAGATAATTAGAATTATTGACTGGTTCATATTGAGCATAAAAGATTAATAATTAAACTATAATTATAAGAGTGTAAAATAAGATACGCACTGGGCTTTGAGTGCGTGGACGGATTCCATAATATACTAATACGTAAAGTGGAATACTAAGTGACTTACATCTTAGTAACAGAACAAGGTGACTAGTATCATAATACACTATAAATTAAAGTGAAAATGAACCAATACCATAACATGACGAACCCTAGTAAGCTAGTGACCGGAATAGATAATTTTAGATTTTAACCCCTAAAAGTATGTGAAACCGTGATTAACCAAGTCTCGGAGGTCTAATCTTCTTAACGGGATTCGGGGTTTCACATTTATGGTAGAACAAGTGAGCTTAGTAATTTAAGGCACTCAAATCCCAAAAATCGAAGAATGGTGGGTTAAATGTAACACTCTGTGTTTATTTTAATATTAAATACGTGTTTTATGTTTAATTGTGTGAAATTTGTAAGTGTAGAAAATTATTTGTCCATAAATTGGAGAAAAGCTCTTACCATAAATTTTAGGTCTCTGAATTACCTTTCTAGGAACACAAAAATCATATCAATCGAAGTTCCGAGCAAGAAGTTACGGCTAAAATAAAAATAGGATAGCATGGCAGAAATTTAGCCTGCGGACCAGTATGAGGATTTTGGCACACCGGTCCAGCTTATGCGAAATTTGGAGAAATTTAGCTGCGGACCGGTATGGGGTTTTTGCATACCGGTCCGGCGTTTAAAAATCTGGAAATTTTGGTGCTGTGGACCGATCTCCCATTTTAGCATACCGGCTCGCCAATTTGAACTGTGCACCAACTTAATCACTATTCATCGTCTTCTTCGTGGAGGAGCCGAAATCTTTATCCTTTCTTTCTTCTTCACTGATAAGACAAGGTAGGGGTTTCTTTGTTTATAAAACTTGATAAAATAGTTTTATTACTCGTTAATTTTTGTATTGGATTTACATTTGATTAAGAACTTGGGTATAAGAAAGTATTATGTTGTCTTATGATTTATGAAACTATGAATGCTTGATTCAAGGCAAGATATGCCATATATATAAGGTATAAAGAGTTAATTGAAACAAACGGGATGTCTAATGGTTGTATGTATGATATTGTTAATAAAAAGGGTATATTGATAAATTTTACATACGAAGGGACATGTAATTGAATTCATTAGAATATATATGGCATAGATTGCGCCATATGCATTATTATCATGTTATGCATGCGTTATATGTATATATCCAACATGTCATTATTGTGTCCATCGGAAGCTCGGCAATAGCTCAAAGGCTTAAAGGCAATATTATGGCTCAAATTTCCATCATCTATTCCTTGGGAAGCTGGTGTCATGTATTTATGTGATAGAGAGCTTCTGTCTCTCGGGAATCAAAAACTATATCAGATGTATAGTGCTTGCCAGGATGGAAAAATAGGCAGGGCCTGGTGCCCATGGGTTGAAAAGCCTTAAACCCCGGCGGAACAATGTTTGGCTGCCTATAAGCCACCAGTGTGGAGCCCGGGAACATAGGAAAATTGGCAAGGCACTACGATTTTGTGGTTATTTGTGTTTATATGGGATCGGGGCAATTGATCCCAGGGATCAACTTGGTGATTTAACATCTCGGTGGCAATGGAATATAGTCACAACTTAAGCTTTTTATTGTACGGTAATTGGTTGACACGAGAGGTAATCTGCATTAGCACGTTCATGCATAGTCACTTGATGAACATGATTCTTGTTAATATTATCGAATTAAACACGGTTTGAAAGATATGTTTATAAACCTGATTTTAAACATATGCCCTGTACCCCCCCCCCCTACTGAGCAATTGGCTCACCCCGATTTTCCTTAAATTATTTCAAGTACTCACAAGTCTCACGAGGATAAGGATACGACAGGGTCAGGGATGATATAGTGGCTCTGATACAACAAGTATTTTATTTTTGTGATGTATATATGTTTTTTTTTGGGAAGCCACGGCTAGCCCGACGAGTTTATATACTTTGGAAATTCATATGGTTTGGATATGTATATGATGCATACTTGGATATTATAATATGTTTTTGGTACCCCATGCTTATCAATGCTGGATATATGTGTTATGGTTGAATTATTTTCTTTTTACACACCTATCTTAGTCCAACTAAGATAAGTTATTAACACTCTAGACCTTAATTATATGTGTTATCCTGTTGATTAAGGTGGGGGTGTTACACTAAATCTCATTTTCCTTTAAAAATATTCTACAAACTTTTAGAAATAATTGTATTATTTTAGTAATTCAAAGAATGGTGGGCTAAATCTCATTTTCCTTTAAAGATATTCTACAAACTTTTAGAAATAATTGTATTATTTTAGTAATTCAAAGAATGTTATTGAATATTTTCTAAAGGTTAATTAATAGTAAGACAACACTATATAAAGCCAACAACTTGTAGTTCAATCTTGAAATATAAATTCACATAAGGTTCTAGCAAAATAAATACATAGTAAAGTTGGAATGGCAGAATAAATACATAACAAAGTTGGAAGAAATATTTAGTAAACTAACTACGTATTAGAATTGAAATTAATAATAGTTATTGTGGAAATTATGAAATTCAAAATCAAGGTTTCTTTTTGGATGATTAGAAAGGTATTAATACAATTTTGTTTTAGACTTAAAAGTTAAAATCAACACTATTATGTCAAAATTGAAAACATAATCTAGTGAAAACAACCTCCAGCTCTTTACCTTAGCCTTTGCTTTCCGTCACAATTGTTCCTGTGGAACTTGTTCATGTCGGCAAAGACAAATGACTTGGCACCTCAGCTTTTGCAGTACATCTTGTTTGCATGTTGTAAACATGAACCCTGTTAGAAGCCCCTTTGTGGGTCGACTATATACACATGAGATACTAAAGCAAACAACATCTCATCAAAAAAACCAATCATCTTATCTGACATTTGATCTTCCCAACCAACTAAAAATAACATTCAATGTTATCTCAATTAAAGTAGTTTAAAAACATAGGTAGAGCATGAAATGTGTACTAATGAAGGGAACAGCAAAATGCATCCAAAGTGCATATTGTTGGGGGAAGTTAGTGAAACATATTATACTACTGTTTTGTCCAAATGATTATACAATATCAACAGAGTAATAAATAAATAAATATAAATAAAACAAAAAAGTTAAAAGTAAGAAAGGTCTGGCATGTGAAGTTGAGGAGCGTGTATTTGTTGTCCTAAAGCAACTATATCCCTCCTACATGCAGGCTTTTGTGGCTATGAATTTCTCCAAGATAAAACCTAGCTAATACTCTCAACCTTGCCTATTCTATAAGACACATTCAAAGTAGGCTCATATTAAACCTTCAACTTTTTGCCAAAATAAAGATTCAATAGAAAATAAATATAGAGTATAATATGAAGTAGTCAATGAGAAATATAAGGCGTCGGAAAGAATGATAGTAACTTTATGTGTTACTCAATGACCCAAGGTCCACTATTTATAGGGTCACTATAACGTTCATCTAATGGGGATAACAATCTACGCACCATCTATACCCTTTTATCGCATCTCTTGAGTTAAGGGTTATTAGCTCTCAACATTCACTTGACTAAGTCTAATTAAACTAAGTAGACCAAGTGAGTATATAGACAACTCAAACCATAGGAAAAATCAAAACCAACTCAAATATATATATATATAATAACAAATAAATTTTCAAAAATAGAATAAAATAATATACAATAAATGTTGAACTTTCTCAATAATCCCCCACAAGTTCAAATCTTCATAACATGTAAAACAAATTAATACAACAATAAGAAGGGAAAATTTATACCATGCAATGGGCATAGGTGTCTTTCGGACTTGAACCTATACTCACTGTTAACAATTTAACATATGAAGGATCATAGTGAACTAGGTCTTGAACAAAATCCTTTGTGCCAAATTTCAACTAGTCACTCTGACATGGCAAAAACAGTGCGTGCTATTAACAAGTACATGTGGTCAATCAAGTAATAAATACTCAGTAAGTCCAAGGTTGATGCACAACGAAGGCAACGAGTAAACTTAATGCTTATTACTTAGAAAAATAAAAAAAAGTGAGAAGTTGATGACAAGGTTTTAGGAAGAGGGGGGGGGGGGGGCAGACTAGAGCCTTAAATTGCCTAATTAGGGGCAAGGGAAAAATCTAATACTAAGGTGTAAAAGAAAGGAAAAACCACAATCGCAAGTTAGATACCTAAGAAGGCTTCATAAACTATGCTATAGGAGCACACAATTGAATTCAAAGTAAATAAATAAAATAAAACAACATATTAAAATGAAAAATCAGATTATAAAATAACTGTAAATCAAGAGAAAACATACGTTAGGACTACTTGTGGTAAGTGAATGCGAAATTAGACTAATCGGGAGATTTGAATTGCGGTTTGAACTTGAATTTCTACTAAAATCCTTCCTTTAGGCTTTCCTACCATCGAAATCAATAAAGCTTATGATAATTCATGCAAGACAAATACCATATAGGCCAGCATTTAGGGATAAAATCCGACAGTGAGACTTTTGACTTTTAAAAGAGTAATTTTGAACCTAGTAATGTTAATGCGTGACAATAACAGTCCAATTCTTAAAAATTTTAGTAAAAATTAGTACCCAAAACACGTTTAATTTCGTATAGGTTAGAACATGATTAAAGTAAATTTGACTTAAAACGGGTGGCAAAAGCCAAAACCCGTCTTGTTCAGTACTTAAGGCCTTTTGTATCAAAATAGTGCCAAATTCAACGAAATTACTTAAATATCTAATTAAACTAATTGTCTATCTACAAATTAACCATGTTAGCGTTTAAGTACTAAAATCCGTGAGTTGGCAGTTCTTAATCAATTGAAATTTTGAGTTGTTCTTATAAAAACCTGTTGAATGGCATGCAAAGATAAAACATCACCCATGAATTCAATAAGTAATCTTTAACCAATGGGAAAGACTAGTTAAACATGCAATTGGATTGCATTAAAAGTTTAAAGTTCACATTATTTCACAACGGACCCTTAATTATGAATTTTGATTGCCATAATTAATACAAACTGCTAAACACATAATATTGCCATTCATATGCTCATTTCCAAAGTCATTTAGTGAATTTATTTCACTAAGACTTCTCATTTTGTTAACTTGTCTCGCGATTAATCCCGTAGCACTTTTGTATTTAACATTACTTAGAAAAACACATTTTGTATTTATTTTTGTGCTTCTAAATATCAAGAAATGCATTGGACAAGAAAAGATTTATCTAGATCCATGCTTATTGCTTTATGTCACTTCCCTCCTTTTACTCAATAACCCAAAGCTTGCCTGAGGAGATAGGTTTGGCTAAGAAAATTTGTATATCTCATAAAATATATTATTTTATTTATAGTGGTTATTTGAGTATGCTAGAGGGTTATCTACCATTGGACTTTAAATCAATATAGGAGAGGGAGATATTTGTTCGACTTAATTTATTTTTCACTTTGCTAGTAGTTTGTAATATTTCTTAGAAAGGGAAATGGAGTTCATTTCTATAATTCTTGTCTTTACATTTACTATAGAGTAAATTTCTTAGCTAAGGCTAAAGATGAAGTTTGTATGTAAGTCTAATTCTCATTCCATTATTAGTATTGTTAAATGCTTAGTATTGTTAAATACTTGTTGAATCATTCATCTTCCCCATTTAATCAACCATTTATAAGCTAGTAAGAAAATTCATAAGATGATTTGACTTTGTATGCCTTGTATACACAGATCTCATGTGACGCCCCGAATCCTGTTAGGAGATTTAGGTCTCCGGGATCCGGTTAATCACAGTGCCGTACGCGGCGGCGGGTTTAATGTACATGATTTGGAACTCTGATAATGGGAAATTATATATATAAGGCCATACTTTAGAAAATTTCAGCATGTGGAATTCGTATTTTCATAAAACCAAACATGTAAATAAGAAAAATAAATCTTAACTAGAAAGTTAACTCCACATCTATAATGATTTGCAATCCACATAAATATAATACTTCAATATATATACCAATCCTTCCAACGAGGTCCCAGAAGTATATAAATGGCCTTTACAATACTTATAAATAGAATCTTAATACAAATTAATGATACAATAAAATCAAATGGTTTTAATATCTATAATCCATAAGGGACAAATCATTCATGGACAACTATAGATATTTAGGTTCATCAGAGGTTTCTAATTTCATATCCGGTGCCGCCCCAATGAGGTACTTGCAAAACTGTTAGAAAATGAAAGTGAGCCAAACACGGGCTCAGTGGGAACTATAAGGTTGTGCATAAGAAAATACATATAGTAAAGCATACACAACATGCAATAATGAATATAGTACAAGTAGTATCCGTATGTGAATATATATATTTGCTTATATCATTACTTTATGTATATACTATAAGGATACAATAGTAATGCCATGCAAATATGGTATGAATTCTTATATATGCAATGCACAACAAGTGCTTTCCTAACCTCAAAGCTAAGATAACGAATATATGTAAATATTGTCAAAGTACATGTAACTCGGAGGAATATAATATCATAAGAAAACATAGGCACTAATCTCATAACTATCAGTCTCAACTCACATCAGTCATCTAGGATTTTCTCTATTGTGCACAGCGATTGCGATTTAAGCTCCCAAGGCTAGGGTATGCATCCCCCAAGGCTAGGGTATGCATCCCCCTATGGATCACCTAGATGTGCAGGGTATGGCGCTTCGCGCTGTCCCTCTATTTGGACCATAGAGTATGCTGCTTCCAGCGGAGTCCCTTTACACGGACCAGGATTTGTAGCCATTAGGGCTAGGTCAACCCCGTGGACCATTAATGCCTTACAAAATAGAGAAATCAATCAAAAGTATTCTCCCAAAAATATACTTATACATAGTACACATATATGTACACACACAAATATACATATATACATCTCTTAATTCGTGTCCTCGTAATGACTCTGCCTACCAAGGGCGCATCTAGTCTCTCTAGATACACGATGTCTATCCTTATTCAAACTATACAAACCACCAATCATGTGTACGTAATAGCTGGGTAAATATATACATAAATACATAGATAAATAAATAAATTAATTCAATGACAACGATAACAATCCTATCAAAGATGTATCTAATATGCATATGTCATTTAAGGAACTAATACCCATCGCACGATTATATCCATGTAATACTTGAATGATTTCCAATAAGTAAACTAGTAATCTTTTGTGATAAACTCTTAGCTTGATGGGATACCATCTTTGAAATGATGGATTCATTCAGATAAGTACGTACCTTATGGATATAATCGTCATAAGATTTATTTACAAAATCATGTATCATACCCATAATTAATTGAACGCGTAACTGAGTTAGAAAAACATTGTATGGTTGTTGCTAAAAGAGTGGGTCTATGTCAAAGTCAGGATATTAGCAATCTAACGACGTGTGTAAATTACCTACATCACATAGAAAACACACATATATATACAACTCCCTCTCATATACTAAATATATATATATATATATATATTCCCAAAGCTCTTTATAGTATATAAACAAATGCTAGCTAAGCACACTGATGTGGGAATAGGCTTTCTTATATATATATATATATCAAGTAAATCCCTCAACAACTCCAAAACATATATTTATATATATATAAGTCATATAGCAAGAGGTTCATAACAAATCCCAAATAGTCTAAAACTTGTATAAACTCTCATTTCTTAGATCATAAAGTAATACGCACATATGTATATAACCATAAATTGAGTGCTCGCGCATACGTACTAGTGGGTATCACGTAACGCTTATGATATTCTATCATATAATGAGATACTCCTATATTAACATGAAACTACAACAAAAACTTATTCAAAACAAGAGAAATAATCAATAAATTTCAACCCACAACCCCATGTATATGCGTATTAACATTCATATAAGAAAAATACCCAATTTGCTTAAAAAATAAATATGCAACACATAATCTTTGAAATTAAGCTTAGGTACTAGTGTTCCCACCTTTTATAAGCCGAATATCGAAGGTTTCAAGCCCCGGATTGAGCCATGTCGCTGCCAACCGCGAAATTCCCAAGTTAAGCTTAAAAAGTCCTAGAAATGGTGGAATAACCATTAATGGAGGATGGAGATGATTGATGATGTTGTAGGAAGCTAGGAACCAAGCTAATTCATCCTCACAAGTCCCTCTCTAGCTCTCTCTCTCTCTCAACTCTCTTTAGTTAATTTGGAAAAGGGAAAGAAAAAGGGAGAAGAAGGGAGAAGGAAGGAGAATGAACAATAAATAGGGATGAACGGGTTAAAAACCTACTGGGGTATCTCTGATCGATCAGAGGGCATCTTGGCTAAAGTCCCTCATTTTCCGTTAATAAATCACAATTTTTGTAGCCCATTTTGACTCCTAAAACGACCTCTATTCGGCTCAGCCTTCAAACGAAGGTTATAGAAGGGAATGGGATAAGTCCATGGATGCAAATAGGGACTCATTTGGACTTCGTATGAAGAAGTTATGGCCTTCCAAAGTTGGCCGCCAAAAACTTACTTCGGTAAAAGTTCAATTTTTCACCGTTAGCTGCCAAATTCAACCGCTGCTTTCTGAAATGCGTTATAACCATAGACGCATACTTAATATCATTAAAATAACATATTCGAAGTATTGTCTCAACAATAGAGGTCCCATAACAAAAATTGACTCCTCAAATGGAGGTTTGGCCTTAAACAAGCTAAAGAAGAGGATTGGCTCGGAAATGAAATATGGTGTGTTACATCTCAAGTATTAATAAAGAGATCATACACTTGTGTATTTCTTACTAGCCTATATTCATTCCTTATATAAATAAGATACTTTTCATTGCCAAGAATGATTAATCTTTGAATGTTCATAGAAACACTATAAATTTGAGATTTTAATCATTGAATTCTTTAATGATATCTTGAGTGCTTTCTACACTTCATGTGATTTTAAAACTCAATATTTTCTTAGTTAAAGTACTTCCAAGGAGGATCTCTTAATTTCATGCCATAAACAATTTCACTAACCATTTTAGGGATTCAATTTATATTTATCAAACATGTTTAAATCAGATGATTTAATCTCAGTAATACCCTATGTTTTGAATTGCAAGCTAGTACTCTTCATAAGCCTGATTAATGATTAAATCCCATTAGGTCTTGAATTCTTTCTTTTGGACCTTTCCGAGTCAGTCGGTAATACCCTGTTCCTAAATCTCAAATTTATCACGTTCAAAAAAATCGCGATTATGGCGATTTCGAGCTCCGAATAATGAAATACTGTTCTGAAAGGAGCGACAGGGTTCAGAGACTTCTAATAAGTCATTGGTGTATTTAAGATTATTATAATAGTTGTAACTCATTTCGGGTAGTTCGAGTCGAAATCGGGATGTAGATTGCAAGTTTTCAGTTTACCCGATTTCACAATTTATGGCTAACTTGGAGGAAGTGTAACTCTTTCGTAATTCCTTGTCAAATTGAGTTTTTGTTCAAGTAATATCCTAGATTTTTAGGCAATCTACAACTTTTGTGTTTTGTCCAAAGGTAAATTTGGACTTTTACTAGGTCGAAATTGAGTACGAAATAGGTCAATCGCTATCAGTTGTTCATTTGGTAACATCAATGCGCTGACTTCGTCGAATTTTTGGGAATTATCTGTCCAGAATTTGAAGACACTTCATTCTAGGAAGTTGTAGATCTCTGAGTAAGCTTTTCGTGGACATAAAGATCACCTCAATCGAACATCCGAGCGAGAAGTTATGGCCGTCCAAAGTGCAGTGCAGCAGGTCTTAAAAGCCACGCACGTGAATAATAACTGAAATTAGCAACAATATATTTATATATACATGATCTCCTTCATTTCTTCCTCATTTTCATCTTCACTTCCGAGAACCCTCTAAAGGGAGAATAAGAGTTCTATTTAGAGAAATTCAAAGGACTATTTAAACAACACATCATCACCAACCAAAATTCCCATTTAATCAACATAAAAACCTCCATCTACAATTACTATTCATTTCCTTCTTCATCCTCCTCCATCTCTATAGCTAGGGCTTGAGAGAAAAATGTGGAATCTTGCGATTTGGAGGCTTAGGACCCGACTTAAGCTTCAAGACTCGAGGAATGAAACTTCATAGAGGTGGGAATCAAACTTCTTAACTTGTTTTCTAACTTGTTACTACCAAATTACGATTTTTCCTCATAAACACATATATGTCTAGTATGTGAAAAAGGGGACTTTTGAATACATGAATTTACTTTGCTTTCAAGATGAAATTAATGCTTTGAATAGCCTATATATGGTTTTAAATACATGATTAGACAATATTTGATGAATTACCACTTGGTTTGGTGAAATTGTATAAAAACCTTAACTTTGATAAAAGAAGGTCTTGGGTACATGAACACATATTGCTTCAATAATGAGATTATTGATTTGAATGACTTAAATATATATATATATATATAAATTAGATTACTTGTTTCAACGAGGGTATTCAGTTGATCGTTTGTTTCATGCAAAAACACACTCGAAGCCATATGAATATTGATGATTTTGTCATAAAAACCAATAACTTTATTAAAAGGTTTGAGTGGTGAATTTTATGTTGTAAGGTTGGTGTTTGGGATTTGTTGGACTATCTATAAATAAATGTTTTTATATATTTCCCCGTCAGTTACATCTTAAAGTTATATTTGATACACGATAAATGTCGATATGGCATTGTTGTTTCTTTTATGAGCCGTTTGATGTGACATTACGATTATATAATAAAACTAGTCCATGTTAGGTCTCGGGTTTGGTCTCTAACGATTGGGGCCAGAATTTGGGACAGAGTTCTCTGGGTGCAAGACCCAAAACCATGCACAGAAACGAACCGGAGGCCCTACTGCCGCGTGGGTGAAAGGCCACGAAACGCAGACCCAATTGTACGCTTGGATAGTGGGAAAAATTGGTGAGATTACGGCTCGAGTTCATGAGAAAAGTTACTTACATGGGCCACGAATTTTCAAACTTAAATCCAAACTTAGACGGGGTTAATTTTATACAAAGTTTAAAGAATACTTTCACGTAACGTCACTGATGTTTTAAAGTGAGAAAGTACTACTTTCTGAACTGTTATATATATGAATCCCTGAGAGGATTACTTCACATTATTATAGAAGAAAGACTTTTCTACTATTTTTTGAAAAAGGATTTATAACGACTGTTTTCCTAAGTAAACTTAACTTATGATTTCCATTGAGTTTTTCGACTCACCCCACCTTTTTCCATCTAGATTATCTGCAGGTTATTCTAGAAGATAAAAGAGTGAATGCGCGTACTCATAGTCTGCCTCTGTACCTTTACTCCTAGAATCTAGTAAATAAGACATGTATCATGTTCTTGTATAGAGCTCATGTTGGTTATATTAGCTGTACCACATGTATTGAACTTTTACTACTATATGTTGTATATATTGTGAGAATTGTATAAGTTGTACTTGGAACCTCGTTGGTGGCTAGCTGTGAATTGTAGTAACCCTTATTTGGTGTATTAGAAAGATTTTAGTGTATTAGAAAGCATTTAGTTTCGTAGAATGAGAGTTATTGTTTTTTTTCATAGGTTTGGATTTATTGAACTTATAGGCTCCTCATGTCTAATTTTTTTTTAAATTGGATTTTTGCACAAGTAATATTCCCGCCGTCGACGTACGGTACCAGTGACAAACCGGGTCTCGGAGGAAAAATCCTCAGAACGGGATTCAGGGCGTTATAATCTCCAACTAGACTCCCAATTTTAGACTAATAAAATGTTATTATTTATTGAGCTAAACTCTTTAGTTGGACATTTTCATAATCAAATCAATTGCCTAGGGGAAACTAAATATGAATTATTAACTACATAGTTTAAATTTATGTCTTTTCTTTTGGTGTATCTCCAATTTGTAAATTGGTTGAACATTATACGGGAATGGATTGCATTTACTTCACACCCTTTGTTACAAGATAACAGGGAGATATACACTTGTTTTGAGTTTTGCATACAACATTTATTTATATGGCATTTATATGATAATAAGTTAATTATGCTTCACACAATTTTGCTTAGAAAATTGTAAGATACTCAATACTTAGGAATTGCATTGAGAACTTTGAATAAGATTGATTTTACATAATGCTTAAGCCCTTTCTCATCTTTTGATACATCACTTTAATTTTTATTGCAAGAATTTAAAATCAATCGATCCATTTCTCTAAACAAAGCCTTAAAATCGTAATCGTTACATTGTCCTTTCGACTATCCTTATGGTTCAAAACTTAGACTTACCAAATATTATAACTTGACAACTTAAACTTGGGTTTCTAAGGGTGGAAATATTTTCACCACATCGAGTTTTTGGCATCTCTTACAAGGATACGGCGAAGGACGGATTATGGGTTTTGTATAAAAATTTACTTTATAAGTATTTTCTCCCTTTCTAAATTATTTTTCCAACTTATTATTTTCTTCCTTTGTAGGTGTTTTATTCGAGATCTGTAACACCCCGTTCCTAAATCTCAAGCTTATCGCGTTCAAAAATCGCGATTAAAGCGATTTCGAGCTCCGAATAGTGAAATATTGTTCTAAAAGGAACGATAGGGTTCGGAGACTTCCAATAAGTCATGTTGGTGTATTTAAGCTTGTTAGAATATCCGTAAGACATTTTGAATGATTCGAGTTGAAATCGGGATGTAAATTGCATGTTTTCAATTTACCCGACTTCACAATTTTTGGTTAACTTGGAGGAAGCGTAACTCCTTCGTTCCTCGTCAGATTGAGTTTCCATTAACAAAGGACCTTAGATGTTTAGGCAATCTACAACTTTCATGTTTTGGCCGAAGGAAAATTCGGACGTCTACTAGGTCAAAACTGAGCGCGAAATAGGTCAAACGCTATCAATTGTTCATTCGATAACACTAACGAGCTGACTTCGTCGAGTTTCTAGAAATTATTTGTTCATAATTTAGGGACACTTCCTTCTAAGAAGTTGTAGAGCTTCGAATAAGATTTTCGTGGACATAAAGATCACCTCAATCATACTTCCAAACGAGAAGTTACGGCCGTCCAAAGTTCAGTGCTGCAACTCCCCCACACGTGAACACCAACTGCAGGATTTAAAGCAGTAGATATATATATATATGCATACGTTCAGTTCTTCTTCCTCATTTCATTACATCATTAGAGAGCTTCTAGAGAAAGTTAGAGAAGAGATTCTTGAGTTCTCTTGTGGATTTGTCATCTCCCATCCAAAGATTAAGCTCAAAAGTCATCCAAACCATCTTCTAAACAACTATTTGTCTTCTTCATCCTTCCTCCTCATCCATGGAAGGTTGAGCTCTGGATTGGGGCTCAGAATTTGGGACCATGCATCATTAATTCGAGGATGAAGCTTCAATTGGGTGGGAATCTAGTATTAAAACATAATTTTTAACTTATTGTGGTTTGATTTTGATTCTAGCATTTGTTTACACAAAGAAACCTAGCTTTTTTAAAATGGGTTTGTCACATGTGTTGGGATTTTGAGTAAATATTAAAATTGAATTGATGCTTCTAATGGTTCTCATATAGCCTAAATCACATGGATTGACAAAAGATTACGATAAATTGCTTGATTCACATCAAAACCCCACTTGGGACCTACATAGTTACTATTAACCTTTGATATAAAATTACAAAACTTCTTAAGGATCCAAGTGGTGGAATTTCTTAATGAAATAGATGTTGAATAACTTATCATTCATAATGAAGTTACTTATATGAGATTACCCCTTTTGGTTACGTCATTGACATTATATATTTACCTTAAGATTCATCATAAGTCCAACTACTAGTTTCATGTTTAATATAAAAATTTGGGGGTTTTGGGATTAATGCATATAGTGGAGTTGGTTATGGATTCTAAACGATAGATATACACTTTTATACCATCAATTAAGGTTATTGTACAATATCTATTTGTAGTGAACCGGGAAACCACTAAGGTGGAAACGGTGTATAATAACCTTTGAACCTATTGCTTTATATGGATCTTGTTAGCACTAATAGCGAGTATACACCTATGATACACTTTAAAGGAGTAAGAAATATAACTTGATAGAACGTAGGTTGCCAAAGCTTCAAAAATACCTAGCTTAGAAGCCGTATAATACTAGTTGGGATAGAAGCACGATGATCAATGCCTAACCCGACGATATGGTTTAAAAATTATAATAAACACTAACGGCCTTGGTTTTATACACTTGACACATTATATATTGTGAGATGCCGATAATGACCTAAATGGTCACAATATGTGAATGACCTTGTAATGATAAACCAATAGATGTAATGCGTGGTAATGATTATACTGATGAATGGTGGGCGATTGTATGATTGTATATATATGTGTGTGGATTGCCATCCGTGTGGTGGACGGTTTAATTGATGATATATATATATATATATATGTACATTGTTAAATAAGGAATTGATATATTCTTGTTGAATAATCACACGTATGAGTTTGTTACATATATGTATATTTGTGAATAATGATAATATTTGTGAATAATGATAAGGCCTATAATGTGAATTACTTTATCGAAGCAATGTAAATGAGTGATACACTTTGTTATTATCACATTGTTATTATGTTATGGGATGGCTTGCGTGAACATTGTATTGTGTATATTACGATTCATTGTTAAATCTTATATTGATATAAGTACAATGATAAGATGACATAGTCTATGTGAAGTCCCGGGTTGGTGTCTAACGATTGAGACCTTAAGTTGGGACAGAGTGCCCCTAGGTGCAAGATCCGAAACCGTGCACGAAAATGAACGAGAGGCCCTGTTGCCGTGTGGGTGAGAGGCCACGAAATGCAGACCTGGTGATGCTTGGATGATTGCGATTATTATTGTGATGGTCGAGGCCGTGATGGCCATTGAGATACATGTCTCAAATGACATAGTTGGTTATTGGGAATAAGAGACATTGTCTCGAATGATACTAATACTTCACAATAATGAATGTGGCAGTGTTTCGATATATATATATATATATTATTGTGTTGTATTTTATATTGTTCTACATATTGCCTCCGGTATATTATGGATAGTATAAGAATGAATATATGTGTGTGTGTGTATCGATGCGGATACGTGAAAGGATGTAGATATGAGATTAGTTTACCAGTTTATATTGAACGTAAATTATTAATAACCTAAGTGGCCAACATAGTACACGAATGACTAGACGGGCGGAATATCTTAATGTAATGCTTAAGCTAGACGGCCTGGTAGTAATGCTTAGCAGTCGGCTAAGTATGTAACTCATAATGTACTGTAAACAAAGTGATACCTATGAATACTTGGCATAAAAGGTGTATACTCCTCACACGTAGTTGAGTAACAGAGAACATAATGATTCTCATAGCATGTGAACCCTATAAAGCTAAAAATAGTATAATGCTATATGATTAGAGTTAGGGAACAGTTTTAATACTTGAGATAAAATAATTAGTGGGTTTTGGCACGCACATGTATGGTGAATTGCATAGTAAGGTTTTCAAAAATATTGTATTGTTGAAGCAACATATATATGATACATATGTTTTCAAATAAAAACCTTATTTTCATTATAAACCTTCATAGTTCCCACTAAGCCCAGATTTGTCTCATTCCTTCATTTTCAACAGTTTTGCAGGTCCACACTCGAGGGTGGTATGCTTGGTACGTTTATAGAAGCTCTGATGACCTCGAACTACTTTGTAGTCCTTAATTTAAGGACGATGCCATTGAGGCCTTTATATTACACTTTAAGACACTTGTATTTGTTTAAAAGTGTTGACCTTGAAGGTCTTAATCTTATTTTGATAATAACAATAAATCAATCATATGTAATTTAACATGTTCTTGATATAAGATTATAAATTTCTTATTTGGAAAATCAAGAATAGCATGATTGCTCAAATGAAGTTTGACAAGGATCATTCAATCAATATCCGATCAAGTCAACGAAGCATTGGACTAAAACCGATCTATCCAAATCAAGATCATTCTTCTACAAGCGTTGGACAAGACAAGAAGATCAATCTCATCACTCACAAGCTAGCAATGCATTTCATAAAGCACAAAAGATCAAGGATCATATGCTAAAGCTTCAAGGGAAAAGCTTCAAGTGAAGAATCAATTTGAAGAAACAATTAAAGCATTCGAAGACTCACCTATTCGGTAATTGACTGTTTGCTTTAGGATTAATGTAAAGTTTCTTAATTGATTGATTATATAGCTCAAACATAAACTTGCATCATTGTTAGATTGATCAAAATCAGTTTGAATCAAAATTTCTTTGAAAACATCATTCTTGCAAAAACCGGTTTTCAAATAAATTGACATTAAATTCAAATGATCATTATTTTGAGTTTTCTTGAAAATAGGTATCTTAGGAACTTATTTTTGAAGTCCACAAAGCATTAGAATTGATTTCGGAGCTTAAATGCAAAAGTGCAAAAATTGGGATTTTTGGCCTTTTGGCATGTTGGGCAGACTGGTCCATCAGTCGACTGATGGTTTTGCTCAGTCGACTGATGCTCCAGAATATAGCCGTTGGATTTCTAATTTTTTACCATTTTTGGTACAAAACTTCCACTAAACCTCTCAAACGGCTAAATCACTTTTGGAACTATAAATATGACTTCCAAGACTCATTCTAATCACCTTGAATCATTCATATACTCTATTCTTCATCTATCTTCATTATTCAAGGATTCAAGAAATTATTTTTGATCAATCATTATCATTTGAGCTATATCATCTTGATCAAGTAGGATAATTCTAGTGTGAGCTTCAAATTATATTCTATACACACTTGAGAGAGTTATTGTAAATTGGTGTGAATCACCAAACAATTTTGTATTCAATTGTGAGAGGTAAATCTCATAGGAAAAACAAGAAGGTAAATTCTTGTTTAGTTTTTGTGAAAGGTAAATTTCACAAAGTTAGGAAGAGGGTATATTGTGAGAGTATTGTGGTGTAGTAATACTTGTAGAGTGTGTGAGAAAATACTTGTAGATGTTTGATCTTCAAACGGAAGGATATCGGTTATAGTGGAAGTTATCGGGGAACTAACCGAGCGCAGAAGTAAGGGGAACAAGCCGAACCGCGTGGACAAAAAATCTTGGACTTCGATTGGTTTAATCTTTCTAACTCAATCTCTTTATTATTGATTGTTTTGTTATTGCTTGAGATTGTTTATTTGCTTGATTGTTTATTTGATTGCATTCCTTGATAATTTGTTTTGTTAATTTGTTTTACTTAAACATTTTTAGAAAAGTTTTTAAATTCCACATTAAGTTTTATAAACCCTATTCACCCCCTTCTAGGGTTGAAATCCGATCTACAAAAAGGATTTGGGACTGTTGTATAATCTTATATTTAAACGGACTTTGATAAAGTGTGTCAGATGTGGAGTATTTTTACTTAATGGTTGTTTGTGAAATGATTGAACAGAGATTGTTCTTTTTATTTACAGGGTGGATATTGCATTTTACAAACTTCACATGCCAAAATTTTTCTAAATGGATTTTACTTAATTTTCTTTTATAACTTACACTCGTCATCGCGTACGACACCGTGATTAACCGGGTTCAAAAGGTTAAATTCTTTTAATGGGATTTGGGGCAACACAAGATCGCCCTTCCAGGGTTATGTATGACGCCCCAAAATCCCGTTTAGAGGATTATACCTCCGGGACCTGGTTAGCCACGGAACCGTACGCGACGACCGCTGTGAGTTATAAAAGAAAATTTAGTAAAATCCATTATGAAGTAATAAAATTTAGAATCTTATACCAAAAACATGTACAAGCATTTAAGTTATTTTAAAAGAAAATCCGGCATGTGGAGTTTATTCATAAAGCAAGGCAAAACTTGTCAATCCATACGTAAGTTTAACTAAAATCATATTTTCACATTTATATAAAAATGTTTGTACAAAGCCTACAACGAGGTCCCAATTGTCATAGAAATTATACATTTGGAAATCCAATATACAATAAGATAATAGTTTAAGGAATATAATACAAGCCGTTTCCAAATGACTTTGGCAACTGGCCATCAGAACTAACTAGGATCCAATATCGTACCGTCCCCAAGAAACACCTGCAAAACTATTTGAAAAATGGGAGTGAGCCAAACGGGCACAGTGGGAACTATAAGACCTTTTTAATATAAAAATAAGTTGAAAAGCTATGCATGCCATGTAATGCAATATAATGAAAGTAAAGTTAGTTTATATGCTACTTTTCGGTAATAAATCTCCTCTGTGTAAAATACATTCCTGTTTACGTGTGTACAATTGTAAATATATATATATATATATATATATATTACATTTTTGAAGAAGCCTGCGCAATGAAAATATTTCGTGAAATGCATATAAATGCTATCCCAATCCCCAAATCGTAATAAAATAGATATAACATAGGTTTAATCGGGCTTTTCTGTATATCGTGTAAAAACATGTATCTCCAAGATACATTTATATCCATACAAAGCTGTAGTTATGAAATAATAATCTATAACCCGAATCTATATAAAAGATGCCACAACACCGTGACCAGATCTATCATCATGTTAAATCACATATATATGTCACATTTAGGATTTTAAATCTACTGTGCACAGAGATAGCCGGCAACTCGGTTTCTTCTGCCCCCAATGCAGGGACCACCTACCAGGTCCACCTAGATGGAAAATGCCCCCAAGGCAATAACATAAACTCACGTAGCCACCAAGGTTATACGATATGGGTAATGACCATGCATTTACCTGGTACGAACGATGTGGCTAATCGATATAAAATCACAATAATCATTTCATCAAAGTTTATAATATAGTTGGGAATATCCAAATACAAACTCAACATAATGTATATAAAGTGTGTATGCCAATACGCCTTAAAATCCGTAATGGTGTTATTGTTGAGCTTAAACAATATCCGCCAAGTCCGTCAATTAGTAAGAGAAACCATAAAATCATCAATTTGAGAGGTTTCATATGTTTTCATCAATTTGGCTCCAAGCCAAGTCTAATACAATCAAACAATGTACATGAGTCCCCAAATAGCCTCCTTTTTATATTTAAAGACTTCATTTATCCAAAACATATTTATGTATTTGACCAGCATACTTACGGACTGGCTAGGTAAGTAGAAAATCTTATAAATATAGCTCATAACTTAAAACACAACAACAATACCACTAATATATGTAACTTTGTCCAAAATACACTTTAAATCCCATATATAACATCATACATAAGCGTATCAAAGCTTAACGTATATAATCGTATATATACTTGAAGGTCATATACCAAACTTTCTTATAAATCATATCCAAGTAGGGCTTTTTGTCTAAAATCGTTATTGATGTCATATATGATGCAAATCTATCAAAGTTATCCAAAAAAATTGACCCAAGGCCCATGCATATGCAACTTTGAGTAAAAACCCTATGTTTGGATTGATTTGGTGTAAATATGTTATAATAACTTGCAATGACACATATGCAATAGGCTCAAAGGTACATATATAATATTTTTTTTCCTTTATCTAACCAGGATTCAATGACACATATGCGAGCTTCCCAGCCAGCTAAGTCTGCTGGATCTGTTGAGTCTGGTGACAAGGTGGCTCAGCGAAAAGACTTGGAGATTATGACACAAGTCTTAGGCCCTCGATTACATCATCATAAGGAATATGGTTCTATGCCAAGCCTCAAGGTAATTGGAGGTAATCGAGCAGCCAGCAACAGAGGCCCCTATCAGGACCACAAAAAGGACAAAGCTATTGCCACACTCAAAGAACAAGACGCTACTCAAGTAGAGCAATTGGCTGCTCAAAATAATAGGCTGAACAAGACGAACGATGTCTTAGCTCAATTACAAAAATTCATACCAGGATTCCATTATTAGCCCCCAACAGGACCTTTAAGTGTTACTTCCAACAATTCCTCAAATGATTAGGATATTGATTTTGTTACTTTCGACTATGTTTTTTTTATTGACTTTTAAGACATAACAATACGTATGTTACCACGGTATTGATAATTTATCCAACCTATCATTTTATTACTATTTAATTATTTTGATATTGATTCAGCCTAACGTTTATATTAATATATATTTAATTTTACATTGATTTAGCCCATCATTTGTATTATAATTTAATTTTATATAAAAAAAATTAAAATATTTTACTTATGCTGACGCGTAAATACGCTGCCAAAAACATATTTTTACGGTGCACTATGATACCACTTGTCGACAAAAACTTATTTTTGAATCATGATGTAGACTTTTGCCGGCACATTTAACGAGTCGGCATAAGAAAATGGATCATTCTTGGCATGTTTAAAATACTTCGGCAAAAATGATCATTCCCAGTGCTTTTTAAATATGTTGGCAAAGGTGATAATTCCTAGTGCATTCCATGTGCCACTAAAGAATACAAATGCGTTGGCAAAATTATACATAACACGATAATACGAAACGACCCGATACAAAATTATCAGTTAATGGGTAGACTCTTATCGGGTTTAGGTCAATATCGGGTGGACCCGATAAGACACAACAAATTAACAAATGGTTTGACACTGACTCGTTTGACCTATTTGACTCGTTCATATTTTGGGTCGTTTCGTGTCGTGTCCATCGGATAACCCGATAACCCATTAAGAGAATATATATATATATATATAATAGTATTATATTAACATTGTAAATAACTTAAAAGGTGGAAGGGTATTGTAGACAATTTAGCGGGTCTTAACGGGGGAAAGGGGTGAGGACATTCGAGTTACCTAAATTCACCTACTAAGCTAAATGGTCGTGTTCGGTTTTAATGGTCGTGTTCGGTTTTAGTGGTGTGCCACCTAAACCCACAATCACCCGACACGAAACTAAACCGACACAACTCATTGCCAAATCTAGGCAAAATGATGTTTTCAAGACACGGTATGACACACTCTTAATGGCGAAAGGACTTTTCCCAATGCACTTATTTGCCATTAAATATCACTTTTGGTGAAGCGTTAACTTTTGTGTTAGCAAGTTACTTTTACTGGCAGCTGGCGGTCTTTTGCTAGCAGTAGTTGTCGACGCGTTTTTGCGACTGTAAAAGTCAATTTACCTATGCCGGTGCTTTTTTTTAATACTTTTGCTTACGCTTGATCGCGCCAACAAGTCTTCATCTTTGTAGTGCGTTTTTAGTTGAACATGTCATCGTGCTATTTTATCTATATTTATTATTTGATTAACTTATTTTAGCTAGTCTAAAATGGATTAATTAGTGACTCCCTTGAGTATTAATGGTCGTTAGTGCACTAATAAATTGAGTCATGTGATGAGATAACTGATTTGTGTGTTGAGAAAGTGCATCTCATCATATGACTCTCTTTATTTAGTTTCATTGAACCGAATGCTACAAAAAAAAACACTTGATGTGTGTAAGAAATTAAAAAATAAGTTGAGTCATGTGATAAGATGCTCTTAATTTCATTATCATTTTTATGAGTAATTGTTCTTCATCTTTCATTATTTTTTGTGATTTTTTTTCTTTTTCACCTCCCAACAAAAAAACAACAAAAAAATTTAATGGAAAAAGCCATAAAGTTAAAAGATATCTCATTACATGGCTCAACATATTTTTTAACTTTTCACAAAAATCAACTATTTTTATTATCAATTTTCATATTGTTCCCTTATAGTGCAGGATCGATTTGCCCACTCCAAAGTCCAAACGCATTTAAGTTAGTTTATATATAATTCACACTGTTGTTAAAAAAAATGAACCTTTAGTAATTAGATATCAAAAACTTCTTATAAATTTCATGATCATACTTTAAAATATATTTAATAATTTTTGTTAGTTGCGCCGTGTTATATTACATAGGTATATCTTAATTTAATTTAAAAAAATGTTTTAACAAGTTATATATCTATATAAATTATTTCGCGGAAATAATGATATAAGTCATTTGGCGGAAACCATTGTTGCATGCTTTTTATTTTTATTTTTTTTCCCACCGAAAGGGAAAGCGTATATTTTTTAAAAAATATTAAATAATATTAATACACCTCCAAATAAAAGAATATATCAATTTACATTCTAAATATTCTTATTTTTTTTGACACTTTACATCTTATACAAAAAAATTGTCAAAAAAAAAAAAAATGTACATTACTTTATACCATAGGGTGCAAAGTGTGTGAAAAATAAAATAATATATATATATATATATAGATTAAAAATATAAATTAATACGCAGTTTTTTTACTAAAAAAAAGAAATTGATACGGTTGACTTGCTCACTTTCCCCAATTCCCCTCCTCTTCTTCTTCTTCTTCTTCTTCAGTCTTGAAGAATCATTCAATCCCTTTTCCTCTTCTTCATCAATCGACTCAATCACAAAGTAGCAGCAGTACACTTATTAATTTCCGTCTATCCACCGCCCCAGATCTAAGAGTGACTACTCAAGGTTTTCGCTAAATCATCATCTCATTCTATGTATGTATGCAGTCTTTTATTTATTTATTTATTTATTTATAAATAATATTTTGTTTAGGGTTTAAAATCATGCTTGGATTCAAATCCCAAGGATCCTCAAAGTTTTGATAAAACAACCCCAAATTTCTTATGGTTTATTTGTTTGTTTGTATACAGCAGGTGTGTGAAAAATAATTGGAAAAGTATGAATTTTTTATTTGAGATGGAAGGAAGAATATTTTCATCTAATTATGCATATACGCTTCTCTGAAAAAAGTAGTTTTTTTTCTCTGTATGTTTTACTTCCCATCCCTGTTTGACTTTTAATTTCCATGAATTTATATTTTGAAGTTTGTTTTCAGATTGTAAGGATTTATTTTCATCCAACCAAAGAGGCTCAATACTATAATCCCTTCCCTCCTACTGAACAAGGATTTCTTTGACTTTTCTACCAATTTTTTGGTTCTAAACTTATACATACCCATATATGGGCTTATTAGATCTACTATCCCTGTGATCTTTTGTTCTATGCATTTGGTTTTTAATATTTTGTTCCTAGCTATGCAATTGTAATATGCACGATCCATTCTAATGCTCAAGTAATTTTTGATGCAGTTCTGGTTAGTGTGTTTCTACGATTCAATGGCAATTTATGTGTTATAGGACCGAAATTTGTTTTTCTTTTCTTTATAAAACAAAATTTCTTATTTATGTCTTTGTTAGTTTACATTTCCCTCTTGAATTTATGATTTAGGTGATGAATAATTTGCACGCGTTAAGCCCAAGTGCCTTCGGTTACCCCTAGTGGTACTATAAAGGAAGGAGTAGACTAGTAGTGTTACTTTTCTTTATTTTGAGTTGAGATTGAGGGTGTTTTGTTCCCATCGATCCATATATCTTCTTTTCTCATTCACTGAAGCTTAGCTTTAAAATTGAGCAAAAGTATGGTAACAATTGAAGAGGTTTCGGAAGTAGAAGCTGCTGCTTCTTCTTTGGCAGGAGATCATCACAGGTGGAAGTACGATGTATTCTTAAGCTTTCGAGGGGAAGACACTAGGAAAAGTTTTGTTGATCATCTCTACTCTGCTCTTGTAAGGAGTGGCATCTACACATTCAAGGACGACGAGAGGCTCGAAACAGGGGAATCAATCTCACCCACCCTCCTCAAAGCCATCGAGGAATCGAGCTTTGCCGTTATTGTTTTCTCCAAAAATTACGCATCTTCACGGTGGTGTTTAGATGAGCTTGTGAAGATCATGGAATGCAGTAGAAAGTCACCAAAGGGACAAACAGTTATCCCAATCTTCTACGATGTCGAGCCTTCGGATGTACGAAAACAGGAAGGGCATTTTGGAGATATGTTTCGCAAACACAACTCGAACAAGGTCCAAATCTGGAGAAAAACTCTTACGGATGCAGCAAACTTATCTGGATTGGAATTGAACAAAACTGTGGATGGGTACACTAATCTTACTCTTATATGCTCATACTTCATTACTTCAATTATATATTTAGCCTATTATTTATTATGTAAGGTGCCGTTTGTTTACACTTAAGTCTGAAATGCTGGTCCATTCAGAATTAAGAGGTTTTAATTTGTGTGGTGGGTATAAATATCATATCCGAACA
Organism: Lonicera japonica; assembly: GCA_021464415.1. Lineage (NCBI taxonomy): Eukaryota > Viridiplantae > Streptophyta > Magnoliopsida > Dipsacales > Caprifoliaceae > Lonicera > Lonicera japonica. Next base: position 25,957,676 of record CM038471.1, read on the forward strand.
CTTAACATACCCAATGACGGTTGTTACCATCCTCAGATTCTGCCAGGAAAAAGTTTGCAAATATCATCTTGATCTATTCGTGCAATCACAAATTTAGGGGTGTCAAATGTAGCCATAAAAAACAGACCAGGAACACTATTTATGTAGCACAAATTTTATGAGAGTTGGCCCAGCTCCTGACTAGAAATTATGGATTTTAGAAATTATGTTATTAAAATAAACAGTCTTCTTTCTATATGTGAATAATGTGTCCCATAGACGAGCAAAGCCTATTCTCATTTTAATTACACTATTATTTAGAAGTAGCTCTACTTTTCTAATGTTTGATGTATTGTATTCTTATTCTCGTTCTATTTACTGATACATTAAGCCACGATGTGACTACATATTTACAATAAATTTTGAACCAAAGAACAAAAAAAAACCAAACAATGTCATATATAATTGTTTTGTGTTTCTTTACTATAGTTTCTTGTTGACATCCTTTTTAATCTACAGGCATGAATCGAAATTTATCGACCGAATTGTCCAAAAGATTTGGAGTAAACTCCCATCTAGAATTAAAGTTGAAGATGAGGGTCTAGTTGGAATGAAGTCTCGTATAGAGGAGGTGACTTTGTTGTTGGGTGAAGATTCCAATGTTGTTCGCACCGTTGCCATATGGGGATTGAGTGGAATAGGCAAGTCAGCTTTAGCAAGGGCCATTTATGGTCAAATTAAAGATCAGTTTGAAGTATCCTATTTTCTTGACGAAGTTGGAGATGCATCAAAGAAGGGTGGTCTCAGAAGTTTACAGCAGCAACTTCTTTCCAAAACCCTAGGGGTGAGGAATTTGCAGATAGCGAATGATATGGACGGAATTGTACTAATGAAGACAAGGCTGCGGTCTATAAGGGTTCTTCTTGTTCTTGACGATGTTGATAGTTCAGAGCAATTAGAAGCGTTAGCTGGAAGTCATGAGTGGTTTGGTCCAGGGAGTAGAATTATAATAACAACTAGGGACAGAAAACTGCTTATTGAGCATAATGAGGTCCAAATACATGAAGCAAGTTTATTAGATTATGTTGAAGCTACTAAGCTATTTCATTGGAAGGCCTTTAATGATATGTGTCCTGCAGAAGATTTCAAGGAGCTCTCAGTTCAAATCATAGAGTATTCTGGTTGCCTTCCTTTAGCTCTTAGAGTCTTGGGTTCTGCACTACGTGGTGAAAACTTGGATTTTTGGAAAGCTGTATTGGAAAAACTAAGGAAAGTAGGCCCGGATGGCAATATTCTTACAAAACTAAAAATAGGTTTTGATGGATTAGAAAAAGGCGTGCAAAATTCCTTCCTAGATATTGCATGTTTCTTCGAAGGATGGCAGAAAGAACGTGTAACAAGAATACTTCACAGTTTCGATTTTTACCCGGATCATTCCATACCTATTCTTGTTCATAAATCATTGATACATTATTCACATGGTAGGGTTTGTATGCATCAATTGATACGAGAAATGGGTCGGCATATTGGGAAGCATACCAGGTTGTGGGATACCAACGATATTGAACGTGTATTAACAAGAAGTACGGTGAGAAGTTCTTTAACCTATAATCTTCAACCCTCCATTTGAATTGCAATTAACAAGATGGAGATTCATGTATTAATAGTTATATGTACGCGTATATGTTTCTTTAGTTACTAATTATATATATACTGGATTTTTTTAATTTGTGTCAGGGTACAAAAAACATTGAAGGCATACTGTTGCATCAGCAAGAACGAGAATGCAAAATTGAAATGGGGACTAAAGCCTTTAGAAAGATGACCAAACTAAGATTACTGGAAATTCATAGCACTTGCATTCCTAAAGGTCCTGAATATCTTCCAGATGAGCTACGTTGGATTGATTGGGACAAATATCCTTCAAATTCTCTGCCAACAATGTTTGAAGCAGACGTTCTTGTTGGACTTCGACTACATTGCAGTAGGCTTAAACAACTTTGGGAGGGAAGAACGGTAAAAAATTTTGATTATATATTTTATGCATCTCAAATTAAGTACGTATTGATTTTGATTTCTACACTTTGTTTAAAATATTTACGCCACAACTTTAACCTAATCAACATTTAGTACATCAATTATGTCACACAATAAACTAAGCTAGTTTTTTGTGCACGTCACATACGTGTATGATTAAAATAGAAGGCAATTTAATTTAGAAAAGCTAAAAGAGTATTAAGTGGCTCTCATGGGTAACAATGTACGTTGTAAAGGTCAAGGGTTGAGACTAATGTAAATGGTACTTTCATGTTTTAGGGAAAGAACAAAAGTTAAGAAGGTGAAAATTGGAAATGAAAAATATAACAATGCTTACTATACCAAATTTCTTATGAAATTTGATGGAATTAATGTAATCATGGAAATTGGCCCCACCAAACTTCATCTAAAAACTCAACTATTTACTCCCTCAAAAGGGGAAGTATGTTATTTTTAGTTAAAAAAATGAAGCCCATTCTGAAGCCTAGCCGTAGATTTATTTATACATGTTTAAATCGACTTTGTCATATTATAAACAAAATATTATATTTTAAAACTTTTAAAAGTCAGATTATAACTTTTTGTGTTGGGGGCGAAGGAGTAGACAAAAATTAATACATATATAAGTATAAAGCGGGCACGAGTGATATGCTAGATTAAGATTGATACTTTTTGTCTTAATTAAGAGTTTTACTTTGATTTGTATGCTTCTAGCTTGCCCATGCCTGCGGCACAAAAATGAGAATTAGCACAATTTTGAGGTAGGTTTGCACAATTAGTTATTTATACAAATAACTAATTTTTTATTTTATTTTTTAATTTAGACTAGTATTGCGAAGTGATTTTTAACAATTAACTTTTAATTAATTGTAGCTATTCACTTCCTCTGTAAGTAATGTTTAAATTCCTACTACTTTCAATCTAAACTGTCCTAGTATATTGAAAGCGAAAGCAATCGAATATACTTTATACATTTTTGCACTTGTAATACTATTCACTGAAATCATAATAAAGAAAAGTAATGGAAAAATCGAAATTTACCAAAATATACCGAATATACCAAACAATCAAATGGTTCGGTATTGGTTTCTGATTTCAAATACCGATTGGTAAGCTGGTAAATCTGGTATTCAACTTCAAATTTTTGTTTTGGTATTGGTAAGGGTTATTTACCAACTGATTTATAGAAATAACATCCCTACCCGCACTGAACAATTAATTTTTACTTGACTCGTGTTTGGGTTTTTGAACTCATATCCGCCCTTGTTAAAGAAAAAATAAATAAATACTCACTCCCAGGGTTGGGCTTGTCAAAAACTTGCTGAGTTTAAACTTTTTTCCATCCCCGGCCAATTATTATTGCTGAAACAAGTGATAAATGCTGTATTGCTTAAGTATAAGCCGTTTATTTATAAATACTACAGTATATAGTAGTACAATATATGATTATTATTATTTTATAAATACTGCATTGCTTTAAGATACTACATTATATAGTAGTACAATATATGATTATTATTATTTTATAAATACTGCATTGCTTTAAGATAAGCCCTTTTTGCTTTCACAATAACTTTGGGCCTAATTCACTGATATATGTTTTCTTTGAATATTTAAAATTTGTGGGTGGCAAAAAATTCGGCCGGGCTCACAAGAGTATAGTTCTTCACGAATATGATGCACCGTTAGTAATAAGAAGGACAAGACAACATTGTTTTGATTTTAGGTAAGTTCCTTTAGTGATTTTTAACTCTATTGGTAGTACATCATCTTCTTAGTGTATGTTAGCTTTATTGCTTTAAGAATGGAGTTAAATACAAGAGGACAAGTTACCAGCTTTTCTCTCTTTCGTTCATTTTATCTCTAGATTCTTGAGTTCCTGAAATCGATCCCTTGTTTAGAGCTATTCCGTTCTATTTATATCTATATAGAATTAAGGTTACAATGCTTTATTAGACAAATGTCCAAAAGATAGTTGGGGGTAAGTTATGAGTCCCCCTGCATTAATTGTGGAATGATTTTCATTTAAGATCGGTCACTTTTACATCACACAGATGTCAGGGTTTGCTGGCTGCGTTCTACACGAGCGGGTGAAATGCAACGTAAGTGGATGACTTCCATCACAAGTTGGTAGCCTCGCACGTATGCCTCATGATGAGTAAAGTTCTGTCACACCTTTGCATGTTCTTTGTTCTCCTATCTGTGTTGGTCATGCGAGGTGGCCAACACTGAGGTGTGCTGAGTTCTCATTCTCCTCGGCACGGAGTTAGATTTAGTGCCTTAGTGGCTCTCTGTTGACCCTTTGACCATTGCACCGCGGAATCATGTCTAGCTTGTGGGCCTTGAAGCATTGGGCTAGCCCAATACGCTTTGATAGTAATTTTATATCCTCTCAATTTTAAAACACTTTTGATTTTTTTCATAGGAATGGTAATAATTCTTAATTTATTACTTCTCAAAAATTTTTAAAATAAAAATAGTTTATAGTTAATATTCTTCCATCTTTTAAAAAAGGGAAATAGAAAATAAGTGGCCCCGAAAATATAAAAATAAAAGAAGATGTCAAACAATTACGAACCGGAAATAAGAAATGAAAGGAATCAGGGTTTATCAATATATATTTAAGGATAGATAAATATAAATGGTATTTAGATAGGTTTGAAACAGTACTTTCCAATTTATTGTTGATAACTTAAATATATAACATAAATTATCATAACAATTTTGTACCATCGGGTGAAAACATAAACATGCAGCAGAAAATCTGAGCCACTAGTGGCGAAGATAATTTTTTTATTGTGATTTATTAATAGATATTATGTTTGACACAAAATATTGAGACTTTTAATTTGAAAAATAAAATTATATTACTAATTTGAGAAAAATAAGTTTATAAATACAATACAAGTTGATAAAGAACGTGGGTAGTGGTTGTCATTATTGAGTTTGGTTTGTTAGAGATGAAAAAAATAAATTATTTTATTATATAATTGTGTGTTAAATATAAAGAGATGCATATATTGGCGGAGAGAATGGAGAAAAAAAAGTGTGTGCTGGCTAAGTTAGGATTAGAATAAAATCATGTTTTAAATTCTCATATGTTATTTAAAATTTTGTTTAGTGGCATCACCATCAAGTGTCGATAGGTCTCCTCATATTTTCTCTAGGTGTATCACCAGATTTATTTGAAAGTTGAAATGAGTTAATTTAAGTTTTTCGTGAATCAATTTAACTTATCATATTTAGAATTGTTTAATTTTCACACCCCACCCATGCATGTGTGGTTCATAGAAGAAAACATTACGAATACATAGAATACAATCTGTTATGAGATTTGAAAATTAATTTCAGGCGGTAGGAGTATGAAAAATGAAAAAAGATAAACGAAAAAAGTTACCTTAACATACCAAGTATAAAATAATAATAAAAAAAAAATATGATGATATAATTAAGACATATTACAAGAAAAAAACAAATCCAATTTGCTTGGCTTAGTTAATTCGGCTACCTACCTTCACTGAATAAAATAATAGAAAACCTCCTGTTAATTTATTTAGTCCCAACTAATTTTATTTTTTTGCTGTTTGTATATAACAGAAGAAGAAGAAGCTGAAAAACCTTAAATACGTTGACCTTAGTTATTCGCAAAATCTAGTCGGGATTTCACACTTAGGAGAGGCCTATAATCTTGAGGAACTGATTCTTCAAGGGTGTACAAGTTTGGTAAAAGTTGACCTGTCTATTGGAATTTTGAAAAAGCTTGTTTGCTTAAATTTGGACGGGTGCAAAAATCTTGTGATTCTTCCGAGTACCCTTTGTACGCTGAAACGTCTAAAATCACTCAATCTCTCAGGTTGTTTAAAAGTTAAAAAATTACCAGAGGAGATTGGGAATTTAGAATGTCTAGAGGAGCTTTTGTTAGATGGAACTGCTGTAACAGAGCTACCCCCCTCCATCCGACGTTTGAAAAATCTCAAGAAGTTGTACTTCCGTAAGAGCTCATCTCAATTACCGACTTCAAGTTTCCGGTCTTTGTTTCAACTGAGAGAACGTCAAAAAACGAGGAGTTTGGTGTTGTCTCCAATTTGCGGTTTAACTTCATTAACACAGCTAGCTCTCATTAATTGCGATTTGTTAACGATTCCCGATGATCTTGGGTCATTGTTCTTTTTGACACACTTGCATCTTGGAGGAAACAATTTTGAAAATCTACCAAGCCTCAAGCAACTTTCTCAACTTGAAATACTTCGCTTGGATCGTTGCAAAATGCTTCGAGAACTGCCGGAGCTTCCGTCGAGATTTACGGAATTGAGTGCAAATGACTGTGCATCATTGAGAGTCTCTGCAGATCGATTTACCATGAGCAAAATAGAGTATGGTTGGTTCAATAATTGCAGGAAATTGCTCGAATATGGAGAGAATGAGATTATAGCAAGTACGTTATGGCAGCCAAAGCTTCAGGTTCTCTATTAACTTATATATAAACACATGCATATATATTTTTTGGCGTGAGTATACATGTTATATATATATATGCCTTAGTGTTTTTATTGATTGAACGGTTCACTGCAGTACGTGCCGGGAACCCCGAGTAGGATGTCTCAAAGCATGATTTTACTTCCAGGAAGAGTTATTCCAGAGTGGTTCTGCAATCACATTTTTACGGAGTCTTCAGTTTCGTTGAAGCTTCCTCAGAATCATGAATTCATGATGTGTGGCTTTTTTGCCATTTTGGAAATGATGAATAAAGTCAAATCATATAACTACCCTGTTGGCTATGGCCTAGACCCTCCTGTAGTGGTGTGGTTCTCGAACGGAAGTCACAGTTTCGCAGATGAAGTTTTCGTAGAGTTTACGGACAACATTACTGACTTCGAGCATACGGTTATCGGCTACGTACCTGTCCCTGAACAAATGTCATGCCTTTGCAAGGAACGAGTTGTTACGATATATATTAGATCGACTAGCCCAGGCACAGTGGTGGTGAAAACGTCGGGGGTACGTCTACTATTCACGGATGACGAGGATGATGATGATATTGATTATAATATATGATGAGGATCATGTAAAGTAACGTGAACGTAGCCACTACAAGTGCCACCGCCGCCTCTTTTCTTTATAATTAAGTCATGTTAACGTTTGTCCTAAGGGCACATGTTAAGTACTTATTTTTGAAAATAATTAACTCTTAACATGTATTAAATATGGCACGGATTCTTATACAAGATTTCGTTATTTCTATTTATAGTAGTTTTAACATGTGTCCTAAGGGCACGTGTTATCATTTTCCTTTCTTTATCATATATTAAGTTAGTAACATTTACTAGATCCTTAATTTCATTTCTTAGCTACATTTAATGCTTTCCTCCATCTCCTACAATTGTCTTTTTTGGTCTTCTTTCATTTACTTGAGTACAATAGAACCTCAATAATTTAATACCCGATTAATTAATAACATCAATTAAATAACATTTTGTGCCAGTTCGGCTTAAGATAATGTTCTAAATTAATAATTTTAAGATAATGTTCTAAATTAATAATTTGCCAAATTAATAGGATGATCATTATGAAAACTTTATATAGGTCTTATGTAACATACCATTATGTAATATATATATTATTATACCTTATGTTATATGTACGATTGTGTTATTATAACTCTTGAATACATGTAAGTCTACTTATGACTTTCGAATACGTGCAAGTCTATCAATAGATTCTTAAATTTTACTTGATTAAATAATTAGTTAGCAAAAGGAGAAACTAAATACAATATACAGTAAAATAATAATAAAAAATAATAACTTGATACAGCAATATTTTTTTTATGTATTGATTATTTAATATTTTCGAAATTATAGATTTTTTTAGGTCCCAGATTGTTAATTTATAGATTCTTTTCCTTTTTTTCTGGGAAAAAGTTAAAGAAGCTTAATTAATTCTACTCCACGATTTTGTAGGTTGGCTTTGATTTTTTTTCATTTCTAAATCTTTAGTTTAGGCAATAACTAAATTTATATAGTCAAATATATTTGTGTCTCAAATCAATGCATTAATGTAAAATGCATTTGGAAAGTAAATTTTTTTTTTAGATATGTGTTAAGGTTATGCTTTTTCTTTATATTTGAATGCTAAATACTGAAGGATATGGTTATTATCACACAATTATAAAATTTCTTGAGATGCATGGTCGTACCAATTTATCTTATAATTTTTTATTACTTAAATAAATTAGTCATTGTGAACAAAAAATTTGTTTTAAGTTTTTTAAATGACTTACATCTAGAAAATTAAAACAAAATTATGTTCCACTAACCCCCCCCCCCCCCCCCCCCTCCCAAAACCATCGGTGCATCAATAACTTGGGCACGACCTGTGAGTTGGCAATGGTAAATATTATACAAAATAGGGATTTCTTCTGTTTTGGTAGGGGTGAAAATTTGGAAGACTCAAACCCAAATTAAATTTGAAAATTTTGTTTTAGTTCGGTCTTGGTTTTAAATCTTCCGACTCTAAACCAGTTCGGTTTTAGTTCAGTTTCAAATCTTTCGACCCTAAACCTGAACCAAACTTTTCGGCTTGGTTATATTCGATTTATATATATATTAGAAAAAATAGTAAAACAATGCAATAAACTGGTGGAAAATAGTACTCAGAATGCAATTCAACTACTGGAAATCAATATTTCAAAAAATAATTGTGACAGAAACTTGAATGTCAGGAGATGTTTGTGTATATATTCAGAAAAATAGGAAATACATCCTATGGTAATCCTAAGTAGAAAAGAAAATATAGCGCACGCAAACAACTTAAAAAATGAAAAAGAAATGAGAATGTTTATATAAAACCAGTTTTTTATTATTTTTTGCAAATATATATATATATGTATAATGAAGGTTATTTAATTTGGGATTTTCATTTATTTTGTTATTTATGGTTGTTGGATCATTTGTGCATGATTATCTCTAGTTGCCATTTCGTTTTACTATCTTTTTATTTTTAAATTTTGAATGATATTACTTATATGAAAACGCTATTCAAGAATCTTCCATCTTGATTATATATATTTGTAGTTCATTTAATTTAAGAGTAGAAAAGAAAGAAACAATGAACAATCTCTTGTGATGAAGCAAGAAATATATAAAGAAAGAATAAAAAAACAGAAAAAAGAAAAAAAAAAGAAGACAAAGGGGCGTGGGCGATTTGTTGAGGAAAAAAAAAAGAGAGGAAGAAGAAGAGCACGGTGATGTTTTGTTCCAATTACATTTGTGTGACGATTTGTCTATAATTTATATTTGCTTGGTGTTCCAGTGATAAAATATGATATTGAGTGAACGATCGGTAGAGAAAAATGAAAAAAATGGAATAAAAAAATAAAAATAAGAAGAAGAGCGCGGTCGATGTTTTATTGATCGCGGCAAGGGAGAACACTCTATTGAGTGCCTACTTAATTTCGTTCTTGTTCCAATTACATTTGTGTGATCATTTGTCAATAATTTATATGTGCTTGGTGTTCCTATGATAAAATATGATATCGTGATCTTATAGATGGTTATTGTAATATTAACCATTGGATGAAAAATCAATAGTTGAGATCAAATATGTAGTTGGCTAACATAATTAATGCACATTGGACAAATACAAAGTATTAAATGCAATGTTAAGTGGGTAACTTGTTGTTACCTGATGACATGGCATTTTTTTCTATTTAATTTTAAGGAATCATAAATTAGATATTCATTACATGATTTTGTAATTCCAATACAAGATATCCATATTCTTTACCCATATAAAATGAGTGATTTTATTTATATTGATATCTTGCAGTTAATCTACATTGTTAAGTTAATTAATATTGCTTGCTAAATTAATCCATAAGTGTAGATAAACTAACAAAAAAATATTATTGATTTAATTTTATAAATATTATTTTATTAATGATTTAATATTAAAAAATAAATTAGATTAATCGGTACATCTACTTTAATTAAATAAATAAAAATGTGGGGTTTTTTTAAAAAAAAATTACAAATCAATTACTCATTCTAACAAATGACATTATATTTTTAGAATTAGTTTCAAAAATAACTTTTTAATCGATGACAAAATAAATTTTAATTTATTATGAATAAAAGATAGTCATTTTCAAAACTATCCCTTATTAAAGATAACAACCGTTAAAAAATAAAATAAAATAAAAATAAAAATAACAAAAGCTTATATTCAAACTAAACATCTGAAACAAATATTTCAAATTTGAACATGTAATCGAAATCTTATCACAAAGGTCAACCAAGAACATAAGAGCATCTCCAATCATCTTGTATAAATTTTGTGTAAATCCTACGTGTTAAAGTGGGATTTACACAAAAATAATAAATAATTCGTTTTATACTCCAACAGTCTGTTTTAGACTTTTGTATAAATATTAAACTACCAATTTGCACAAGTGGAACTTATCCTATATTTATTCTCTCACTTTTCAAATCCATTTATTTCTAGAAATGGGATGAGGAAAAATAGACACGAGATTATCTGACGTGGTTGTGTGAATTGGGTTTGTATTTTATACAACTTTTTTACACAAATCCTAAGTGTCAAAGTTTCTTAAAAGACTGTTGGAGACCCTTTTTTTTTTTTTACAAAACGTGTAAATTTTACACAGACTAAAATTATACACTGCGGTTGGAGATGCTCTAAGTATTAAATATATATATATATATATATATATATATATTAATTCTGAAAACTCTAAATTTCAAATTAATTATCAAATGATAAGATGCTACAATTTTAAAAAGAAAAAAAGTTTATGTACAGCAAAAAAGAAAAATAAAAATACTTGAGAATTGTGAACCTTTTAAAAAAAATTAAATTTTGATGAATTTTTTTAGAATTGTTTGTAGGCTCATTTTTTTCACATAATTTCATAAAATATATATTTTTTTTGAAGTACCAAATAAATCTCGAAGGTTTATGGTATGTTCTTTGCATAATTATCATCTCACAAACTATTCTACTGAAAGAAAATAATATTCGTATTATAAATTACAGCACCAAATGTCATGCTAGCTAATTAATTACATGATCATGAATACTTTATATGATTATATATTGAAAAATTGATAAACATGAAATAGGTCTAATGTGATTGTCAACATAGAAGAATATGTATACTTGATTCTTAAATCTTTATTATTATCATTATATGAAAGAAAATGGTGGAAGTATTAATAACATAGTTAATTGAAAATATTTTTTAATAAAACCCTTTAAAATTCTTTAAGGGTGTGTTTGGAATGTAAAGTTGAGAGAAGATTTTAACATGAGATTTGTATTTGGAATCTCAAATCTAAATATTTTTGTTTGTTGTGAAATTATGATTGGAGATTTATAAATATATATATATATTCAAATAATAAGTTTTGATACTTATCTTAAAGTTATAACTTTCAAATTTTAGAGATAGGGTTGTTCTTTATAAATCCCAAACTTGGGAAGTTGAAAAAAATATCAATTAATTTTTAAACAAATTATTATTTTTTATTATTATAAATATATTTGTAATATTAATTATAATAATAATATGAAGGATGACAAAGGGTCGTGTGTTATCCAAACCCAAACCCAAACCCAAACCCAACAAACATATAAACACATCCTAACCCAGTACAGATTTTATTATTTTAAATATAAATTTGTTGTGAATAGTGTACGCATAAATCCACTCCACCCCCGTGGTAATTATGCTATATTATAAGGAATAAAATACTATAATAGGTGCGGGTCAAGTCAAACGGGTTAATTTTGTGTAAGCATGAGTTCCGCCACGGTTTCAAAAAATAAAAAAAGATTACTAATCAACTAAATATAAATTTTAGCGAAATAATATTTAGATTTATAAATCAATTTCCTTGTATTTGTTAAGTAAATACAAAATTTTAAACTCTTGTATTTCAAATGTGTAATTTTTGAATCTTAGATTTATGAATTTTAAAGCTAAATCCAATTATATAATTCAAATGCACCTTAAAAGAAAATAGAAAACAAATTAAACTAGAAGTAGATTTCGATTAGGAATCTAAATTAAAATATAATCTAAATTAGTACAATTATAAATTAATTTTAATTAGTGGATAGACTTCTCAATTTTGAAAATGGTACAAAATTTGTTTGTCAAACACAACACATTAATTATTGAACCAAATAATTAATTATTTAATACTAAATATGATATATTTTAAGTGTTATTTAGGAATTCGTACGCATACTGCCGTTTCTGTTCAAATTATTAAAAGTTGAGTTTGTTTGAAATACTTTAAATTAAGAAAATACGTTTATTTTAATATTATTTTATGTTATTGTGTTAAAATTATTATTTAGTTGAATAGTGACTAATAAAACTAGTAGCACAAGTTATATGAGATGGTTCAAATTAATTTTTGGGTTTTTAGTGTAATATGATTTCTCACGAATGATAATAAAATAATTAAATTGAAAGTATTATTAAAATAGTTGAGTTGTATGTAATTTGTAAACATATTGTATAGAGATGAAAATTCAAAGTCAAATATATTTTGAAAGTATTATTTTTCATAAACTTATATTATTAATTAACTATAAAACTGAATTGACGAAAACACCCACAAACACTTATCCTAATTTGGAATTGGGTTATCCTAGGTCTATTTGGTAAATAAAATCTTTAAGTAATCTTGTTTGGTTGAGATTTTAAAACATGTTTTTAAAAGTGAATTTAATTTTTGTTGAAGTTTTTTTCAACCAATTCAAAAAACTCGTAAAAAAAATAAAAAAAAATAGTAACAATGGATCTTGTTTTATAGATCTCGATAATTAGGTTAGTTATGATATTTTAAAAAATTTATGAGAGAGAAAGTTAAGTAATTTGGGAAGTGCGAAGTAAAGTTGACTTTTTAGTAAAAATTTTAAAAACTTGATTTTAAAATCTCAACCAAACATCACCTAAAATTTAATTAAAAAAATAAAAATAAAATAGGTCACCTTAATTAACCTGCTATAACAGGTTAAAGGATTTGACACCTCACCAACGTGCATTAATTATTGTCAGTACCCATCAATAGGTATAAAGAGAAGGTAACCATTGAAAACTCATCCATATATATATAGTCCATTTTAAGTAATGACTGTGTTTAAGGACCAACTATACATATTGGTCCTTTTAAGGGGCCAAAAATATGAGTTTTTTGATGAAACTTAGTAGAGATGATATACTAGATAAGTAGATCATCTCAACAAATTTTATCGAAAAATTCAAATTAACTGAAAATTTGATATATACATATATATATATATATAAGCATTTCTGGACACACATATATATAACAAATTTTTAATTAACCCACTTCTTGAATGAATTTTTTGATGAAATTTAGTGGAGATAATCTATTAATTCAAATCATGGAGATCATCTTTACTAAGTTTCATAAAAACACTCATATTTTGCCCTCTCAAAAGGACCAATCCGTACAGATTGGTCCTCACTTTAAATTTTCCCTATATGTATATATTTGTATGCTTGTTGTGTATTATCAATTGTGTTGAGCTCGTTTATTATTGATGAACCTACTAGGCTGTGTAGCTCACCCCTGGCTAGATGATTTGTTTGCAAATTTGATAGTGATCGATCTTGATCATTAGACTGTGGAATTTGTAGCGATTTTGTTTATTTTCATTTTGAAGATTTATTTAATGTAGATGAAAGTTGAAGTAAGAATTGATTGTGTTTGGAAAGTTTCTCTTTGTCGTTTATAAGTTAGGACTTTAGAAGGATCCTGTTTAGGGTATTGTGGGAAATTTTGAGTCATATGTGTGAAGCTTTGGAATTTCAATTGTAAGGTGAAATATTTTGTGGTTTATTGTCGTAATATATATATATATATATGGGTATTTTAAATAAACTTATAAGAACATTCTCTTCACCCCACTTGTGGTAACTAGGGGTGTGCACGGTCCGGTTAACCGGACCGGTTAGCTTTGGATCGGACCGGACCGCTAACTTCGGTCCTACAATTTCACGGACCGGACTGGACCGAATTACCTCCTTAGACTAGACCGGACCGGACCAGTTTAAACGGTCCGGTTTCGGTCGGTCCAACCGGTTTGGGCTTTTTTAATGGGTCCAATTTATTTGGGCTTATTGGGTATTTTTTTTTATACCTATTCAGCCCATTTTCAATACAATATTTATATATATTAAATCCATTTATCAATTGCTCATTTATCACAACAATTAAACCCATTCAAATAAAAATAAAAATAAAAAAATATATAAAATAAGTAAATATTTTTAAAAAAATTATATATATATATAAATATAATCGGTCCGGTCCGGTCCGGGTTTTTTATAGGCTGGACCAAAGACCGGACCGAACAGTAACGGTCCATTAAATTTCGGACCGGACCGGACCGTTGTATTTATAAAACCCGAAAAAAAACCTATATTTCGGTTCGGTCCGGTTCGGTTTGTGCACACCCCTAGTGGTAACATTCAACTCATCCCACTAAATTTTCTAATTTCTTTTCTTCTCACCCCACCTTTTCTTTTAATGCCAAACAAGGAATTAGAAAAAGGTTTCCACTGTATACCAACGTTTGATCCACCATCCTTACTCCTCTTTGTATGCCTATCAGCCTATGGTTGGGCTTGTTTGGCTTAACTTAGAGGTGATTTGAATGGCGCAATCATCAAGAATACCCATATTAAAATTTTGTTTAAGATTCGCTCATACTTTGCATACCCATTGCCCATGGTGGCCGTGTTCCACCAATATTGCAGCCAAAGCTTCGTTGAAGCATCGTCAAAAGATTCAATTCTACCCTAAAGCTTGGAATGCATCATCTCATTCTTATATATATATAATCTGGGTTGTAGAAATCTTAAAACCTCAATTTACTTTTTAATAGCAGAGTTTCCAATTAACAATTTCCTACAATCAATTCATCCGTTAGTTTCTATGGATCTTTTTTTTTTTTTTTTGTTTTCTGGCGACAACTCAAAGGAATTATATTCTTGAATAGAGCTAAACATTAGTCTCACCCCAATAATTCGTTGAAAATTATCCTTGAGAGAAGAGAATTTAGTAGATAGGGGATTAATGGAAGATCGAGGTAAAATTTTCAGAAAAACTACTGTTTAATTTTAGAATTTTTTGCCAATGAAAATTGTGGATGAACTGTGATGCTGTTTTTCATCACTCTTCAACTGATGTTGCTTGCGTCGTTAGGAATCATTTGGGCATGGTTTTTGAATACTTTGATTCTAAAATTCATGCTTTCTCTTGTGTTCAAGCCGAAGCTATAGCAGTGCGGGAAGCTTGTATTTTCAGTTGCAAGGCAAGGATTTATAATTCTTTGGTGGAAAGTGATAGTTCCTTGGTGGTGAATTGGTGTTCCTCGGATGCTTCTATTCCTCATTGGGATTGTGCTTCAATTATTCATGACATTAGATCTATTGCTTACCAGCTCAAGATCTCTTTCTCCTATGTCCGTAAAGAGGGAAATAGAGTGACTAATTGGCTTGCAAAATCGGTTGTCCGCTTGGGTCCTATTTTCTCGGCGCCTTCTGTCTTTCCTAGGGGCAATTGTGGGAGGTAAAAATTATACATGGGCTTTTGACTAGGTCCACCTTGGGAAGTTCATATTATGATCGGACTATAGTCCATAATCCTTAGGCCCATCTTCATTATAGAAGAAAAACTGTTTGGCTAAGCAAGATATTTTCATAGAACAACCGACCTCTTTGGCTACCATAACTAGCCAACCAATATATGTAAACTCAATGATGACCGGTCAATTTTGGTTAGCCAACAAGCAGAGGAAAGCTGAGCTAGAGAATAAGTGATAGTAAATAACTATTTATGTAAGTGTAAATATGGTTAGAGACATCTGTTATCTTGGAATAGTGCTCAAAGTCACCCTTTATAGTAATTTCCATATCCCACCAATCCTAATGTAATCCTGTCATATACACATAAATATATAGGAAGGGAAAATCCTCAGCTAATTAACACCCACTCTCACCAAACTCTAAACTTTCTGCAATTGTATTATCTTTTTTAGCTCTTAAACTAATATATTCAATACATACACCTCGAGGATGATGTACTGCCGGATTAGGAATTAAAGCCACAAGACGAACCTTCCCTTAAGTAAATCTGACCTTATTTCTACCATTTGTCTACTGTTTTATTGCTAGTTGATATTGTTCATCTTCATCAACCATATTTTTTAGTTGCCAATCAATCTAACTGGGCTGATTTCATTCGAATTGGGCCCAATTAACTTTTAGCCATCCACATTTTTAAAAGTTATGGACTCTTAATTTTATTTTATTTTTAAAGCAATTTTAATCATTATATATTTCTATCAATTAATTATGTCAAAATTAATGAATCCTTCAAATATGTAAAAGTGAACGATATATTTTTAAATATATAAAAGTGGCACTCGAGTATTAATTTAAGACGTGGAGGATAACAGATTAACAGCAATTTGTCTTGTTAATTTTTACTTTTTGGGACAAAAGTCTTTATTAAAATTGAAAGGATTAATTATAGTGGAATTTATTTATTTATTTGAACAGAATTCTAGTGGGATTGCAAAGACTAAAAAAATAAAAAAATCAACAATTCTAAAAAAATATTAATATCTTATATAAAAGTATTTGTAAATTTCCGCTCTTTTACATAGACTTTTCGGACACGGGTTCAATACCTTTTTTCATGCCTTAATAATCTAAATACATAAATTTTGTTTAGGCCCGTGTCGGATACTGTTTAGACACGTGTAATTTACTTTTATTATATTGTAAGACAACTTTTCTTTATTTTATAAAATAAATTTAATTTCATGAAAAACACTAAAGAAAACTTGAAATAACTAAAAGTAAAATTTAAAGATGAAAGGTTGCCGGAAGAGTAGAATAAACATCTCAATAATCTATATATTTTACCTATATCTTAATAATAGCGAGCAATGCTAGGTTAACTCACTCGCCGTAACACTAATAGCAATTCATATCTTGATTTAAACTAGAATAATAATAATAATAATAATAATAATAATAATAATAATAATAATAATAATAATAATAATAGACTAATGCATGTAATTGCCAAAGTAGTTATGACTATTGATAAAATAATATGCAACTTTTAAAGCATATAACAAAAACTTATGAAAATAATACTCTGTTTTAGTGAATTCATAATTATTTTAGTAATAAGTATTACCTATCGGTAATAATAAAAAATAAAAATAAAGACTAAACCAAAAAATCCACATATAACTTTGTATTCCTACTCTACAAATGCAATTAACACAACAAAAATGGATGAGGTGGCACTTTCTTATTAGCCAGATTAGGCAATCTACTAAAACTACACACAGCCCTATATATATAACTCCCAATTCTCCTTAGATATAAATTTAGGAATTATATATTCATATATGGATACAATTTCACTTTAATTTCTTCCAATATTTAAAATGCTGAAAAATGATTAAACATGTCAAGTTTTGGATGGTTTTATGTCCGCAGTTTAAAATTTAGTAAGTTATCTCTCTGTAATATTATAACTTAATTTGATGTTCTCTCTTTTGTTGTCATGTAAAACACTACGAGGGTGCGTCCTCTTATTAAGGCAATGGTTGTTTAGTGTTCAAACGTAATATTACATAATTCTATTTTGATTCTTACTGGTTGAATCAAGTGGCTCACATTCAAATAATTCCAAGGGATGGGAAAAGTTTCGTTTAGATTCAGGCAAAAAAAAAAAAAGTCAAAGCAAAATGCTCCTTCCTTTTTAATATTCCTCAGCTCGATCCAATTTTAGAAATTCCGGTGGAAGTTAAGCAAAATCAAGTGTCATATTTACATGGCTAAATTTTAATATTGGTTGCGAAGAAGTTCTAGATCATAAGCTAAAAAGGAAGAGGATGGTCTATCAATTATGGGTAGAAAATTAACTTACAGTGCATTTTTTGTTGGTCAAGTATTTGGGGTGAGCCATATTGGGATAGCTTCGATCTTCGAAGTAAACTACACTGAGGATTGGGATGATGACTTGAATGTACATGAAGAATATGACTATTTAGCCAACCTTATAGGTTATAAAGGAATGTGCAATCAGGACAACATGTGGGAAGGGTATATAGCTAGCAAAAGTCACATGCAGGAGACAACATCATGCAAATTGTGGCAGAAGTAACTTTTACAAGTTTCAAAGAACATTGAAACTTAAATTTTTTGTATTTTTTTTTTAGGATTGAAAAATAAACTATTGTATATATAATGTGTAATAACCTATAATTATCTTTTTAAATTAAGTCTTGTTTTAAGTGTGTTTAAGTGAAAATTGAGGTTTAAAGACAAAAATTAGTGTGGTTGCAGGCGGTATAATCGATCATGGCCTATTTAAACAAATCAGTGCAGTTTGGTTAAGGGACATGATTGATCATGGCCAAAGCATGATAGCATGATAGATCATGGTCCCAAGAAAACATTGTTTTACCAATTTTTAAGTTGTTGACTCGAGATATTTATACATTTTATCTCCATTTGGCTCGGAAGACATAGGATACATCTATAAGCTTTGAGAGCTCACTAGAGATAGAATGGGATAGGTGAATTTAGTGGATTTGGAGGAAAATCTTGGTGGAATGGCAAATTGAGCTAGGAATTGGCCCTAGCTTGGAATTGGTGTGTGTTAGATAAAAGCTCTAAAATCTTGGTGGTCAAGTCATCAACTCTCATTAGTAACTTACAATCTTGAAGGTATATCTTCCATCTCGGAACATAAAAAGTCTTTTGTAATTTTAAAACAAAATCACTACTTAAAGTCAAATAGCATGTTCCTATAACCTCCACATGTGAGCGCATCTTATTTCCTGAATATATATCATGCTTACATAGCATTAAATGCACTGGGCCCACTCGAACTTCCTGTCAATTAGGGCATAGACAGCTAGCCTAGTGCACAGCTACAGCTAGGGGTATTCAAAAACCGAACCGGATCGCCAAACCGAATAAACTGGATCGGAAAATGAACCGATTTGGCCTGGACCATTTGAATTCAGTCCTATCTAGTCTAAATTTAGAAGGACCGAAATGGTTCGGTCTAGTCTTCGGTCTTCGATTTTTAAGGTTCGGTCGGACCGGACCGGACCGGTATTAATAATATATTTAAATACATATCTAGGCAATAAGATGTTTATCTTACATATATATATATATATATATATAAGGGAGAGATCTTAAGAGGACCAATATTTTTAATATAATAGCCAACCACTATATATATATAGACAATATTAAATGAGATAATGGGTTATAAGGCATCACTTCGTAATGTTTTATAACTCTAAGGACGGACTCATATTTAATAAAGAGAAGTAGTACTAATTTCATAATTTGATTTTACAATAAGGACACTTTTCATAATATTAATTCATCTTAAGAAAAATGATAAGTGTTAATGGACAAATATACCCCTAAAATAAACATCTTATAACCCTTTCCATGAACAGTATTCTCGTTTTGAGTGTGGAGACAACAACACACACAGTGAATAAGAAAGAAAAAGAAATTTTGAGTCTTGACTGAAAGAAGAACCTTTCTTCCATATATACATTAAAGAAAATATACTTCTTTCTCATTTCTTTTCTCTTTCTCTCTCTATTTTCCAATTTTTCATCATTATACCAGTGGTTGATTTAATCTTTCTAGTTTCTCCTGGAGCATCGTTCTTATCTCTTTGTTTTTTGTTTCTTCCGCAAATGCAATCGTAAAACATATATAACTTTTGATCGAACCGTTGGATTTGGCTAATTTTTGGATATGTTATTCGGAAGACAAAGTTACTATAATTGCGCTAAAAATTAAGACGATCAGAGGTCGTTTTGCTATCAAAATCAACCAATTTCGACAGCCCAGCGGGATTTGAAAAAAAATATTATCGTAACTCTTATTTTTTTTTTTTACGAATCCTACGTCGATCCATATATATATACCTAAATAAATTAAGTAGATGTTGATCTCTTCAATTTTGTTGTTCTCTGTTTTGTAATGGTGCTAAAATCATTTTAGCACCTTCTTGTTTGTTGTCCAAGTGGTACTACATTCTAGTTGTTGTTCAGAAGGTGCTAAATGCATTTAGCACCTTCTGGTTGCTATTCAGGAGGTGTTGCTGTCCAGGAGGTGCTAAATGCATTTAGCACTTTCTGGTTGTGGTGCTAAATGCATTTAGCACCTTTTGGTTACTGTCAAAGGGGTGCTAAATGCATTTAGCACCTTTTGGTTGCTATCCAGAAAGTGCTAAATGCATTTAGCACATTCTGGTTGTGGTGCTAAATGCATTTAGCACCTTCTAATTATGGTGCTAAATGCATTTAGCACCTTTTGGTTGCTGTCCAGGGGGTGCTAAATGCATTTAGCACCCCTGGACAGCCACCAGAAGGTGGTCACCAGAAGGTGTTAAATGCATTTAGCACTACAACTAGAAGGTGCTAAATGCATTTAGCACCTTCTAGTTCCTAGATGCATTTAGCACCATGATGTGTAGAATTGAATGGGGTGCTAAAATAATTTTAGCACCATGAATTTTGTTCTTTCTTAAATTGTTCTGAAAAAGTTTTTTATTTACTCTTCAATACATATTCATACTTAAAATATATGATTGTAAATGAATTTTTGAAGTACCCTCCTATGTTATGGTGTTGCTAATTGTCACATAAATGGCCGGCAAATATTTAAATACAATTATGTTAAACAAAAAATATAAGAGTCTAAATTAATAAACATTAATTACGAATTTATTTAAAAATAAAATAAAAATCATACTATCTTCTACGAAGAATTAAACGTAACCCACACAAACTGATTGAGAAAGTTACTAACTAAACATAAATCCCTGCTACATTAACGAGATAATGTAGACTATTATTTGTGCATACATAAGCCATATACACACAAAGGTTTTGGTTTAAATTAAAGGTACTGGGGGTATGTGATATGTTTTAATTGAAAAACGACCATAAGTTGTAACTGAAAAAATGCTCAGGATTAATGGCCAGCTACTTTGCATTTAATATCATTCCCCTCACCTTAACATTACATCATTGTGATACAAAGAAGAAGAGATGTTATAAAGAAAGGGTATTAGTGTCTTTTTTGTACAATGTCCTTAATTTACATGGCTAATTTGTAAGTGTCCCATATAATTTTGTTATTATTAGAATGGGCCCTTGTGCCCAATTGCCTCATATTAAATTGGGGATTACTTATTAATCTTGAAATAAATTTTTAAAAGAATAAATGTAATATGGAATTTATATTTTACTTAATAATTGCACTAAATATATCCAATTTTTGTGTCATATATATGTGACTTTAAGAATTCGAGGAGAGAGATTTTGTCCGGTTAAATTGGAAGGGGTCTGGTGTCTGTTATGTTTTTTTGCTCCACCGAAAATTTTTGCATATAATTGTTTGGTTGAATTTTATAGATTTTTCGAGGTTGAAGGTAGTTTATATAATTTATGCACCTATTTTCTTTTAAGGAAATAATTTTTTTTTTTGAAATGTGATTTGTTGTTTTTGAAGATTAGTTTATATAATGTGATTTGAAGATTAGTTTATAGATTTGTTGTTTTAACATAAAAGAGGTTTAAAATGTGATTATGCATCTATTTTATTTTAAGGAAAGAAATTTTGTTTTTTCACATCATTTTGTTATTATCACACCCAAACTTTTATCTAAAATATTTCCCTAAAATTTATTTCAGTTTTGATAAACCACATGGTTTATGCATTTGTTATATTATTCAATTATTTCAGTATTATCTATAATCTTTCCCACCTTTAAAATTCATATTATTGTTGTGCAAAAAATTCCTTTTTGATCCTAATACAACTCTTGGGCCCCAAAAAAGAAAGCCTGGACCGAATGAACCGACTGGAACCGGACCGGAGTGATCTGGTCCGGTCTTAACAGGCATTTCGGTCCGGTCCAGTCTTCTAATTTTTAGGACCAACATATCCGGTCTGGTCCGGTCCTATGCTATTCGGTCCGGTCAACCGGACCGTGCACACCTTTAGCTACAGCTATTAGGCAAATATCTTTTCAGAGAAGCCACAACCGTTTAAAATTCTTCGATCAGTGGATGACTACAAGTACAATTCCTCTATCACAACACGTTAAATATTTAACTAAGCAGATTATCAATTACTCTTTTAGGCCAAGCATTTAGCCCTAGTAAATGAGCCGAAATCAGATGCACAGGGGGCAATTGTGAGAGGTAAAAATTACGCATGGGCTTTTGATTAGGCCACAAGTTCATATTATGATCGAACTATAGTCCAAAATCCTTAGGCCCATCTCCATTATAGAAGAAAAATTCTCTGGCTAAGTAAGATATTTTAATATAATAGCCAACCACTATTTGGCTACCACAGCTAGTCGACCAATATGTGTAAACTCAATGATGACTGATCAATCCTGGTTGGCCAATAAGCAAAAGAAAGTTAAACTGGAGAATAAGTGATAGAAAATAACCATTATGCAAGTGTAAACGGGGTTAGGAACAGTTGTTAATCTCGGATTAGTACTCAAATTCCTACCAACCCCGATCCTATATATAAATCGGAAGGGAAAACCCACTCCTATATTTGGGGCGAGGTTTGAACTCCAGGCTTAATAAATAAGGATAAACATTTGATAAACTATCCAAATCTTATGATTCATTCCATAATTCAAAACTTTTACTTATCATCTCATGATTGGGGTTTTTTTAAAAATTATTGTGAGTTTGTAAAATTAGTATCACCGCTAAATAAATAAATATATATATATAAACAAAATAAAATTTCACAATGCAGAAGACTAAATATGTGATTTTAATTTTTGACGTATATGATGTTAAATATTTTAATATAATATTTTAAATACTTTAATATAATATTTTATTTTTCACCTTATTGCAGTTTATGCAAAAAATAATTATAAACCTATTAATTTGACTCATTTTGAGTATAATTTAAGACTCCGCCCCTGATAGGCACCAAATTCTATAATCAACAGCTAGTGAAGTACCTAAGTCCAAGTAAATGACTTGAAAATCAAATCATGTAATTCAACACACAACTAATCTTTCTCGCACGCCAAGATATGCCATTTTTAAATCCCCTTCCCCTTTCTTCCATGCTAATCAAAATCCTTATAAAATAAAATAAAACAATAGGATCAATTTTCTGAGCTTATAATTGTGAGGTTATGTAGATATATCAACATATGTAGGGTCCTTTCTAAGAATCAAACCAAAAAACATGGAAAATATACCTAGCACACGAAAGTGTGTGTAGCTTTTACAGAAAATAATTACTTTACTTTAGTATAATAGTTAAAGACAATGAAATGCAATGCAACACACACCCAATTGCATACCGAGCCCCACTAGGAATTCCACTCCTATGGTTGGAAGCTAACTATCTGAATTATTGCTTTCGGTCCCACAAATTCCCATATACGTCATTTCAATGATCGCACATTCTCCTAAGGGGTGGGTTCTAGGATTACCTTGATGAATTATTGGCCTAAAACGGTTCGCCATGCTATGGCGGATTCTTATTAATGTGTATATCAACCCTGTTCCCTAATCATCTCGTACCTATCTTGAAAATCGGTAACTATCGGCCAAGTATTCATTATTTCCTCTTTGTTATTAATTTATTATGACTTTCTTACTTGACCGACTAATAGGCATTACTATTTGATCTCTCGTCCCAATCATAATACCAATAGTCGTCCAAGCGTCACCAGGTCTGCATTTCGTAGCCTTTCACCCACGCAGCAATAGGGCCTCCCGTTAGTTTTCGTGCACGGTTTTGGGTCTTACACCTAGGATATCGTGTCCCAACTTCCAAACCCAATCGTTAGAGACCAAACCTGGGACCGATCATAGACTAATGCCATCTCATCATCACATTATATCGACATACTATCCAGTAATGAAATATACAATTCACAACATTCGCGCAATCCATCCCATAACCAGATAACAATAAGTAATAAGATGTAGAACTCGTTTACGTAGCTCCGATAAAGTAATAAATATCATGGGCCTTATCATCATTCATATTCACACATATATATGGAACAAGCCTAAACATATAGAAACCGAGACGTATATATATATATATATATTATACAATTATACAATTGTACACCGTTCATATATCATCAAAAGTATTGTTAGACTATTCGTATTAAATTACAAACTAGTTTGTTATCATCATTATGTCTTATGATATTTTATACGTGTGAGATCAAAGCCATGTAAGTCTTATCGAAGTTCTCACACCATTTCATCAAGCTAAGTATTAATGTCTAAGTTTCTAGCCTCACCGGCACTCTTACAGCATACCATCTTCTTCTAGTGGAGCCCTAGCGGCCTACATCCCACCATATTATGCTTATCTCATTCTTAGAGTATATCTAGATTGTACTTCATTACGAGTTCCAACAATAATCCATATAAGGTACTAGACTCAAGATTGGCTATGCATGGTTTCGACCTAAAGGGATTCTTGGTACAATTCTTGTGAATCACGTCCCATACGCATAACTAATGTTATATCTATGCATATCCACCTTTTATAATCCACAACCAAGCCTTCTCAAGGCACAAATCCCAAAAACCCCAAATTCCTAAGTTAAGCATGTAATGATATGATGTGATGGGTTTCATGAGAATCATTGTGCGTATGGGCTAAAATAAGGATTTGATGGTTAAATCATGCGATTATAATAATAATGTATCAATATTAACCATCAATTTAAGGTTTGCCTAGTCCAACCCATGTGATGCACAAACAACCTAGGGTTTATAGAGAAATCCCCACTTTGTGTAGAAATTCCTAATGCAACATGTAAATCTTTGAAAAACGACTTTTAATAATAGTGTTCCCACCTGATTGAAGCTTAATCTCCGAGATAGGTGGTTGGGTCGAGCCTTGTTCCACAAATTCGAAACCCCATGCTTCTTCCTTGTTTTAATTGTGGTGAGTGAGGTTGAAGATGAAAGTGGAGATGGAATTCCTTGGGTAAGGGACTTGATACATCACAAGCTCCATAATCTCACATCTATTCAACTCTCAAGTCCCTCTCCTTCCCCCTAAGTGTTGTTGTTTCAAAATGGGAAAGAATGGGGTTTATAATGGTGAAGAAATGGGTCAAAAGTGGTCAAAACCGATATTCAGAGGTACTATGATAGATTATGGCCCCCCTATGATCGATCATGAAGTCCACTGCCAACACTAGCATTTTTGAATCTGGAGCACTTTTCGTAATTCTGCCATAACTTCTTGCTCGAAACTTTGATTGAAGTGATCTTTATGTCCACGAAAAGATAATTCAAAGATATACAACTTCCTAAGATGAAGTTTCATTAAATTTTGGATGGATAATTCTCATAAATTCACCGAAGATCGCGCTCTGCCGAAGCGCTACCGAATGAATAAATTTTACTAACCGGCCTACTTCGGATGTTGTTTTGACCAATGAGGAGTGCGAATTGGACTTTGGTCAAACACATAAATTGTAGAATGGTATGAAACCTATCCATAGGCACAAACAAAGACTAAATTTTAGAATGGTATGAAACCTATCCATAGGTACAACCTATCCATTAATTCACGCCTTAGCGAAAATTAAGCCTCAACCGGGCTTCATGGAAAGATTAACTCGAATATGGAATACGGGGTGTTACACTCGAACTCCTCATATTTGACCTGACACTTCTAGTATTTCATATTAAGTATATATAGTTTATGAGAACAATCGTTTCATTATTTAGGTGGCCCAAATTGAAAACGGGATGTTAATCGCGCGTTTTGAACATTTTGAAAATGTTGAATTTTGGCCAACTTTGAAAGGCCGTAACTTCTTCATCCGATGTCCAAACAACTCCCTATTTGTGGACACATCTCAATCTCATTCCCCTCTACAACTTTTATGTTTAGCTCGGAGTTGAGATTCGGCTATTTCGAGCTCCATTGCAGGCTTCCAAAGTCATCTTATAGTGAATAGTAAGCTAAATCAATCTAGCTAGACCATAATACTTCCTAGATCGATCCATATGTCTATATTTGTGAAATTTGACCATTTTTTAGCCAATTTTTCACCCTTTAACCTTATTTCTCACCCCACATTTGCACATACACCATACACAACCTCAAGAAGGTTCTAGAAAGAGAAAGTGAGAGATTCTTGAGGGATTTTTGAAGCTCCTTCATCTTTATGCAAGATTAGACCTTGTTTGTCACTATTCATCATGTTCTTTATCCTTTTCCTCTATTGGAGCACAAAGAAGAGCTTGGAGCATGAAATTTTTGCCACCAAATCTTCTCCTAGCACCTCAATCTTGTGGATTATCATCGTTTAAGGTGGGAACACTAATACTAAAGCTTTGATTTCAACTTTTACTTGTTGCATTAAAGATTTCTTTAAATATGGAAATTTTTATGAAAACTCTAGGTTTGTGTTGATGCATGTAGGTTGGGTTAGAATAACTTTCGCTTTATAGTTGATAATGGTGGGTTAACATTTAAATTACATATATGTACAATTAATTTCATGTATGGCTAAAACATTTGAAGATTCATGTCAAACCTACCTTATAGCAAAGTGTATAAACTAAAGAAACTGGGAATTTTGGGATTTGTGCCAAGAATGATGTTTTTATGGGTTAATGATTATATATACACATATTTATACTAGTTAAGTATATGAGCCATAACACTAGGAATTTGTACAAAAACCTTTAAATACATAAACTAGTGCTAGCCAATCTTTAGTATACTGGTACAAATGTGTCCCATAGACTAGGAATTGTGTCAAGCTATTGAGATTACAATCTAGATGTGTTGTAAGTGTATATTATGGGGTGTAGTTTGTCACAGTAGCAATTATGGGAAATGAGGGTGTGATATTTACGAACCAGAGTGTTATATTTACACCGGTTGGGTTGGAACCATAAAATAAATGACTGGCTTAGATAAATTGATGTATATACATGGATAAAACATGAAAAGCCTTAGTTATATGCTTTATAATGTGTACGATCAATCATATGCACAGTGGTTAGTGTTTTCTTATATTGATGTAAACTTTGGTTGTTGATATAATTTCTACATTAGTGGATGTAAATATACTTGGATGCGTTGTTGTATTACCTAGTCCATGTTAGGTCCTAGGTATGGTCACCTAGTAAAGGGCCAAATAAGTTAGGATATAGTCTCCTGGGTAAAAGACTTGAAATCGTGCACAAAAACTAACATGAGACCCTCTTGCCGCGTGGGTGAAAGGCCACGAAATGCAAACCTGGATGGACGCTTGGACATTCGTTAAGATTATTAAGATTTATATTTCAGATGATATAATGGTGTTATGTTTATTGTATTTTGCCTTCGCATAAATGAGGATGGAGCCCAAGAGACTGATTTCTGGATGAGGGCTTAGTCAAAGAGACTGCGGAGTACAAGTTTCCCTGGCAACGGAGTAGTTTCATATGGCACTACCAATAAGACTATGTGTCTTGTGAAGTAGTTGCATTACAACTGGGTAATCACCCTATAAGGCTGATGTATCCTAGCATAGTTCCATTCTCAGAGGAACATGCTTATATGGGTGGTCTTCTTATTAAATATTTGGAGTGTTGTCCCTAGAAAAATGTCTTGTGTGGGTTTATCTCCAAATGAATCATAAGTAGGGACTGGGTCCCTGGGCGATTCTCTCACTTGGAGGAGACATGCGTAATTTAGAGCTTCGGATCCTTCGGGGACCTTTACTCTAGGCCTAGTCGACTGCAGGGTGAAACTGAGGCATTATACTATAAATGTGATATGAGGACAGACATGATGTATTATTATAATTTTTATGGTTGTTATTTGCATTGTATCATATCTTATGTTGACATAAATATCACCTTGGTTATTAATACGTAATTTATGTACAGAAATATACGTAGGGATAATTGGAATTATTGGCCAATCCATATTAAGCATAAAATATTAACAATTAAACTATAAGTATAAGCATGTAATATAAGATACGCATTGGGCTTTGAGTGCGTGGGCAGATTCTATAATATACTAATACGTAAAGTGGTATACTAAGTGACTTACGTAATAAACTATGCTTGGTAACGGGACAACCTAACTAGTATCATAATACACTATAATTAAAGTGAAAATTAATTAATACAATAGCATGACGAACCCTAGTAAGCTAGTGACTAGAATAGATAATTCTAGATAATTAACCCTTAAAAGTACGTGAAACTGTGATTAACCAAGTCCCGAAGGTCTAATCCTCTTAACGGGATTTGGGGCGCCATATTTATGGGGGAACAAGTAAGCTCAATATTGCAAGGCACTCGAATCCCAAAAATCAAAGAATGGTGGTCTAAATCTCATTTTCCTTTCAAAATATTCTACAAACTTTTAGAAATAATTGTATTATTTTAGTAATTCAAAGAATGTTATTGTATTATTTTAGTAATTCAAAGAATGTTATTGAATATTTTATTAATTCAAAGATTGTTATTGAATATTTTTTAAAGGTTAATTTAGTAGAAAGACAACACTATATAAAGCCAACTTGTGGTTCAATCATGAAATATAAATTCACAAAAGGTTCTAGCAAAATAAATACATAGTAGAGTTAGAATGCCAGAATAAATATATAATAGAGTTGGAAGAAATAATTGGTAAACTAACTACGTATTACAATTGAAATTAATAATAGTTTTTGTGGAAATTACGAAATTCAAAATCCAATTTTCTTTTTGGATAATTAAAAAGGTATTAATACAGTTTTGTTTTACCCTCAAAAGTTAAAATCAACACTATTATGTCAATGCTAAAAACTTGATCATTTGAAAACAACCTCTAGCTTTTTACCTTAGCCTTTGCTTTCCCTCACATCTTTTCTTGTGGAACCTGTCGGCAAAGACGAAGGAGTTTTCACCTATGTAGTACATCTTGTTTCCATGTAGTGAACAGGAACCCTGTTAGAAGCACCTCTGAGGGTCGACTACATACACAGAGTTTGCACCTCAGCTCTCACAGTACATCTTGTTTCCATGTGGTGAACAGGAACCATGTTAGAAGCACCTCTGAGTATCGACTACATACGCGTGAGATAATAAAGCAAACATCATCTCATCAAAAAAAGCAATCATCTTATCTGACATCTGATCTTTCCAACCAACTAAAAATAATATTCAATGTTATCTCAATTAAAATAGTTTAAAAACATAAGTAGAGTATGAAATGTGTACTAATGAAAGAAACTACGAAATGCATCCAAAGTGCACTTGTTGGGGGAAATTAGTGAAACATATTATACTACTGTTTTGTCCAAATGATTATACCATATCAACAGAGTAATAAATAAATAAATATAAATAAAATAAAAAAAGTTGAAGTAAGAAAAGTCTGGCATATGTAGGGGTGTACACAGTTCGGTTGACCAGACCGAATAGCATAAGACCGAACCGAAAATTTTGGTCCCAAAAATTAGAAGACCGAACTGGACCGAAATGCCTGTGAAGACCGGACCAGACCAGTTCGGTCCGGTTCCGGTCGGTCCATTCGGTCTGGGCTTTTTTTTAGGGCCCAAAAGTTGTATTATGATAAAAAAAATAATTAGCACAACAATAATGTATGGATTGTTTTTGTCACAGTTTATGTCGATTTTTTTTACATTTTCTGCACAAAGGTAGCTTAAAAAAAAAAAAAAAACAGCTTCAAAAAAAGCAACACAAAGGCAACTTAAAGAAAAACATCACAAATAGCATGAAAATCAACACAAATGCAGCAATACAAAACAGTCCATAATACGCAGCAATAGTATGAACTTAGACTAATCCATACTTTCTAGTCATTACAAAGTCCAAACTTAATAAAAATACAAAGTCCATAATAAAAATATAAAGTCCAAATACAAAGTCCAAAGTCCAAAGTCCAAACACTCAAACCATCTTCAGACAATCTTCAAATCTTCATATCTACCAATTTTGAAATTTAAAACAAATAAATATTATAAATTGACATATAAACTAATAAAAAAGTTAGAATTAGAACGTAACAAAAATATATTAAAATAAAATATTACCCGATTCAATATTTTCGAGTTGTTCCACCTCGTCTAAAGCATCTCGAACATTAATTGGGGTTGATGATTTACGAATCCAATTTTGTGTACAAATAAGAGCTTCCACCATTGAAGGCAACAATGAAATACGGAATGGGTCAAGTACATGACCTCCGGTACTAAATGTCGATTCGGAAGCTACGGTGGACACCGGAACCGTAAACACATCACATGCGACACAAGAAAGACTTGGATATTTGTAACCGTTGTTTTTCTACCAAGTTAAAACACTAAACTCTTTGTCTTTTTCATCAACTTCAAGACTTTCTCCCAAGTACCTTTCAACCTCCGATTTAGACCCTATATTATCCTCCGACTCCATATGCTTATTAAATTGGGAAGTTAAAAATGCAAGCCCTTCTTCATCTCCTTCATCCACCAAACTAGCACTTGCTTGATTTTGTCTTTATGGGGACACATTATTAGCCTTATTAACATCATACCATTCATACAAACGAACCAAAGCTTCTTTGACCCTTCTAGACATACCACTTGCAATCTCAATTTTAAATAACCGACCAAACCAAAATGTAACATATTTTAACTTCTATCTCAGATCAAGAACAACCGCAACAAATAACAACAAGTTTATCTTCTCAATATCCCAATATTTTTCAAATTTATTCAACATATTTTCCACCATTTTGGATATAAAGGAATTATCATCTTTTTTCAAAGTATATATTATCTCTTTTCAAAGTAAGCAACTTACTATGAATGAATACAAGTTCGTTAAAAAAAGAATTTGAAGTCATACAAAGAACCCGAAAATCGCAATGTAGCATTATAAAAAATCTTAAGAAATTTCACTAAACTCTCAACTTCTCTCCAATCTTTATTGGTGGGAGGGGTTCATCCTTCTTCTTCTTCTTCTTCTTCTTCTTCTTCTTCTTCTTTAAAGGCAAAAATAAAATTATAGTCATCTTCTTCCGTTATTTCAAAAGCCTTTTCAAACTTCACCGATGTATCTAACATCAAGTATGTAGAGTTCTACCTAGTTCTTACATCAAGACATAGTAAACACTTGGACTCAATTTTTTCCTTCTCAGCACACTTTTTGAAAGTTGTCAATCTAACCGGGGATGACTTTACGTACTTCACCGAACTACGAACTCTAAGAATTGACCCATCTAACTCCTTTAAACCATCACCAACAATGAGATTCAAAATGTGAGCACAACACCTAACATGCAGAAACTCATGTTCTAAAATGGTACCCTTACGATTTTTCCATCATCTTGTAAGATATTTAATGATACCATTGTTAGAACTTGCATTATCTACCGTAACCGTGAAAATAGAGTCTACCCCCATTCAAGCAAATAAATTTCAATATCTTCTTGTGTTTCATTTATAAAACTTTAAAACAATGTCAAATAAACCGAAATACATAGTAATATTTTAGAAAAAAATGACTGCAAACTGAACTTTGTATAACTCCTAAAAAATTATTATGAGCATTTTATTAATACATATGTTTTAAATATGTAATTTGTTAAAATTAGTCTAAAGCATTGTCATTTAAACACTTATTTATAATAATATGATAAAAAATATATATATAAAAAAAACATGTAATGCAAACTTAACTTTGCATGATTCCATAAAAAAATATAATTTAAAAATCTACTGCAAAGCTAACTTTGCATTCCTTTTGGAGTTTGGTTAAATATATGACCTTAATTTACAAAAATATTATTACCAACTTATTTTGCATAAAACTTTTTCAAACAAGGCATATTTTTTAATATCTCAATATTAAAATTAAAAGAATTAATTATAGTGGAATTTATTTATTTGTTTGAACAGAATTCTAGTGGGATTGCAAAGACTAAAAAAAAATCAACAATTCTAAACAAATATAAATAACTTATATAAAAGTATTTGTAAATTTGGCACTTTTATGAACAAAGAATGGACCTAAGAGATTTAGCGCGCAAACACCTAAATATTTAGCTAATTACATGATAATGAATAAATGATGCTTAGAAATTGATTTTTGTGTGTTGTATCTGCATCCGACACCGATATTTTACGGATACTTTTCAGATACATGTTCAACATCTTTTTTCATGTGTTCATAATTTAAATACATTAATTTTATTTAAGCCCGTGTCGGATACTTTTTAGATACAATTGGATGAGTGTCTTTCTTTTTTTTTTAACAAGGATAACTATAATTTATTTTTATTATATTACAATATAACTTTATTTTATAAAATAAATTTAATTTCGTGAAAAACACTATAAAAGACTTGCAATAACTAAAAGTAAGATTTAGAGATGAAAGGTTGCTGGAAGAGTAGAATAAACATCTTAATAATCTACATATTATACCTATATCTTAATAATAGCAAGCAATATTACATTTAACAGATATTGAGTCAAATCCGCGATTTCTCTCATCGAATAGGTTAACTCCTTCATTGTAATACCAATTGCAATTCATGTATTTATTTAAACTAATTACTAGTAGAAAACAATTATGATTATTGTTAGAGAAATGTACAATTTTTAAAATATATAACTGAAACTTATGAAAATAATACTTTATTTTAGCAAATTCATAATTATTAACAATAATAATATTAACAATAATAATAATAATAATAATAATAATAATAATAATAATAATAATAATAATAATAATAAATAAATAAATAAATAAATAAATAATGGCTGAAGCAAAATCAAAATCTATATATAACTTGGCTGAAGCAAAATCAAAATCTATATATAACTTGGATTCCTACTCTACTAATCCAACTAAGACAACAAAATTTGACGAGGTGGCACGTTCTCATTGGCCAGAGTACGCAATCCACTAAAACTACACGTAGCCTATATATATATAACTCCCAAGTCTCCTTTTTCTCTCATTCTCAACACTCTTTTATTAAACAAGAAAAAATAAAGGGTATTAATTAGTAGAGAAACATAATTACATCAATGGGTTTGATGATCAAGCACAAACCAATCCTTTTTCTTCTTGCCGTTATTTCAGGTACTTGCTCTTAATTAATTATTTATTACATTATTACTCAGCTGTTTTTTGTTTAAGATTTTATGCGATTCTTTCTAATATGAAATTTGAATGTTTTTGTCATAATTCTACAAAATTTAATTTAGGCTATGGTTTTACTGAAGTAGCTATAGCTTTGCCAGCGCAAAGTAATGTCTTTGGAAGTTGCATCATATCTTTTTAAAATTGTACACAACTAATAATAGCACTACCCTTAATTTATCGTTCTCAATTTTTTGTAAAAAGTTATAATGTTATATATATAGTAATTATTATACATTGAACTTAAGCTGTGCATGTATATAGGAAATAAATAATATATTTTGTTTTCCATTCTTGTTCTTTGTTGCTATTTTAAGTCTTATTTCTAAAATTGTAGATTATTGTAGCAATAATCATAATTGCTATGTCAATAGCATCACCTTTTGTTTATGATTCACAATTTTTATATAAAATTATATTGTGATATATAGTAATTATTACAATGAACATAAGCTCCGTGTGTGTATATATATATACATGAAATAAATTACATAATTTGTTTTCCCATTATTGTTATTTGTTGAGTTTTAACTCTTGTTTTTCACGTAGAGAATTGCAATAAAATAATTGGATTGAATTTCTTTTTCTTTTTTCTTTTTTTGTTTAGTAGCAGTTATATTTATGTATAAGGATTTATAATAAATTTCGATTACAAAAGTGGTACTGAAGTATGAAGAAAATTCATCCAATAAAAGATGGGTTTACCTCCTTTGGAAATTTAAATTAAACAGTTATTTAAAAGTTGGAAGAGGAGTTTTTAAAAATTTAATCATATAAATTCTAATTCTAGTGCCATAATCGTATTTTAAGGTTGATGCCAAAAGTTTGTGGTAGTTTTGGTATCGGAACATTGAGTTCTTAATCGTAATTCAAGTACTGGATTTGCAACGACGAAAATAGATCGCAAAACGTACACTATGCTTGAATCTTCTTCCTCAAATTTTAATTGGCAAGGATTTGTAACGACGAAAATAATCGCAAAACATATACTATGCTTGAATCTTTTTCCTCAAATTTTAATTGACAATTGAGATGAAATTATATATTGATCAAGTAATTGCCACTTTAATCAACTGTTTTGCCTTCTTGGGACGTTTGTTGCTTTAAAAAAATATTGATGGGCTGGTGATTCGTTGAAAGGATCCTTCATTGTTCTGATCTTCTTGTTGTATCAATAAAATTTTGAAGTAATATGTTACTTAGTTTGATTGTTTTTCATTAACATAAAAAAAATTTCTTTTCGTTTTTGAAGTGTTGTTGGTGGGGATAGCTGGTCAGGAATCACAATCAAACTCGACCGTGATTGGGATTGATTTGGGGACGACATACTCGTGTGTGGGTGTGTACAGAAACGGTCGCGTGGAGATAATAGCCAACGATCAAGGGAACAGAATCACCCCATCGTGGGTAGCGTTCACAGATACGGAGCGTCTAATTGGGGAGGCTGCAAAGAATCAAGCAGCTCTCAATGCTGAACGCACCATCTTTGATGTTAAGCGTCTCATCGGAAGAAGGTAATCAGTTTACTACTACTATGTGGGTAAATAAAATTTTGTTTTGTTTTCATAATTTTAGAATCAAATTTGAGAATGCATTGGATTTATTTTGATTTTGATGGCTAATAAAGACATGGGTCTTTGATACATGATCAATTTGGAAAAGGATAAATATGAATCTCGCTATTTTTATATTAGTTTTGTTCTTTTTTTACTTGGCTACCTCAACTGTCAAGACAACTGCGGCTGCTAAGAGTTGTCAAAAGAATAGATATCCTTGTTGTGTCTGCTTTCAACTGATAAAATGATGTCCAATTCATAGATAATTGCGAAAAATAAATACAAGTAGCTTGTTTTTAACTTGGATTATCCTATGCTTTTTCGTTGTTATTAATTGTAGATCTTTTGTCCTACGGTATGATTGATTTTGAAGTTGGTTTTTTTCTTCTTGTGTTTGAAATTATTGGTAGGTTTGATGATCCAGAGGTTCAAAGAGACATGAAAATGCTACCATATAAAATAGTGGACAAAGAGGGAAAGCCTTACATAGAGGTGAAGATCAAAGATGGTGAGGTTAAGGTTTTTAGCCCTGAGGAGATCAGCGCTATGATACTTGGGAAGATGAAGGAGATAGCGGAGTCCTATTTGGGAAAGAAAATTAAAGACGCAGTCGTCACTGTTCCAGGTAGACTATTTTTGCACTGGCTTCATCAACTGGTTATTCATACTGGGTGTATTGAGGAGTTGTACAATTCTTTTGTGTGCATTTGTCAATCATCATCAAAACATTTATCGTATTGTAATGGATTTTTGTGTTTCTTGCCTGTATAGCTTACTTCAATGACGCCCAAAGGCAAGCCACCAAAGATGCCGGTACCATAGCTGGGCTCAACGTGGTTCGAATAATCAACGAGCCCACAGCTGCAGCAATTGCGTATGGGCTTGACAAGAAAGGGGAGGAGGAGTCGAAAATTTTAGTATTTGACCTCGGAGGTGGTACATTCGACGTGAGCATCTTGTCCATCGACGATGGAGTTTTCGAGGTTCTTTCCACAAGTGGAGACACCCACTTAGGAGGAGAAGACTTTGATCATAGGATAATGCAGTATTTCATCAAACTAATCAAGAAGAAGTACAACAAAGACATTAGTAATGATAACAAGGCTTTAGGTAAACTCAGAAAGGAGTGTGAGAGAGCCAAGAGGGCCTTGAGTAGCCAACACCAAGTGCGGGTCGAGATCGAGTCTCTTTTCGACGGGGTTGACTTTTCGGAGCCGTTGACTAGGGCGAGGTTTGAGGAATTGAACATAGATTTGTTCAAGAAGACAATGGGGCCCGTGATGAAGGCAATGAAGGATAAGGGTTTGAAGAAGAGCGAAGTGGATGAGATTGTGCTTGTTGGTGGGAGCACCAGGATTCCAAAGGTGCAAAAGCTTTTGCAGGATTACTTTGATGGGAAAGAACCAAACAAGGGTGTTAATCCGGATGAGGCTGTTGCCTATGGTGCGGCAGTTCAAGGTGGAATCCTTAGTGGCGCAGGAGGCGAAGAAACCCAAGGTAAACCGGTTTTAATTTAAGTTTAGGAATTGATGTATGTCATAATGATAAGCATAAAATTATAAAATACAGTATAGTTAGCATTCAAATTCAAATGAAATCACAAACATTTTTCAGAGTTTAGTTCATCATTAAGTATTCTGATTTCATTATTCAGCATTTTGGGACTCTTTGAAACCAAACCAATGAACCACTACTAGTAGTTGTATGGAGAAGGGCTTGTTTGGATGTAATGTTTCAAAAATTAATGAATGTTTATGCGCAGGGATGATATTGCTTGATGTTGCTCCGTTGAGTTTGGGAATTGAAACTGTTGGCGGTGTGATGACTAAAGTGATCCCAAGAAACTCGGTTATCCCAACAAGGAAGTCTCAGGTCTTCACAACATACCAAGATCAACAAACAACTGTATCTATCAAGGTATCTATATAATAGAGAAGCAAATGTATTTAACTAAGACTAGAATATTTTTCTGCTTAATTAAATGCTGTATCAAAAATTTGTTAGGTGTATGAAGGTGAAAGGAGCTTGACTAAAGATTGTCACGAACTTGGACGCTTTGAATTATCTGGAATTCCTCCAGCTCCGAGGTAGGCTAAGCTTAACTTACACAATTGATTTTTTGCGATTACGTTAGAAGTACAATGTACTAATCACACTCTACTCAAATTGCCATATATTGGATTAGTTTTGGAAGGTTTAAAACAAGTTATATAACACATGATAGTGAAGTTAGGGGTGGTTTTTCCTATTCTTGTTCTTCTTATTACTGATAAAACACACACAGCACTGAAAACTATTGCACCCAACATTCTGCGTCGTCTTTTTTGTTATCTGACTCAAACAGGACACAATAAGATACATTTTTGTGTTCCAGTAGCACAATACAAG
Source organism: Lonicera japonica (assembly GCA_021464415.1). Lineage (NCBI taxonomy): Eukaryota > Viridiplantae > Streptophyta > Magnoliopsida > Dipsacales > Caprifoliaceae > Lonicera > Lonicera japonica. The sequence continues at coordinate 25,994,953 of CM038471.1, forward strand.
AATCAGAATTAAAATTTCTACTTTTTCCCTAGAATTTGCTCTATGGTCCTCACATGAATGTCTTTGTTATTGACTACAAAATTTAAAGAAAACATAGGGTATATATATATATAACTAGCAAAGGCGAAATTTTGTGTCAATTTTATTTTGTGCATGTCAACTTGTAAACTCAAAACAGTGAAGTACATTGCAATGATTAACTGGTTAATGTTTTTCTTTTTGCATAGGGGAGTGCCTCAAATAGAGGTGACATTCGAGGTAGACGCTAATGGAATACTACATGTAAAGGCAGCGGACAAGGCTGCAAAGAAGTCGCAATCCATAACCATAAGTAACGAGAAGGGGCGTTTGAGTAAAGAGGAGATTGAGCAAAAGGTGAAAGAAGCAGAGGAGTTTGCAGAGGAAGACAAGAAGGTGAAAGAAAGAATCAATGCCAAGAACAGCCTCGAGACTTACATTTACAACATGAAGAACACCATTAATGACAAGCTGGGTGATAAGATCAGTGGTAACGATAAAGAGAAGATTGTGAGCGCACTAAATGAGGGTCTTGAATGGTTGGAAAATGAGAGCCAAGATGCAGAGAAAGAAGATTTTGAAGATAAGATGAAGGAGATTGAAGCCGTCTGTAATCCTCTTATAAAACAGGCTTATGATAATGATAATGGTGGCGGTTATGAAGATGAAGATGAAGACGAAGAGCCCAATGATGAGTTATAAAAACTAAGTGTGGTGATTTAGAATTTTTTTTATTTTTTTTTAATTATTTCTTTTTGAGGAGAATGTTTTTCTTTTCTTTACATTTATTATATACATTTTTTTTTTTTTGGTTTCTTCTTCGTATAAACTTGATTGAAATTGTTTATGAGATGATTTTTAGTGTTAGAATGATCAAAGTTAAGACATTAAATCCACCCTCCCTTCACGGATATATCACATAACAGGTTTTTTTTTTTTTATCAAACTATTGGAGATGCTTTTAGGCTCTTACTGATGGCATATGGTAGTGCATTTCGAACCTATCGCATATGTTAATTTACTTTTCGATCATAAATTCATTTATTTTGTTTACATAAGAGCAGTTTAAAGCCTAGGCCTTTATCCGCGCGGTATCTAATGAATGCCTGATAGAATGAGTAACAAACTGCAATACTTTTCCTTGTGCAGTAATTTTGTTTTCTTGTTGGCCATCTTTTGTTGCAGACGCTAAATTATATTTGTGTAGTTAAACTCGTTTTATTCCTAAAGAGTTTGGCAATTTACCTATTGTACTAGGTAGCGCGCATTTTCATCCTTTACAGAAAGCTAATTAAATCAAATCCTAGCTAATCGTTTTAGGGAAAGTGAAAGTGATATTATTGCCCTGTCTGCTTGCTGAGGTTGTGGCCGGGTTTCCTCCAAATGCGAGAAAGTTTTCCGGGACCCGAAAACGATCTCAAAAGAAAAACTTTTATGTGATTGAACCAGCTAAATTTTTAGAGGAATGTGAACAATGAGTACAACATGTGATGTTTCTAAAGTTTTTGGATGGCTTTGATGATATTGAGTCAACATAAAGATGTAGGTGTACTTTTTAAAATTTTGTAAGTTGACTCTCTCTGTAATTTCTTATTACTTCTATCTTCATTCTTATTCTTATTACTATTGTGATTCCAATATCTAATTCTAAAAAATCTATGGGGAGTTTACTCAAAATCAAAATCAAAAGTGTTTTTATTTACATAACCAAAATTTTGAGAAATTAAAATCGAAAGTGGGGAGTTTACTCAAAATCAAAATCAAAAGTGTTTTTATTTACATAACCAAAATTTTGAGAGGAAGTTTTAGTTCAGAAGTTATAAAGGAGGAGGATCTTCCTAAGCTAGAATTGGAGATAATATATTAATATTTGCTCTTGGTAAGTCAGAAATTGAGTTTATAATGATGATGGCCGGGTTACGAAGAAATTGAATTTGTAATGATGGATGGGAAATTAACTTACAATGTATTTGGTTGCTTATATATTTGGGGCGAGATTTGAATTCCAGGCTTAATAAATAAGGATAGACATTTGTTAAGCTATCCAAATCTTTCGATTCATTCACAATTCAAAACTTTTACTTCATCTTATAATTGGCTATCATCTCACATTGGGTGTTTTTTTCTTAAATTATAGTGAGTTTGTAAAATTAGTATCACCGCTAAATAAATATATATATATATATATACAAAACGAAATAAAATTTCACAATGCAGAAGATTAAATTGCCATCTATAATAATCAAGTCCCTTCCCCAATTATCAAAACAAAAAAAATACAATTCTGGATCATTAACAAACTTCACAATGCAGAAGACTAAATTGCCATCTATAATAATCAAGTCACTTTCTCAATTATTTAAAAAAAAAAAAAAAAAAATCAATTTTGGATCACATTCATGATGTCAGTGATGGATCTAGGGGGGCGTGCGGGGGCGGTCGCCACCCCAAATTTTTTTATAAATAGATTAGATATAGTAGTAATTTTGTATTTATAAAAAAAATATAAAAGCTCGTCCCCTCAAATTATTTTGAAAAGATTAAGTATGGCCTCCTCAAATTATTTTGAAAAGATTAAGTAAGTCAATGTGTTTAATGTAATTTGCTCACATGGCTAATCATATATATATATATGTGTGTGTGTATTTTTTGTAATTGTATATATATTCATGGGCGGAACTAAAGCAGGGCTACCCCGGACTGTAGCCCGGGTCTAATTTTTTCAAAACTTTTTTTTAGTAATAAACATAAATTTTATTTTTAAATATATATGTATATATGTGTGTATAGCCCACCTCATTTTTTTAATGTTATTACTCTACACCTATTAAAATTTTATCCATTTATTTACCACTCTCCATTTAAATAATATCAAGTAAAATAAATGTCAAATACCCTTTCTTTTTTACTTTTCCAAACTCCGATTGTCTTTTTGTTTGTGTTTATGACGTACATGGCTAGATATAAAGGGAAATTATTATATTTTTTGTATATTTTTGAATATTTCATATCTACACTTTCAACGTATATAAAAAGTTGATATCTTTTGTATGTATTGGAATATATTATATTTGCATTTTGGTTTGTTATATTTTAATGTTATCATTGTTTAATTATTAGCCCGGATCATATATAATTCCTGGCTACGTCCCTGTATATATTGACATATTATATATGTTATATTTTTGCGTTAATTTGCTTTATTATTTGATGGTAAAATTTAGGATGAATAATTTTTGTAATAATGATTTCTTGCTGTCGATTCATTTATATTCTCGTCCCCCCAAACCTAAAATCCTGGCTCCGTCCCTGCATGATGTGGTGCGGAGCTTAATGATGAGTTATAGAAAGATGGGATGAGTCAGATATGGTGTAAATTTGGGAACTATATATTCATGTACGGACACAATTTTACTTTAATTTCTTCCAATATTTCAAAATCCGGAAAAGTTTACACAAATGAAAATATAAATTTTTTTAGTGTTAAAATAAAGATAATTACTTGCGAGAAGAATATGTAGCAACCTTTAATTTGTTGTAGAAATGAAACTTTATATATACTTGACACAATTGATAAATGTGTGAACTTCACCCTGCTTCTTAAGTTCTTTATGTGCTGTAAGCTTAATTATAAATGTGAAAAAGATGATAACAGTCATAACAAAATTACATATATATTATGAGCTTCAATAATATAAAACTCACATTTTAACTTTTACCCATTTTAAGTAAAATAATAATGTCAACGTATATGGCAGAAGAACATGTATTTGTATTTAGGGTGAGAATTGAATTTCAGACCATAAATTTTTGTTTGGGTAAAAATGAGGAGAGAGATTTGTTAGACTACATATGCAAATTTTAGAAGTTCTTTCACAAGTCAAAACTTTTACTTTCAAATATTAGGGATTGGATTTTTTATTTTTTTTTGCTAAATCATAATCAGTTTGTGAAATTCACTACTAACTAATCAACCCAACTTTACTATTTGAATTTTGATACAAATCAAATGCACTAGATTGCCATGTGAAATAATCAAATCACAAACATTTTTTTGAAGTGCTCAGTTTTGTTTCCACGCTTGGATGATATTAAAAAATCTCTAAAACTCAAAATATTTATGGATTTTCGCTTGGTAATGAATCATAATAATAATAATAATAATAATAATGTGTGAAACAAAATTTTATTTTAGTTTCTTCCAATATTTCAAAAGCAGGAAAGTTTTGCACACAAAAAATAAAATTAATACAAATTTTTTACCTTTCAAATAAAGATAATGACTTATAAGTGGAATATGTGACCTTTATTGTAAATTAAACCTTTATATATATTGGGTTAAATGATGAATGTGTGAACTTCACCCCCTTTCATAGCTTAATTATAAATGTGAGGAATATCATGGCAAAATTGATACATATTTTTTCAGCAGATGATTTTATTTCTATCCACGATTTTTTGCGGTTTATCCACCTTTAAATTATGATACATTTTAGTTCAACTTTTCAAAATCTTCTTATTAAAATTGATAACAGTATCCACCAATTTAATATTTTTGTATAAACTTTTATTTAGTTTTTAGATTAGATTCCTAATTAAAATACATTTCATTAATATTCATCTAACTTCCAAATTTCTTGCAAGGTTTTCCTTATAATTAAAACATCTAAAAGTAATATGATAAATCGATCAAATTACATTATAGTAACTTGAACAATCATTTGTTGTGAAATGAGTCCATAAATTTTTTTCAAACACCAGATGCGTTTCAAACAAAATGGGACAATGTGGAATTAAAAATTTAGAAAAAATTAGGCATTAGTTCTATATGTACATATTTCCATATCAATCCTCAAACGCTGTCAGTGGAAGAAGAATTAATCATTATACGCATGTACGAGAATTTTGTCACCTCTATAAATCTTACTAAACTATGGTTAATTTCAATACTTACTTAAAAAGTATACTCGTTGATTCTGATCTTACAATCATTACTCAAGTGAAATTGCTGTCAAATATAAGCAACTGAGAATTTCAAGCCATGGTTTTTTTAACGCACTCAATCTTACAATTTGTAACATTGTGTATGATAATGAAGGCATGAGATGTAAAAATTTATAGTTTGTCAACTTGATATTTTAATTGAATAATTAATATGAGGGTAACAATGCATGAAAAGTACAATGACGACAGTAGAAAAATCACTTTATGGTAAACAAGCGAAAAAGTGGCCGGAACAACTTGCGCGGGAGGAAGGGTTTACAATGGAGACCTATGATGATGATGAAGGAGATGGTATTTGTTACACATGAAAACTCACATTCATATCCACTAAATTAATTAATATCACATTCATATCACATGAAAACTCACTTTCAAATTTCACCCATTTTAAGTAAAATAATAATGTTAACATATATTGCTAAGATTAAAATTATTTATTACACTCCCGGGAAGGAAATGTAACTCTTAACCGAAAAATATTCCAAAACTAAAAGTTGACTTTTAATTTTAGATACAGGGAGGAGCAAGTTCATGTGTATATTATTGCAATTTGAACTTTGTGAGTCCCACATGACATTGGACACTTTCCATTGATCGGACTTAGACTCCTCTCCATTACCTTTCGATCAAATTCCGTCAAAGGGGTCTAGTTTCAAGGACTAAACGGATAAAAAATTTCATGAAACTTGGTAGAGATGATCTCTATGATATATAAGTAGATTATCTCCACAAAATTTTATTTGAAGAATCAATCTAGATATTAGTGAGATGATAATCTAAAATTTGAATGGTCGAAAATGAACAAATACATTAAATTTTTATGACGCCCACTTCCAGTTCGTATTTCTTGATGAAAATTTGTGAACATGATCTAATTATTATAAAGATCATCTCTACCAAGTTTTATGAAAAAATTTATTCATTTAGCACTTAAATTAGACTCCTTTAAATTAAATTAAATCGAAAGAATAATACAGAGGAGTCAAATTCCTAGTAAAAACATCCTAAGCAGATAATATGTATGCATAAGGGAAATTCTCACATATGGTGGGAAAAAAAAAAACATTTGTGGGATCCAATCTATCCTACATAGGAGTCAATATAATGCCACGTCGTACTCTGTCAGTATCCCGTAATTTCTTGCCAAGTTGATCTATATTGATTTTTTTTATTTTTTTTTACAAAGATGTATGCTTCCACTCCTAAGTTTTTTTGCGAAAGTTCATTTTTTTTAATATATATTTCATCAAGAGTATCGTAGTGTATTTTGTGAGAAAATTTTAGCTAATGTTGAAGGACTACATACATCGACGTTGTTAATATATAGAGAGATGAGAGAAATTATATAAATTGCATTGATCAAATATATCAACACTATCTTCAAACTCAAGAAGGCTTGGACAAAGGCGTAGTTAAAAAATTTGGTAAGTGTGATCATTTACCAATCTTACACTAAGAATAGTGACTATATATATTATCAATCGAAAAAAATGAGGAATGGCCAATATTATTTAACCCAGAAAAACAAAATCCAATAACAAGTGTAAAGATATCTTTATCTACTAAAATGCATTTGGAACATAATTTTCGGACATTTTGGAGACATACTTTGAACTAAATAACAAAAAAATTATATTTTGACCCCACTATTAACTATTTTTTTAATATTTGAGTGATGTCAATTATACACATTAAACCAAATATTTCTAAAACTTACTTATGAATATGTACATTTTAAATATTAAGTGGGGTCAAAAGACCCCACAATCATCGAGCTAGCCATGCCCCTAGGCTTGGAAATCATTTTGAGTTTGGATATACCAGAAAGTAAAAATGAGCAACCAAATGGGGCTTTGGATAAGAAAGTCCAATTCCTATATCTCAAAGTAGCCAGCGATGCCAAACAATTTTCGAAGTTGTGTTGGCAAGAGCTTGTTATTCAGCTTCAGCACTAGAATGGACAACTACAATTTGTTTCTTATTCTTCCAAGAAATTAGAGAATCACCAAGAAAAATACATAAATTGGTCTTGGATTGTCGATCAGTAATATCACTTACCCAGTTGGAGTTAGAATAACCTTTTAACGTGGGACTAAGGGTAGAAGAAAGATGCAATCCTTGTAATAGGATCCCTTTGAGGTAGCGAATAATACGTAGAACAATTTCAAAATGAAATGAGCGCACTACAAACATGAATTGGCTCACATTTTAAATGGGATAACTAATATCTGATCTGGTGATGATGAGGTAGTTGAGGCTACATACAATTTGTCGATATAAAGTGGGACTAGGTAGAAGAAAACCATCAGAGGCCTAGAGCTTGACGTTCATTTCAACTAGAGTGCCAGGAATCTTGTTGTCAGTTAAACAAGCACACTAAACAATGTCAAAAGTATATTTTACTTAAGAGAAAAAGTATCCCACATATCCATAATCATGTCAATCCAAATGTCCGAAACTCTAGGCCTCTGATGGTTCTCTTCTACCTAGTCCCACTTTTTTGCCATCACCAATGCGTCTAGGAGTATGCATTGGCGTTAGAAAACCGTTACTACGTACAACCTTGATCCAAGAGCAGACAATTCAGTTGTAAAACATGAATATATGTCCAAAGTGTAAACTAACAAAAAGAAATAAAAAAAAAAATTAGAGCAAGAATTTCTACAAAAAAAAAATGAGAACTAATAATATATGCAAATGAACCAATTAAAAAAAATAGCATATCCAAATTGATAGATAACATGTCAATTTTTCAAATGTTTAAATGAAAATCCTCACTCATTTTATTAACACATCCAACCATCTAAAAAAAAATTAGAGTGCAAATGAAGACAAGAATATTTACTCCCTCCGTCTCAAAAAAGATAATCCATTTTTTGAATATATCTTAAATTAATGATCTTGTTTTATCTTCGAGACATAATCAATGAATCAAATCTCATTGTAAAAACTGAATTGTAGGGTTAATTATGATTTTGTTAAAATCGTAATTCAATCGAAAAGTACAAAACTCAAAATATGACTAAAAGTTTTAGATGGAGGGAGTATATATTCATTAATTTACATATCAAAATCCATTCCATCTTCAAGCCCTGCAGTATACCCAATACCGTATGCTGCCATCTCTCCGACATTAGAGATTATCTCTCCCACCAACAACCCTCCTATAAGCCCAGCTCCCAATCCCAACCCTAATTTACCACCACCACCACCAATTCTACTATCCACACTTTGACGAGCAGGCTGATGCACTGGCGGATATGCATACAATCCCATCCCTAACTTACCACCACCAATTCTACCATCCACGCTACGTCGGCCAGGATGTTGCACTTGGGGATACATGTAGCCCACTGCAGGTGGAGCAAATCCATAACCCGATGCTACATGGTACCCACCATAACCAGGACCAGGAGAGTATCCTCCTCCTGGTCCATGTTGACATGCGTATTCCGCCTCATGAGGCGGATATAAAAAGAGAGCAGGATATGCAGTAACAATGGGCTCAGCATCATCCACCTTTTTATTATTTGTTTTAAGCTGTTGGATGAATTTTTCACCGAATTTATAAGAGAACCTTAGTGCTCCTTTTGATTTTCCTGACATTGTTCGGACTTGGTAGTCGACTATTTGCTCGACTCCTGAGTCAGAGTTGACAGTGGTAGAGCTCTCGAGCAGTTCCCTAATGGGGACCGAGACGACCCCAATGTCCTTGTCACCAAAGGCACGATCGGATTTTATTTGAAAGAGGAGGCTTTGGTGGGCCACGACGGATTCCGGCAATGTGAACTTTAGGCGGTGGCTCCACCGTGGGTTAATACCACCGTGCTTGTCGACATGAGTCCTCTTTTTAATCTTGTAATCGCCGGTGACTGAAACAACAACATACACGTCCATCTTCATGAACATGTTCACGTTTCTAATACCTTCGGCGGATATCACAGTGATATCCAATGGCCGGTATTCCATGGTTTCGTGCTTTAGTTGTTGAGAAATGAGATTGAGAGGAAAATAAAAGTGACGGAAAATGGAATGAGATGAGAGAGGAAATTTGGATTGGTGGTGTGTATTAAGTTTGTTTGGATGGAAAGAAAGTGGTGGTATATGTGAAGGACAATAGGAAAGGAATAAGAAGACTCTAGTGAAGATAAAAACTTGCTAAGAATAGAAATGAAGATATGGATTTTAATGGTTGACCGTCTATTTTGGGAATTTATAATTTTGGGTTTTCTCTCTTTTAAGGTTATACAATTTCTTTAAGGAATCTCAAGTTATTTTATTGAAAAAAAATAGAGGTGAAAGAGTGCGAATAACCTGAACCCGATGGCTAATCTATATCTATACTATATATAAAAGTACGAATAACTTAAGAGTTTTTCTTTTTTTGTGAAGACAAATATGCCCATTGATTTTAAACAAACGTTTTTGAATTTTACACTTGATACTATGTCTTGTTCATTTGTTATTATTTTTATTTCATATTAATTATTTAATTCTTAAGATGTACATATTTAGTAATGGACTTAATAATATTTGACAAATACTAAAATTACGTGCAATGCACATACACAAAAACTAATAAAAAGTAAACGTAGGTGACTTGAATTAAGCCACCCCAATTAAAAAATTAACTAAAGACTCCGGCCTCAAGGCTTCGCAAAAGCATTTTAGCCGGAGTCAAAGAAGACACATAGATATTTAAAGATAATATAGGACTATAGATGTGCAAATGGGACAACTTCAAAGATAAAAAAAGCAACTCGAGAATAGAAAAATTAAATAAAAACTTCATTTGCGAACTTTCTTTCAGATGCAAAGAACATACGAAGCCATCGCCATTTTTTTAAAGGCGACAGCTTTTTGGTTGAAGTATTTCTTGAAAGAGATGTTAATTAATTTATGCCATAAATATATTATAAATAGAAAAAATGAGATTATATGTGAAAATTTGCATCTTGGTTAATGCATTTTGATATCTTGTCTTTTGATAAACTAGGTATTATCCGTACCAAACGTCACCCACACTAAGATGAATAAGCCCGAACAATTAAGAAAGAATTATTTTAGGCATAATTAACGTAAATTATAGAACTCAATGTCACCCACCCCTAAATTAGTATAGATTAAATTGCATATGCTTACATCCCCAAATCCAAAATAAAAGCAATATATTTGACTGCGGAAAATAGATAGATCTTTCAACATATTTAAACCCAAAAATAGAAAATAAATAAGTATATTTAAGAGTCTATATCTATCACAACCCAGTTTTCGGGCCGCGATAGAGAAAGTTTTTAAAAAATAAGATAATTTTAAGTAGAAAATAAATAATTCTTTAATTATCCAAATCCAAATTACAAAATAGTGAAAATCCTTTTTACAATTACCAATTGATACATAAAAAAAAAGACCATTTTAGTGATTGAGACATTGAAAAACGGAGGTTTTAGTTTTAGTCTGGAGGTTTAAAACTTAAAATATTAATACATATTATTATATTTAAAAAATATCGGTTCGGTAAAGCCGAACCATTTGACAATTAATGAAAACCATTTTTTTACCAAAGTAAGTTTGCTAACTAGTTTCCAGTTACCATTTAAAATCAGTTCAATTCTTTTTTTGGTTCGATTTTTGATTTTTCCGTAAAAATTCCCAGCCCTGAAAGTCAATGAAACGAAAACCTGGGATTTCTTGGGTAGGTGCAATTTAGACTACGGCCTTGGACTATTTGCGCTCGTTAGATGATACAATTGTGTAGGGCAATGTTTTATGATTTAGCCAACATATATAATTGGGTAGCATTGAAATGTAAGGCCGGTGTTGGGAATCATAATTGATGCGCCTAGTATAAATTAAATTTTAATTGGATACAAAAAATGTTCACTTTGATATAAATGGTACGCTTGTGTGGTTTACTACTTGTATTCTCATATAATTATAAACCAAACATATAGTTTCCACTTAATTCAATTGGCTGATTTTGTAACGATCCAAAATATCTCACATTGATAGTTTAATAAATCTTTGGTTCATAAGCAGTTAAGCACCCACTTAATTCCTAACTAGTAAGAGGCTTTTTTGGGGTGTTTTGGTGACTCCCGTCAAAAACAAAACCGTGCGGCTGTGTGCCAAAGCAGACAATATCTTGCTAGGCTCGAGGCCAGATCGTTACAGATGGTACCAGAGCAGATCCAGGACTACTACTACGTGATGTGTGGATATTATGGGTTGGGTTAATTTGTGCGGGTGACGGCAAACTGGAATTGCTGAATGTGTCTAGTTAGAGCCACGATTAATTGTGTGTGACCTCGAACTGATGAGGACGCAGGGATTTAACAAGGGATTGCCATGAGTGCACCTGCCAAGAATAAAACTGTGCGAAAAAAGACTAACCAGTTGTAGCTGCAGTGGAGCCATCCAAAGCCGATAATATCTTGCTAGGATCGGGGCCCAGGTTGCTACGAATAGTATCAGAGATGACCCTACAGAATACGTTGTGCCGACAAAAGCGTTGTTTCTCCCCATGGAGGGAAGGATGCAAAGTCCAACATTGAAATGTAGGGGAAACTTGAAGTGCTATATATGTGTACTAAGAGGTTCCCACTAACAAGAGGCCTTTTGGGGGTGTCTGACTACTACCACGTGACATGCAGATATTGTGGGTCTTTTGGGAGTGTCTAACTACTATCACGTGATGTGTGGATATTGTGGGTCGGGTTTGTGCAACTGATGGCGAGTCTAACTACTATCACGTGATGTGTGGATATTGTGGGGAGATATTATAAGACTTGTATTGTATAATTGAGATAAGACTTTCATTGTATAATTAAAATTATCTTTGATTGGGACCTCCTTGGAGGCTATTTGGACATTGTACTATTAGAAGCGTGTGTGTCTATTATTTTAACTCTAAATCTTCCTTATAAGTGAGTTGATGTCGACCACATTTGATTAGTAGCATGAGATGTTGTTTGATTGCTCAATATATACCTTATTACATGTGTAATAATATAAGCAAGATTTGTTTTTTTTTAAAGATTTATATTGATTCACAAAATTCCCCACTGTTGGTGTACGGCGTCCATAACTGGCCATGGAGGTGATTATCCTCCTAACATAGTCTGGGACGTCACAAAAAAAATTTCATTGCCCAACATTTTCTCATTCTCCTATTTAAGAAAAATGGTTTTTGAAGATGAGGCTGCTTTGTCTCAGCATTCTAATCTTCTATTTTAAAAGAGAAAAATAATGTTTCATCTCTACTTCTTTCATTTTAAGACCCCCAAATTTGTATATATATATCATGTATTCCGAGTAAGTGTTGAACCTATACGTGTATTATCGGCCTCCATTTGATGCAAAGAATGCCAAGATATACCTTATATATTGTGATAAATATCATTAGCTTTCCCTTAATTGCGATAAAAGAAGAGTGGTTTTAAAATCGAAATTAGAGAAGTGCTACTAATAAAGCAATTCAGTTAATGTCAAAGACAAATGCATTTAATGATTGTGTATTATGTTTTAAAATATATAAATATTACTAGCTAGTCAATTGTGCTTTTGTTAGTAGAACACCTTCAAGAGACAATAAAATTTGAAAATTTTGGTTAATTTATTTAGGAAAATGATAACATGTGTCCTAAAGGGCACATGTTTACCATATTATGAAAATTGAAATTTACTTTTATACAAAATCTTAATCAAATTTAAACATGACTAATTAGGGCTGGTAATTTCATACCGTAAATGGATCGGACCGCCCAATTTTAGTTGGTAAACCAACCGACCATAATTTAGCGGTTACTACAGTGTTAGTTAATAACCAAAATCGATTGCTGGCGCGGTTTGCTACTTCTATAGTGTTAGTAAATACCAACCTACTGATCATATTGCTTTTATAAAAATATTAACTCTTAAATAGAGGCCCACTGTCCGTCAAATTAAAGTTGGAGTTTCGTGTGCTTTTTAAAATGAGAGAATGGGCTGGAAAAATTATAACTAGTGGGCAGAAAACTAATAAAATTAAACGAATGATTGTGCCCATTAGAGAGGCCCTATTTAAAATTAATAAAAGACCCTCTATCAACTAAAATAAAATTAATCGGCTTAGTATATAAAAATTAAGAGGAGAATTAAAATGGTGAAGGCACAAAAATATATTAGAGGGTGCACCTAAGAAGTCTGAAGTGAACGGACCACTTACAATTTAAGTGATGGTTAGTTTTAACTTGTCAACCGAACCAACTAACCATTTTTGATAAAATCGAATATCAGTAAACCGACTATTGCAGTTCGGTGATGATTCTCTTCATGTATAAATCAACCAACTTGGTTTGATTAACAAACCGTAACCAGCCCTATTGACTAAGTGTGAACAAGATAAACAGTACTGAATTAAAATTTGAGTCAAATTTGAGCATTAAATAGTTCGGCCCATAATAGACCCAACTTACTTAAAATCTGTGAATTTGTAATTGTAGGTCGGTTCAGTAATAAAATATAAAATAATTTGTAGTCAAAATAATGAAAGATCAAAGATTACAAAGTACTCAAATATTATTTAAAAAAAATATGCAAAATAAATGTTCGGAAGCTAAAAACCTCCTGAAATGTAGTCTAAAGCCCAAACCCAGTTAGATGGGTATGTTGGAATTTAGGCCCAAAAAGACCTAATAAATAGGGCCTGAGTTATAACATAAAAACTGTATTTTATTTTGTTCAGATTTCAAACTTGAACAAGCTTGAAATATTTTGAGGCGTGCCTGAACAACCTTAAGCACAATTCAGATAACCTGATTAGAGTAGGTTTTTTTCTTAGATGCTAGATTTATGAATTAGTGTATATATATAAGGTTGCTACTGATATAACTTTGGGGCTGACTTGAGCTCCCACGAATAATTTTCGGCATTGTGAAAATAATGCTTGGCCAACGACAATTATATACCGCGAGTAGGGATTAATCGAGGTGCGCGAAAGTTAAGTCAAACACTCCGTAAAGTAACCCTTGAACCAAAAATATATATGTATAACTAATACTTGTGGAGAAAATATTTAATAGAAGTTGCAAAATGATAATAATTCCTTTCCATAAGGAGTTTTTTGATTTATTTTGTCGATGTATGGTGTCAATCTTTTGCAATTCCTTACCTCTTTAGCGTCTTCTTTAATTCCTCTTACTCTGTTACAATCTTCCAATAATTTAATATTTGTAACAATAACGATATGTCATAAAGAAAAATGAGTAGAAGAGTGAGATTTTGTGTGTGTGTGTTGGGGAACCAAGTGTAAGAGTTTATGTCTCAAATTATTAATTTTTGTTTATGCTAGGCGTTGTTCGGGGTAATTTTTACACTCTTCGAATAATCATTCTTCGTAGCTTAGACAACGCTCGCCATTAATTACAAAATATTTTTGCAACCGCCAAGATTCAAATGTCTTAATGTATCACATATTTACTCTTTTCTTTTCTTTTTTCAATAGAGTTAACTTTTCAATTTTATTAATCACGCCGTTCTCATCCTTTTCGCTTTTTTCAGTACTCTAGATATCTTGCGACTATTATATATCAAGTTCTTTTTCTCGAATTAAAATTGTTGAATTTGAACCCTTAACCCCTTTCCTCCCAATGCGATGTTAGTCAGTATTATCACTGTGCTACAAGACTATTGACGTATCAAATATTTTTAATCAATCAAATATTGCGTAGTTATTTTATTTTCAAAAGGGTGTTGACTTTTTCTTTAAAAAATATTTTCTCCACTTCAATTATTTATCTAATTGTTTATGTTGTCATTGCTAAATACATCAATAACTAACTCGTGAAACTATTTCCAATTTTTAAATTCCAACCATCATGCAGATTTTTCTTTAATTTGCTTAAAATCAGTTTGATTCAAAGTTTCAAACCAACCACAACTTATGGAAACTTAACAAACATGGGTTATTGACGCATAATTTTATAAAGTGGGTTATTCCAGAGATTTAAAAAAAAATACTCCAAAATTTCACTTGCTATGCACGTACAATGGCGGATCCAGGATTATGGGGCTAAGGGGGCATTCACCCGTTCGTCATTGAAAACACTTCTCGTCTGACTTGCATGTGTTAAAGCACTTGGTATGAGCACATTACGTTGATACTGTACGGCTGAGTCAATGTTAAAGTGCTATAAAATATTTTGGTGTGTGTAAGTAGCGCTACCCTATAATATAGATATGAAAAATTTTATTTACACTACAAAATTAACTTAAAACCACAAGAAAAGTAAAATAAAATTTTTGAAACGATACAAAAGCTTTTTAACAAAATAAAATTCAATTTTTTATTTTACCCTTTTTTATCTTTTGGTCACACTATTACACAAAGTGATCACAAGTTTGAGTTTTAGTTTTACCAAAAATGTATGAGAGATTTTTTTATTTTTTTTGTTATTTGTAGTTATAGGGAGATATCTCCCTCAAAAAAATTGAAAAGTAAAACACCATATCAAATATTTACATTTATTACACCATGTTTTAAGATTATTTACAAGTAAAGAAGTTAAAGTTTTAAATACAAAAATAAAATTAATATTGAGCATGGACAGACTAATAAAAAGTGGTCACATTTCATCCACACAACACGTCTCTCACATTTACACACAAAACCCACCGAACCCCCTCCCCTCCCTCAACAAGTTCTAGAAAATAACCAAAAAAAAAAAAAAAGAAGAAGAAAAAAACTAGAAGAAGAGAGATACAAAGAACAGTAAAAATGTCATTAGCAGTTGGGAGATGAGAGATTGAGGAGGCAGAGGAGTTGTGACCTGTGGAATGTGACTGATGTGCTCTGTTTTTGCTTTCTTCTAATTTTTTATTTTTCTTCTAAGGAGTCGGCTCACCCCTCTTATCCCCGAGTAAATACGCCAGTAGCTGCGCATATACATAATAACTACCTTTCCTAATGTAATAGTATAAGATTTACTGAAAAATAAATATGCGATGCATCATTTTTAAAACTCTGCACAAGTACACTTTTAGAGAACGATGAATAAATTTGAAGATATCTTTGCCACGTCATTCGTAATAGTGTAACTCAAACCATTAGTATATGCCATGAATTTAATTTTTGGAATTTTTTTCACTTTATAAATAATAGTTCTTCCTAATATAAACATACACGTCTTCTTTCATATACAAGAGTAGAAATAACAGGAAAAAAAGAAAAGAAAAAGAACCAATAAATAAGTGGGAGGTAAAAATTATAAGTGGACTTTTAGTTAGGTCTAACTTGAATGACCCATATTATGATCGGCCCACAACTCATGGCATCTAACTCTATCCTTTGTATTGACTCAAAGAATATACAAGTATGCAAAAATAAACATCTTAGCCAACTAGATGATACTACAACAATAGTCGATTTGAGTTACATAGTCGAGTAGAATAGACAAGACATGAGGAGGCAATAAAGATCGACCATGGCTACTCGACCAATCTAATATAACCATATCTTATGCATATAAATAGGAATGGATAACTCTTGACTCAAGACAATCAATATCATTCCTCCCTACACTCAATCTCACACAATCACCTTCTTCTTTCTCAAGCTAAAACCTTAGTTCTCCGTAATTCCACCACTGTACTAATTTGTCAAAAATTTAAACTAATACAATTTACTCACACATAAGGGAAGATATACTGCCGAATTGGGCATAAGAACCATCAGAAAAACCTACTCTCAATCCCATATTTGGTCTCTTCTCACTTTTTGTTTGATTACTGTTATAATCATATACTGTTTGATTGTTTTCATCACTATTCATCATATATTTATGGTTGCTAATCATTCAAGTTGGGCTGATTTTCATTTTATTACACTGGTTAACTTTTAACCACCCACACTATGCAATATAAAAGGTTAAGATAACCAATAAGTCCAAACCGATTTTTGACACATCTCGAAAATAATTCTATATTATTCAGCCAAAGAAGCTTCCATGCTGGTATGTTTTCACTGAACACCTACAGGCCACATATGCACATCTTCAATAGTATTCATCATTACATCGTGTTTAAATTAAAAATTTTATGGAGTAGATACCCAAATCCTCATCATGCCTTAATGTTATATCCAAATTCATGAGTTCAAAAACAATCACTTATGATAATGCTTGAAAAATACAATATCACTAATCTCAAGGAGCCCTACAAAAATACTAAAGAAAGAAAAAATTAAGCATTATTATAACATACAACAGCTCGCCAACAACATTAAATTGTCTTACAAGCATGACCATTTTATCAAACCGAATGAATATAAAGGAGGGTTTTTTTTTTTTAGATAATTGGGATTCATATTCAAATGGAGAGTTCAATGTCAACAGGCCCATTTTCTGGGTTCTACTGGACCATACACTTTGGTACTACATTTGCACTCTAAAAATCTTCAAATGTGAACATGGATGACTAATTTATATTCTTTGATACCAGATATTTGATAAATTTTGTTGCGTCAATGATTGTTTATATATTAGCCAGCCGAATTGCATAAATAAATAAACAACAACCAATCACATTCTAAGCACAAACCACGTAAATTAGAGAGAGAGAGAGAGAGAGAGAGAGAGAGAGAGAGCCAATTCATAATTGATTGGCTCTGAGATTCCAAATCACATTATAATTGTCCACTAAACCATGTTCAAAACATAAAATGTAAAAATATAATTGTCACGGATAAAAAAAAGAGGCAAAAAATGTCTTACACAAAAAGTAATGAAGAAATGGAAACGAGAAAAATAGACCCCAACATATCTCTAAACACTACATGATTTTCTTGGAGTATCAAAATTCCTCATTAAACCCACCACCCCTATATTGACCTTTATGACCAAATTATTCATCAACAATTTTCCTTTTTCCACTTCTTCCCATAAACCCAATTGAAAAATGACCCTCTTTTTCTTTTGGGTGCCTTCACCATGCACGTCCATAGGACACTATAATTTTTGTTTCTACTCCGAAAACCAATTAATGGGTCATCAAAGAGGATGGTAGGGCATGTAGCCTAACAAGTCTTTCACACCATTTACAACTTCGTTGCACCTTGTGAGAAGGTGCATCATTTGTTGCTCAAATTCTAGATTCACCCCACTAGAACTTGCGCTTGGACCAGCACTCGGGTTTTTAACATTATGGTCATTTTTCGGTGCAATTTCAGTATACTGCACGTTAGTTGGAGTTGGCATTGACATTGGGATTTGCATATGCATTGGTGGCCTAGTAAATTGAGCATTTGGAACGGGCAGTGGTGGGATAGTAAATTGAGCATTTGGAGTGTTGTTAGGCCTAATAAATTGAGCATTTGGAAGAGGCGGTGGCGGCCTACTAAATTGAGCATTAGGAAGAAGAGGCGGTCTAATAATATTAGGAGGAAGAATAGGCAATGAAGGCGGTGGAACAACCTTCTGAAAATTCTTACTATTAAAATCCATCATAGTAGATGAAGAAGAAGAAGATGATGATGCACCACCATCGGCAAAACTAGCATTGTTGTTGTTGTTCTTATTACCACCCATCATCAATTGTTCTACCTTACTACCACCATCTTCCCCACCCAACATGAATTTTACACGCGGTGTCCCTCTACCACCGCCATTGCCATTGCCGTTACCGCCGCCAGTGGGAACTACAGCCTCATCGCTGCCAGATTTCTTCAGACATGATTTGAGCTGAACTCCTGCTTGCTGAGTTGACTGAGCTGCAACAGATGCCACTGGTCTCAACTGTGGTGCTGCCCGTACCGGTGAGTCTTCTTTCTGGACCTTGCCAGATTCCACCTCCGGTCCCGCAACTCCAATTCCCCGGAGGTAGCATTTGACGTTCATGTTCCCAAATAAATTATTGCTTCCTGCAGCAAATTTACATGCAGCCTCTGCGTGTACTTTGTGCTTGTAAATAACACGGCACGTTAAGGTTTTCCAGAAAACCCGTGGTCCCAGAATGATCCAACGGCCCAAAACGAGCGAACCTTGCCTTCAGCTCATTAACTGACGGAAGGGTCGCGCCAGCAGGGAACTTCATCACCAGCATTGTAGGGTCATCAACCACCTTTGGAGTTGGTTCGCTTTTCTTTGTGAACTCCGGCTTGACGAAGTTTTCTTTACGAGCTACTTTCTCTTGAACAGTTCTCTTTTCGGCTGCCAATAGCTTCACATCACTAAACTTTTTCTTCTTTGCCACTTTTTCCTCTTGCCGATCGGACAGTGCACGTTTCCTCCCGCCTTTTGTCGGATCATCAAACCTTACAGGAGGTTTCTGTGGTTTGGTATTATCACCAGGGGTACTATCATGCACCGCAGTAACAGTGGAAGATTTACTAGGGCGAGGTTCATTTGATTCATCATCTGCTGATGGTAACACAGCCGCACTCTTTTGATAAACAAGAAAGCGAAATCTCGAAAACACCCTCCGAACAACTTCAGGATTTCGCTCAGCTCCATGAAAGGGATTGAGAGCAATAGCATGCAAATCCCTTAGCAGTTGTCGAAGTTCAACCTCAGTATGTCTTTGCCGAGCCCCAGTTGAATCAAGCAACGACGAATTACCGGGCCGGTCCTCCTGTGGGTCCACCTGAGAATCTTCTTTGCGAACTGGAGAAACTTGGACTGGTTTTCTTGCTACTACATTAACCACTGATGCACTCGTCTGCTTACTATCAGAACCCACCAACTCCCTCTCTTTCTTCTTCTTTTTCTTCAGTGGGACCGATTTATCAGCACTCGGTTCCCCAACAGGACGTTTACGAACCTTATCCTTCTTCACCCCACCATCAGCACTAGGCAATTTAGAACCATCACCTTGAACTTTTGCATCACTCGCCTGAACTTGTTCTCGTCCATGCATTTCAACTACAGCAGGTTGACTCGGAGGTTGATCAAGACCTTCTACCATATTATGATCTGTTGAAGCATCGTCATTTACTGTACCAGACCCGTCCCTGCTTATGGGACCCACATCTAAATCTAACTGCTTGTGGGACCCACCGCTAAACTTAGAAACAACAGGTTTCTCTGCTCTCTTTTGCAACACAGAATCAGCAGCTACAATAGCTGAAGAGCCATCTAAACGAACCGGCTGGGCAGAGGGAGTTGGATGCCCTTGGGTTTTCAATTCGTTCAGTTCGTCTCTCCGTTTGAAAAGATACCTATCTTTCTTTGATTGGTCTTTGGCTTTATTAGATTTTGATGAGCTCTTACCCTTTCCCAAAGCTTCTGCAATTACCATTGGCCCACTCAATGGAGCTGCACAAAATTACAAGAACCACATGTTGAGAAAGATGGCACTCATAAAGTGAAGTTAAGTTTGCTTTTTAAACAACATGCTATCCATATGAGATTAAACAGATGGAAGTAAGATCTACAAAATCAATGCAATATGTCTAACTTCGACTTGCTGCTTTGCTCATCACAAGTCTAAACAAAATGAGTGTGAAAAGCATAACTAGTTAGAAACAATGACAAACCCATGAAATTAGTATCTAGATCCTCCATCCAAAATTAACAGTCAGTATGACTTCGGCAGATTTTAAGCACATGCTATTTTGACAAAGAAGAACAAATATATTCGGCTTTTAAGAGATTTGTCATATTGATTTTAGAAACTTGATTCATAAGTTGGGGTGTCCCATCAAGGAAATGTAGAATCTTAAGTTGGGACTGAAGGAATAGATTATTGGAGAAGTACAATGTCGAAAAAGGATATTTAATAACCATTAGTATTAAATAAAATAAAATAGAGTGATAAAAGGAAAAGGTCAGCATTCCCTTGAATGATCTCACATTTTTGTCCATATCTACGTAACAAAAAAAAGGGACAAACCAAGGATTCAAAACGTTTTTCTGGACATATTCAATGGTAATTACTCAACAACGCATCAATCAGGATTGAACTGACAGATCCAGTCAAAAGAGACGTTGCTTCCTTTTAATGCGTATCCCCCAAAACTACTTAAGACCAAAAAACAGGTCTCTTATTATACTTGATTTTTCTTGTGATTCATGTTGTGTCAGAACTTTTCACAATTGAAAATCTTACGTTCTGGCTAATTAGAAGGAAAATAATAGGGTTGGTTTAAATGTATTATACAATAGTTCTGAATTGAAACTTGATCGCAGAACTTGTTCTTTTTGCTACTGTTCAAGAAAAGAGAACGCCGGGAACGTTGATCATATAACTCGTCATTTTTAAAAGCATTTTGTGGTGAAAAATCTTTCAAGTATCTGAGCATCGCCCCCTTGAAAGTTGGTATCATTCGCTTATTATGGAATGGGTGGGTGTGGGGATCAAGAAGAAAAAAACAGAGATGTATTATTAGGTCAATGGTTGGAATAGGATGGGAGAACCTTTGGACGCAAAATTTGTAAGGAAGAAATTTCAGAGGAAAATTCAATCTGTTTCATAAATCAAAGTACACTGGGATGCTATTTGATTTTAGGAATTGTTGATTTTACTTCCCCCTTTTCTTTCTTTTTTAAGTTATTTAATAATATCTTTTGTTTCCTATCAAAAATAAAATCAAAAATTTACTTCCACCTTCTTGGTTATCATTGTCTTTTCTTTATCTATTGGACAGCATATCCAATGCAAAAGACAGAAAACAGTTCCTTTTCCTGACTAAACAGTGTTCTTACAATCCCCACCCTAGGGCCACTAGTCCCCACCTAGGCGCTAGGCTGCCCCCTAGTCTTGCGGGATGGCAATTTAGCAGGAAAAACGGAGTCTTTCACTACTTTTTGTTTTAAAACTAATTTTTACCATGTTTGAATTATAGGAATATCTGTTTATCAAGCTCTCAATGTCATTTTTAGTAGTGAAGTCAGATTTTACTTGTATATGATATTATGTTATTATAAATAATTAATAAATATGAAAATTGTTTGTATTGTTCCCCCAGGTGCTTGTCAAACCACCCCCCAGGGCAGGGGGGTTGACGTTGACCAGAGGAACGCCTAGCGATTATATAACTTTGCTGACTAACAAAAAAAGATGCTACAGGACAGATATTTGATAATTGTGGATTTCATCATTCCCTGTTCAACTGAAACAATGATAACAACAATAAGATGACGTTGGGGATGTTATAAGCATATATACCGTACTTCCAGAAAAGCTACCAACATGTGTCATATCATATTCATGATTCTTATTTCTTAAAGACACTGCTAAGGTCAAACTCTTAACGTCCAGCTTGCATTTAGAACATAAATATTATTTTAGAATGATTGCACCTAAAAAGTAATAATACCACAAAGATTGTAGATCCATTAGAATACGGGTAGTCTGTCAAAAGGGTTACCAAAACTGGGGGTGTAAAACTAAATTTGGTATTAAACAGGGGGGAAGTAAAAAAATCAATATCCACAGAGGCATCATGGGCAAGGCATTGCAGGGAAAAATACAATATAACCAAAATGTCAATTCTTTACTATTTCTCAATAAACCTGAATGTAGAAGCAAGGATCAGCATTTAAAGAAAAGTTAAAAAGGAGAACCTTTCTTCAAGCATGCTTTCAAAATGCGAAAGCACAGAAAACGAATCTCCCTAGATAGGAACACTTTTATTAGCTCACATCGGTAGTAAGATACAAAAATCATCAATTTACAACGATAACAGTCAGCGAAAAAGGTAAAAAGTGACCTCTTTCAATTGACTATCTACTCCATGGACCTCAAACTGTAATGAGGGTGCTAATAAGGGCATCACGAAAGTTACTTCCTAGCACCAGATCACAGTTTCAATATGTTATCATAAATCACTTTTTTTTATCAGATATTATCATACATCACTTTTTTTTTTCTTTTTTATAACCATGGGTATCGGGGTCCCACCACCACTAATCCCATGAGGTCCTGGTTGCTCGACCAGGAGATGCCCCCAGTGGCCCAAGAAAGGTTTCACGCAGCAGGGAATCGAACCTGAGACCGTGCGCCTACCCACACAGTCCCAAGTTCGCCCTTACCGCTGTGGCAACTCCTTGCACAATTGATGATTATTGTGGGAAACACTTGGTACGAAATAAAATTTTATTCATAAAAATCAATCATTTGATAGAGGCCCTTTCGGCTTGTCCTTTATGATACAAAAGAAGTATATATCAAAAGTTTATAAACAATAATTTTAGGAGGTTATTAAAAACCACATCCACACAATGTCCAAAAAATCGTTAGGAGTTCCTAGGGCAGCGAGGGGAGATTAGTGCCTAGGGATTAACCGGAGACTAATCAGGGATTAGTTGCGGATTAATTGGATAAATATTTTTATATTTATTAATTATTTAAATAACATAATAAGAAAAAATCTAACTATACTACTAAAAACGACATTGAAGGTTTGTTAAACAAATATTCCCATAATTCAAACATTAAAAATAATAGTTTTTAAAACAAAAAGGAATGAATGACTCCATTATCCTACCGAATTGCCATCCCGCAAGACTAGGTGCTAGCTAAGTGGCAGACATCGCCTAGCACCTAGGGTGGAATTTTAATACACTGCATACACAAAGCTATACACATTGACGTATACACTGAACATTTATAAAAAGTAGATTTAGGGACTAATTAAAAACCACATCCACGAAGCTATACATACTATCCAAGATACCAACTAATCATTTGGCTTTATCCAACTTCCACACTAATGTCATCATGCATGACTACCAGGATGATAAGATGCTAAATGAGCATACTAGAAGTACAAGGCAGTACTTAGAGATACGTTTAAAAGTTGATACTGAATAAAAAAGAAATTTAAATATCTTAACAGGAAAAGTATAAAACGCATAGGTTTGAGTCCTAAAATAATAATAATTAATAAAAAAAAAAAAGGATAAAAAGAATAATAGCTAGTCCTAGTTGAAATAGTGACATGTGTCCTTCAAGGTTTTCAGTAACCGGGGCAAATAATCACCAGTTTCTTTTGTGCTGACCTTGTAGAAGAGAAGCTAAATTCCTAAATCTCATATATATATATATATTGATAGAAAACAAGAAAACTTTATTGATCGACAAATTAGTTACAAAAGCAAATCTCATTTATATTTGAAAATCCTTAATATGTCATGCTCCTCCCACAACAAGAGAATACAATTTTCTTAAAATAAGAACAATGATTATGATATGCAATTAAAACACCACTGCACGTATTTAATAAATAAAGCAACGATGTTAACAGCACAAGAAGATAGACTGCGTTTTGCATCTTAAAATTTCTCATGTATTAGATATAACAGAATCCGTCTAAATAGCCTATTCGATTCTCTTATGCATTAAAAGAATTACACAAAGCCCAATCATTTCAACCTTCCACCAAACCATAATAGCAACACCCAAAAGGTATTTTCAAATCACTAAAGACACACAAAAGCAGAAGGAACCTACAAAATATGCAAAAGTATACTGCAGTTATCTTGGTATAATAGATAACCCTATATGCAAAAGACGGTACTTATCCAGATCTCACCAAACCATAAATTGTGCTAGCATGGTTCTTATGAAATAAAAATGAGAAGATTATATCAGCGTGCAGAATTAATGCCCTCGGATAATCTACAAAATGCAAGAATCCTACAGTGTTCAATCCATTTAACATAACATGATAAAAGATACACACATATACATAGCAAGAAGATACTTCAAAACAACACCATTAAGGTTTATAGCATATGAATCAATATACCTCTAGATGCCACTTTTAATTGCTGAGCCATATCTTGTGTTGGCTCACGAGGTCGGACTGGCTGATGACCAAATGCTTGGGCATACGTCTCATCAAACTCCTCAAATACTGCCTTCCTATAAGCAAGAGCAGTGGCCTTATTCTTAATAAAATTAATATTCGCATGCTCATTACTTGTAGGTGTCACAGCCAACTGCTTTATGAAATTGAGAACATCTTTTGGCAGAAAATTGTCTCTAGCTTCTTTATCTGTTTTGCCGAGTAAACAGTTCCAGGCTCGTAATCACCCACATCAACTGCAAAGTACCCTTGAACATCAGTTGGACGAAAATTGAACGGGTTCCTACACCGCAAGCCAAACCCAAACAACACCTTCGGCCCACCTCATCAACTGCCTCTTCAACAGCTTTTACAAATGTTCGAGAATTTGTTTGCTTCGATTTCTCATCATAATTGGGTGCAAAAGGTATAAGCTCGGCCAGCTCAAACCACCCATAACTACTATCACCAAAGAAAGCCACCAACACGTGACCCTCCCTTTTTGTCCTACGAACCGAATTCGACGCAAACACTTCACTGAATATTTGACCCGGCCACCAGGGATGCGATTTCACCTTTCCCCAAACCATATCACCTACCTCGAGTCCATAACCTAATGGCTTCGATGGCCCTACTACTTCCATTTCCCCACCACTCCTACATGCTTCAAATTCATCCGACATCGAAGGCACAGAATCAAGACGAGCTATGTCAGATTTCTGCACTTCAAGATGCATATTCCCCATCCTCGACCCAGGATTTTTGCTCTTAACATCTCGAACATGGCTTTTATCATCAATAACCCTCGGTGTTGATTCAGCATCTCCCCCCTCTTCAGAAGAATTGACCCTATCTTTTTCAACCCTAGAAGACTCCAATTGTTCTGTCCCACCATGCCAATCCCCTAATTCACTCTTTGCATCACCAGTCCCTTTCGAATCCATCTCAGAAACCCTCACTTCCCCTGGTCGTCTTCTTCCATCCTCACCACTAACATCCACCTCACAAACCCTAATGTTTTCACTCTCCACAGCAGATAACCTAATTTCTTCAGAATTATCAACAACATCACACCCAGAAATGCCAGCTTCTCTAACACCAGCATCATTGGAGCTAACAACAACAGCATTGTCGTCCTCAGAAACCCTAGGTTTCGTTCGAGGCTCGTATCCAACAACAACAACATCAGATTTACGAGTATCTAATTCGAAATTGTTATTGTCCATCACTGATACCATCGCACAAGCTAAAAATGAAAAAGCCCTAATTCAAAACCCTAGAAATTTATCATCCTCTTTTCGGGGAGAGACTGAACATGTAACAACATACCTACAAATTAAGGCCGAGGATGAATGTTCACAACCCCTATTCGGAGCAAAACAGAAAACTTTCTAGGAAAATGCAAGAATCCGCGAAAGTTTTCGAGAATCAAAATACTTTAGAGAGAGAGAGAGAGAGGGGAGAGAGAGGCTTCGAGATTATACAGTGTAGTTTTCGTTTTGATTTTTAGGTTTTTGTTTAGGAGGAGACACGTCACACGAGTACTTGGCTATTCACAAATGCGACACCCAAGCCCCCATTCTCAAACATTTCTAGTGGAAAAATGTTGTCTGGACCTGGCATTGGGTCGGGTAAGGTCAAGTCGAATCGAATTGAATTGAGTTATATTTTTATTAATTTATATTATTAACTTTTTTTATTGAATATAATAAAAGTTATATTTAATTTTATTTTATTATTTTAATAAATTATTCGACATAATTTATTATTATTTCATTAAATATAAATATAATACATAAAAAAATTTTGGTATGTTAGATAATACATATATACTAGTAGGATTTAAATTAGACTGGTGTAAGATTGAATAGATTTACATGCACTCATATATTTTTTTTTCAAAGTCCACCGTTGAATTAGTTATTTTCTTTTTGTGTTTATCAATCACGAAAAGTTTTAAATTAATCAAATATTTCTAACTATTTAATCGGTATATTTAATTTTACTTAAATTTTATAAGGTCATAATTTAATATATAACATGATTAAGATGAAGGGGTTTTTGTAACTACTATTAATTTAATTTTGTATGTATTCTTGATATATGGTAATGATCTAATATAATAGATAATGAAGGAGACCAAAAATAAAAGTTTATGATTGGGACCTTAAGTGGGCTGTAGGCCCAACTTATAAACTAAACTATATTCACCGTTGGAAAATCAACTAAATAGTTCATACCGAAAGCCTGGAACCCAGTAATGTCGGGATGATCCAAGCTAGTTGAGATGGTCCGTGTAGGCAAAGAAGATTTGTGTTAGCAGATATGGTCACTCTTTAACTAAGATGGTCGAACTGACGTAGTGAAAATACATTACTAAAATGTGGATAAAGTGGTCCCAAATAAATGACATGACACATCTAATAGTATATATATAAAATGGAGGAAGTGGTTCATCTATTACTTTTTTTATATATATATTGCCATGTGTCCTTTTATTTAATGAACTTATTTTGCTTATTCATTTATTGTTTTTTTCTCTTTATATGTTGTAATGTGTCACTTTATTAAATGCACTCATTTTACTCTTTTCTTCAAAAAAAAAATTTTGACTTATACCATTATATGTCCCTTCTATCACTATCTTCATAATCTATTATTTGCATTAACTTTATGACTCCTCTTCACTTATTATCTCATTATTAGCTATATATTACTCCTATCCATTATTGATTCTTCCATGTGGCCAGTTACTTAAACAAAATATTTTATCTAAACCAAATGAAAATATTTTAATTTACTATTATATTGTTTCTATATTTTATCTAAACCAATTGCACACTAAAAAGTAGTGCAATATTTTAATTATTAATTTCTCTTTTGCATAAGTTTTCTTAGATTGAGTTTCTAACAAATCAAGTATAAACTTATAATTTTTATTGGACGAAAGTATACATAAGTGATTTCTTATTAAACAAAATTCACCTTAAATATTGGACAAAATGTTAATATAATTGTCTTACGGCGCCCATGCATCGCATGGAGTTGAAAACTAGTTTAGTACTAAAATATTGCCTAAGTTTTACAATTTTTTAACTTTTTCTACTAACCCTAATGTAATATGGTAACCATAATTCTATACTTATAATAGAAACATAAAAGTTCATTACAAGGGTCCAAAAATTTGGGCAAGTAAATTTAAAAAGAAAAAGTTGGTAGCTTACCT